>WBNO01002445.1:7812-56643 GCA_013400575.1 Peucedramus taeniatus | reverse complement strand
TGTGTGTATATCCACATTGAAAACCAGAAATTTAACTTAATTTCTTTTGATTCTGCCATTTTTGCTCAGTCCTGAACATGAATATGTGGAACAAGTGAACTAAATTATCCAAAGCAAATAGGGGCTTGCAATTAGAATCACTTTCTCTTTTCCAATAAGTTTGTTGATTCCAGAAGCATATATTCTCTAATACTCCAAATGTATATGAACTGGACAGACATACATCCTGTCTTCAGACAGCTAGACTTTACATTATATTTGTATTTGATGTCTACATCTGAGCTTATTGCCCAGATTTCAAATATTGACAATAATGAGATAGGTGCAGTTAGAGACAGTAACACAATTAATTTTAAAATAGGCATATAAAATTACTCTTTTGAACTGACCCCTGGAGAATTCTGTTTCTCTCCACAAATTATAAAGAGACCTTGGTTCATCTGCACTAACAACATGACCTGTATAATAGGTTTATAAAATAATTTGTGGTAAATCGTGCTCTAGATTGGGATTGTTTTATTTTCTCCCATTAGTAAAATAACAAGTTGTCCTTCAATCTACAAAGAGCTACTGCCTTTCTCTCAGCTAGAAGTCTCCCCAGACATACTTTTTAGTGCTTTTATTTTTGATAAAATACTACTCATTCAAAAGGCAACATGTAAATTTAGACATTAACCCATTGGAGTGAGTCCAAAGGAGGACCACAAAGACAATCAGAGGGATGGAGCAGCTCTCTTACAAGGAAAAGCTGAGAGAGTTGGGATTGTTCAGCCTGGACAAGAGAAAGCTTCAGGGTGACCTATTTGCAGCCTTCCAGTCCCTTAAGGGAGCCTAAAAGAAAGATGGAGAAGGACCTTTTTATATGGTCAGGGAGTGACATGACAAGGAGAGGATGGCTCCAAACCAGACAGGAGTAGGTTTACATTAGATATAAGGGAAAAAATTCTTTTCTGTGAGGGTGGTGAGGCACTGGCACAGATTACCTAGAGAATGGAATGCCACAACCCTGGAGCTGTTCAAGGCCAGGTTTATGGGGCTCTGAGCAACCTGATCTGGGGGAAAGTGTCCCTAACCCTGGCAGAGGGATTAGAATGATCTGTAAGACCCCTTCCATCCCAGGTCATTCTATGATTTTATCAATCTTTCCCACCTTCATTTTTCAGGTCATATATTACTAGCTTGTGCTTTTCTTTCTTAAGGAGTTGTTCTGCTCCATTTTTTTCTGTCTTCCACACAATATTTATTTAGTTTCTTCAAGTTCATTCAGAGTGAAAGATGAATTTACAGTTAAGTATTCGTTCATCCAAATGTAGAAATTTAACATAGCCAGCTTTTTGCTAGTTAATCACCCAGATCATCTGATCTTAATTTAGTAAGACATTTTCTAAACTTTTATACTACTTTCTAGTTTCTAAACTATATATACAATATACAAATTAGTCTGAATTGTATGCTAAACTCTGCTTTAATGAAGACAGAAATACCTTAGGATTTCATGACTATTATCTCTTCAGCTCCCTCTCTGTACGAAATAGCACTGCTACAGGGAAGGTAAAATATGCTTCCTATCTTCTCTCTACTTCTTTCAAGAACAGAGGGAAGACAGATATCTGTCACAAGGCATTATTTGGCTGTTTGAAAATATCAGAGGCTCTTGTCAGCTTGCATTGAGTGGAATCCAAAGTTTTTGGGACTTTAGAAGTTAGGAATAAGTCAGCATTTCAAGAGTTTTTAATTGCCATTTTGTTTCCTGTAAGAAACAAAAAGATTTAAAATAGTACTGCATTGTCCACAAGCAGGGCATAAAACAAACCCAGCAGACTAATTCTTCATTAAAGACTTAACTATGATTTCTATAATTATTGGTGGTCAACAGGGTACTAAAAAAAATCAGAAATGTGAGGTATGCCTCATCTCTTTTTACACCAGTATGAGTAAATTGTCATCCAATACACTGATATAATTTACTTGAACTATGATAATGCCCAGCATAAGTGATCATGCTATTACAATTAAAACTATACACACAATTAATGCAGCATATTTTAAAGGTATCAAAATTTCCTAACTGTTAGAACTTTAACCACCACTAAATAGAAAATTATCAACAAATCAACTGTTTCTCCTGGAATGATGTAGTAATCTGTGCTTTTCCCAGTGGTAGTCTACTTCTTTTGAATTGTATTGAGAAGAGAAATGATTAAATGTATTGCAAGAGACATGTAAAATTGACAAAAGTATCCATAGAATTTTAAGAACAGGAAATATAAAACACAAAGTTACACTGATAGAATCCCACCTACATTTTCAAAGTTGGAGTATACCATCTTCTAAATCATCATGCTGAAATACAAATTAAACTGACTATATCATTGTACTATGCTATGTACTCACTCTTGAATAATCTGGTATTTTTACCACACCAAACACAACATGACATCAATGGTCATCTCTTTCAAAGCAGTTGTAATTGTTTTTTGATGTGTTCATTTCTGATCTCTACAAGAATCATTGTACCATTTCATTTCAAAACTTGTAAGTATTTGGATGATTGTTTTCTTGAAGTTTTTCTTGTTTGATACATAAAGACACATCATATCTACACCTTGAGTAGTGTAACTTTTGGGGTTAGCAAATTTTTATATACATATGTATTTATACATATAACTTCCTCTCAAGTTACTAGGTGACAGCTATACCAGATTAATCCCATTCGTGAGAGAAGTCACTGCACAACATGAAATGCTGATTGAAAAGCATTTTCCATTCAGTCCTTCCCACTGTAATGAGAAGCTTCCTTTTCCTTAAAAGATAGTTGGAGTTCTAATTGAACTATGCTTGTCTCAGTATTCAATAACCAGTATTTGACAGTAATATTTCTGATACAAGCTATAATGATGGTAATAGTGTGCATGTAATTTTTACAAGTTATTAATGCAATTGTTTAAAACTGCAAAGGTTTAGTGACTTGCACAACAGCAACTGTTTTGTCAGCATCACGACCTCGGAACCGGACCATCTGGGAGTTGTGTGACAAAATGAAATAGGGACAGGAATGACTGAGATATCCAAAAAAGAACTTTAACAAATGGCGCCAAAATAACAAAGGAGAAAAGCCCCACGTGGTGTGGGATGATCTCAAAAGACGTCGAGGTCGGGCAAATACAACAGTAAATAGGAAACCATCTGAGGGCAGGGGACCAATGAACAGGGAGAACCACAAACACAACTATACATCTAAAACACTACCAACCAATCATCAGTGAGAGCTCAAAGCATAACCTTATTTGTAACAACCTTATCTACATAAGAACTCCCATGATCCAACTCTTCTCACTCTAACTTACGCTGGTGTTCTCCCTTCTAACATCTGGTTTCCCATGGCCTCAAATTGATGCCTTCTGCATAGGCAGTTGAAGCCAGTCCATTGTCCATCCCAACCAGCTCCACTCCCACAAGCAACAGAACAAAAATCAGTAGAGTTCACAATTATCCCCTCAGTGGCTAGCATTGGAATCAAACATTCATATCAATTGTGGACACCTAGGAAACCTATTCTTCCACAGTAAATGCCTGAGTTTTCCATGTTTGTCAAGTAAGAGGGCAAGAGCACTGAAAGGTTTGCAGAAGAATATTATATTCATCTAATTTAGAAATCTGAATAAGGGATACTGATTTTCATTCTATAACATTAAATAATCATTTTAACTGCTCAGAAGATAAGATGTTGCAGGAGGTACTTCAGAAACCACATTGCATTAGTGAACTTGGTTATTTAAAATTTAGAATGCATTATTCTTTTTGTTGCACACTGGGATGAGTATCAATAATTTCTTTCATTATTGAGTTTACATAAGTTTAAAATACAGCAGATTAGGGCAAAACCATAGAAAATTAACCAAAACCACTAAATTCTAAAATATAAACAAGTTCTCTTTAAATAGCAGGACAGATATATAATTACCTGATATAATACTTGGGGTTTTTTCATTAAAGAAAGTCCTTTTTTTTTTTGTGGCTCATTTAGCAAAACAGCATAAACCCACATATAGGTTTCAAGTGCATTAGTTACAGATAATGATGAATTATACTGGTCTACATTAGAACAGTTTTGTAATGGCAACATTAAAAGTAGAAGCCAAATGACATTACATTTCTAAATATTTCAATTATCTGTTTGGATAATTCTTTGAAAGAAGTCTGAACAATGATATAAGTAATATTTTATTCTATGAGGAGCCCTAGTTTAAGGCCTGATAATGTCTTTCATCAATATACACAAAACTGCTCACTAGCAGCTCCACTGTGACTAGGAGCAATAGATAGCTTTGTTTGTAACATTATAAGTAATGTTGCACATCAGCTATGTTGTAATTTACAGGGGATGAAAAATGTTGATAATATGCCTCTTAAATCACACTTACTCTGATAGCCTGAAAAAGTAAAATCCTTACTTTTAGAAAAGACTCTTAAGATCATCAAGTCCAAATATCCATCTAGCACCACCACCATGTTCACCATGAAACCATGTCCTCAAGTACTGTATCCACATATTTTTAAACACTTCCAGGGATAGTGACTCCACCACTCCCCTGGGCAGTCTGGCCCAACAGTTTTACAACCCTTTCTGTGAAATTTTCCTCATACCTAATCTAATCCTCCCCTGACACAGTTGGAGGCCATTTTCTCTCATCTTGTCACTTGTTACCTGGGAGAAGAGGCTGACATCCACTTCACTATGACCTCCTTCCAGGTAGTTTTAGAATGTAATGTTTCCCTGAACCTCCTTTTCTCCAGGCTAAACAACACCAGCTCCCTCATCCAACCTGTGCTCCAGACCTTTAAGTGGCTATGTTGTTCTTCTCTGGACTGTCCTTCCCTCCAGCCCCTCTCTTGTAGTTAGACACCCAAAATTGAACACAGGACTTGAAGTGTGGCCTCATCAGTGTCAAGTACAGAGGGACAATCCCATCCCTGGCCCTGCTGGCCACATTATTGCTGATCCAGGTCAAGATGCCATTGGCCTTCTTGGCTACCTCGACACTACTGGCTCATATTCAGCCAACTATCAATCAGCACCTCCAAAACAAATAAATTCATGAGGAGGTTGGTATTATTTCATGTACTATGATGTACATGATGCTTACAAAATGCATTTCTCATCAACTGTTCTCATCCTTCTATCTGGAATGAACTTAAAAAATGCAGTTTCTGACATTAAAACATTTATTAAGAAAAATTTTAAAAACAATAAAAATATTTTTAAAACCCCAAAACGTTTTTCCTAATTGTAATCCCCAGCAATATTCCTGGCACTTGTTTTCTTTATGAAGCTTAGAAAAGGGATAAGAGAAAAAAAATTTAGGACAAAAACTCTATCAAAAATAATAGTGACAGAAATTTATTAGAAAAAGTGTTTTAAAATAATTTGAAGCTTTGTCTTTGCACAGCCTTTTAAATGCGTATCAGGTCAAACTGGTCTTCTGTGTTGAGTCGGAAATGTGGGCAAGTCCTTTGTTTCTTCTTCTAATGCTAAGGTAAGAACATTCAACCAAAGGGGTATAAGAAGATGCAGAATACAGTGGTTTTACTTTTTTCTTTATTTACTGTAGACTTTATCATTTGTTCATTATCACTTACATTTAAATAATCTGTCCTTCCCACTCAAACATTTTTTGTATTTATGTCTACTAGGCACGGGTTTATATTTTTGTGGCTGCTTCCTCAGATAGAAGATTGCACAGATTATCTGTTCCAGCTTTAGTTAACATCCAAATTAATGTCACATCTGTAACAAAATGGTTTGCTCCCCTGTTGTCAAACACTGTAGGGCCAAGGTTAGCAAATTAGTTAGAATTAGCATATAGACCTTCTGGCAGGAAAGGAAAGCTTTCTGCATGGAGCTGGGCACTCAGCTGGATCTGTCAACTCTAAGCTGCCACTGGCCTCATTATCTCATTTGTCTTAGTTAGTCTAAATTGGCAGTTATGTCTTCATAGCAAATGTTTGTTTTTACAAATGAGCAGTGAAGCAGTAAGTAGAAGATATAAAATGAAGATGAAGAATGAGTCAAAAGCTTATAGATAAGAATTAAGGTCCAGCCTAACATGGTGACACTGTTGTGGGTGTTTAGTACAGGCCACCTGATCAGGAAGAGGAAGTTGATAAGTCTGCCTAAAGACTTCTAGAAGCAGCCTCATGCTCCCAGGCACTGGCTCTCATGGGAAGCTTTAACTTGGTAACTGCTGGAAAGATAAACACAGCCAAGCACAGCTCAGGAGGTTTGGCCAGAGCACTGACCATAACTTTTGACACAGCTGGTGGAGAAGCCAATGAGGAAAAGCATGTGGTACAAACAAACAAAGAAATACTGGTTGGGGATATGAAGGCTGGGAGCAGCCTTACCTGCCAGGACCATGAGATGGTGGAGTTCACGATCATGGATGGAAGAAGTAGGGGAATACATAGCACCACTTCAGGAAAAAAAAACTTTGACCTCATTAAGGACCTACATGGTGGTACCCCATGAATTAGAAGGTAAGCCTGTCCAAGAGAGTTGGTTAATATTCAAACATCACTTCCTCCAAGCTCACTACTAGGGCATTCCCAGGAGTAGGAAGTCAAGCAAAAGGGACAGGAACCCTGCATGGATGAGAAAGGAAATTCTGGCAAAAACATAAGAAAACAGGAAAGTTTATGGAATGTGGAAAAAGGGAAAGCTCACTTGGGAGAAATACAGGAATGTTATCAGAGTGTGCAGAGATGCAACAAGGAAGGCTAAGGTCCACCTGAAATTAACTCTGGCAAAGGATGGCAAGGACAACAAGAAGAGCTTCTTCAAGCATATCAGTAGCAAAAGGAAAACTAGGGAAGCTGTGGGCCTGCTACTAAATAAGGTGATGGAGGATACAGAGGAAGAAGAGTTACTGAATGCCTTCTTTCCTTCAGTCTTAACTGCTAAGGCCAGCCCTCAGGAATCCTAGATCCTGGAGACAAGAGAGAAAGGAGAAAGGAAGCCTTTCCCTCTGTTGAGGAAGATCAGGTTAGAGAATGAATAGGAATACCTGACACCCACAAATCCAAGGGTCCTGATGGCATGCACCTACCAGTGCTGAGGGAGCTAGCAGATGTAATTGCTAAGCCAGTCTCCATCATTTTTGAAAGGTCACAGAGAACAAGAGAAGTGCCTGAGAATTGGAGGAAAGCCATTGTGATTCCAGCCATCAAAAAGTGCAAAATAGAGGACTCAGGAGTCTGCAGGCCAGTCAGACTCACCTCTGTCCCTGGAAAGGTGATGGAATGGCTCAATGATGATGATGTCATGGAATGGCTCATCATGATGATGCATGTCATCATTATGTATGTGCAGGAAAAAAAGTGTTATCAGGAGTAGTCCACATGGATTCACCAAGGAAAAGTCATGCTTAACCAATCTGATAGTCTCCTATGATGGCATTACTGGCTGGATAAATGAGAGATGGATATTGTCTATCTGTACTTCAGCAAGGCTTTAGACACTGTCACCCACAATATCCTGATAGGCAAACTCAGGAAGTGTGGATAGGAGAACAGTGAGGTGGATTGCGAACTGGTTGAATGGAAAAGTTCAGAGTGTCATGAACAGTGACAGACAGTCCAGATGGAGGCATGTAGCAAGTGTTTCCCAGGGGTCAGTCTTGTTCAACTTATCAATACACCTGGATCAAGGGATGGGGTATATCCTCAGCATGTTTGGACAGGTAGGAGAGCTGGGCAGACAGAAATTTAATTAAGTAATCAGTAATCAATAGCAAGTGCAGGATCCTGCATCTGGGAAAAAATAATCCCCTGGACCAATATAAACTGGGGGCCAACCTTCTGGAAAGCAGTTCTGGAAAAGGACCTGGAGATCCTAGTGAACAAGCGGTTTGTGAGCCAGCACTGTTCCCTTGTGGCCAAGAAGGCCAATAGAATCCTATGATGCATTAAGAAGAGCATTGCCAGCAGGTCAAGGCTGTCCTTTCCTCAGCCCTAGTGAGGCCACATCTGTAGTACTGTGTTTACTTCTATCCCCAGTTCAGGACAGACAAGAAACTATTGGAGAGGGTCCAGCAGTGGGCTGCAAAGATGATTAGCAGATTGGAGCACCTATCTTGTAAGGAAAGTCTGAAAGAGATTGGCTTGTTTGGCCTGAAGAAGATATGATTGAGAGGAGATCTTATCAATGCATACAAATGTGTTAAGGGTGGGTGTGTTAAGAGGATGGGGCCAGATTCTTCACAATGGTTCCTCCCAGTGACAGGACAAAAGTCAGTGGGCACAAACTCAGTCACAGGAAATTACCTCTGAATATGAAGGCAAACCTCTTTACTGTGAGAGTGACAGAGCACTGGAGCAGGCTGCTCAGACGTGTTGGGGAGTTTCCTTCTCTAAAGACATTCTGAAACAACCCTCACTAGATATTCTCCAAACATCCCTTCCAACCCCAGCCATTCTGGGATTGTAAGGCCCACCAGACAACTTGCCGAAAGGGCCTTACGAAGGCTCCTGTTCTCTGGGTAAGGCACACAGGAGAAATACCAACTATATGTTCTCAAGAGGTCAAAATTACTTTACTGGCAAACTACAGAAAATCAAGGAAGTTTGGCAAAAGGCTTAGTACAACATCCAATCAGCATAAAACACTTCTCAGGGCAAGAACTTGGTCCATTCAACTTAGCAAAAATTTAAACCTCTTTGATGTTGTTACTTTAAACATGCTGGATGTTGAGTTACTCAAAATGTTCCAAGAGGAGGGAGTTAGAAGAAAGACAGAAAAGATACAGCAAAGCACACGTACGCCTACTAACTCCTGGGTTCCAGCAGTGTTCAGACAGAAATTCCAAAAAGAGATTGAGTCAAGACATGTTCTTACCTCATGCTCAGCCTTAAATACCTCCGGGCCTTCCTGGGCCCTCCCCGCAGGAAGGATTTCCAGTCATTCAGCCACTCAGAGTCAGAGTAGAGCTCTGCTTCAGGTGTGCCAAGGATTCAATGATTGGCAGTTCTGCAGGACTGGCAGACAGGCTCTAGTGGGGGTGTGGGGTAGTTCAGTGAACAAGGCCTGATCTGCCCCCTCTCACACACACAGGCATCCCAGAATGTCTTGAGACATCAATCCTTCCAGGCTCTGACAGTGATTATGATTCTGTTACATTTCTCTAAAATTTAATTGAAGAATGCTATAGCTTGTGACTGGCTTCTCTGATTTTAATTCCCAGGCAGTTTTAAAAGCTGTCCTTCTCTTTCCTGACTCAGTAGATGTACTATAAAGTTATGGAAAGAGAGGTTATGAAACTAATGTTAAATACATTTCTCTTCTTTCTCTTTTGAATCTTTCCCTTTTTTTTTAATAACATCAACATGTCTCGCATTGAAATGTTTTAGAAAGCATAACTAGATCATCAAAAAAACATTGCCGCAGTCATGATGATGTATGTACACCCCATTTAACAGCGCTGACCAGATTAGGCAGTCAGGAAGGTTATACATCTTATTAAATAACATCACATTGCACTCTGGGCCACGAAATGACAATGATAGAATTTTCCAGTTAATCAGCATAGAAAGGCATTGCACAAAAGAGAGCTATAAAAGTTATATAATATGCTTTTATGCTTAGTGATATCTGGCACTGCAATCTAACTTCCAGTCATGTTCTGAAAATAACATTTCTAAAGCACATTTTAAGTCCTAAAAAAAATTTCCTGGCATAAGAAAAGTCCTTCTTCTACCCCCCCACCTCCCCTTCCCAAATTTTTGCACTCCTCTATTCAGAATAATGGGGAAGTTATATACTTTGAAGGGTGTTTGTCCCCATGGTCTCTAGACAACTATGCAAGAACAAGTAAAAATTATTAGGCAAAATAGAACTTATTAACCACATATTTTCTGAAATATGTAACAATACTAGACTATTTTTCCAATGGCACAAAGTTACATGTAAAGGAAATAAGTTACTTACCTTTTATAAAATACTTCTGTGATTTTATTGTCTTTCACTTAAGAAATGCTCTACTGACTAAAGTCTGAATGGTAGACCTGTGAATCAGGTTTAGGTCTGGTTTCCATCCAGTGACTGTATAATAAAAAACAAAAACTGTGCCTGCAGTGCATAGTTACCCTTTCCAAGCAGAGTAATCTAAGTATGCTGATGAATGAGATCATGGCTTTAATTCCCATCACAGAGCTATGAAATTCATCACTGCATAACTGGAAGATCTGTAGGCAGGGAGAATTTTATTCTAGTTCAGCCTTCAGGCCCATTTATAGTATAATTCTTTTGAAACTGAAAAGATCTTCCTGTGAGTGTTTATTACATATTTCTTACATACTGCATCTACAACTCCCTTTCATGAAGGACTCAATCCCATTAAGATTTAGTAGGCATGATGCGGGGTCATCTATCTGTTTATGTCTGTGTGTTCCTATAATGTACATATAGTTGTTCTAGCTTATAAATAAAACTGAGGTTCAGGCTAACAGATCCATGACTGTTTGCACAGCCATTTTGGACATAAGCAGATGGAGAAAAATAAGTGTCCCATCAATTTATATGTTTGAAGGGAGAAAATATGATCATCTAGAATCCAGAGGAGAAGAAGGAAAAAATTATGGTTTACCTTGTCTAGTTGACCTCTAAAACGTTTTGGATTCTCTGAAAGCTACTTACAAATGAAGTGTCCTGGATAATTTCTTTAATATTTCTTTAATGGTAATAATTCCTTCATGTTATTGAGATGTAATTTATTTCATGGATTCATTCTGTTATTTAGAAACTCTAGTTTACTGTATTACATAGGGCAACTTCCTAGAATGGTATGCATACTGTATTACCAGATTATGTAATCCTATATTATGTTTCTTCTAAAATAAATGAATAGTTAATAAGAATTATATGAAATTTAAGACCCTTGAACATTTTTGCTACAGAAAAAAGTTGAACTTGTAAACTTGAACTAACATTAAGACAGACAATGAAATGTTTTATCAATTTTTTAAAGGACTATTAGTGCATTATTAATGCTTTTTGAATTCAATGTCTCTAATTTAATATGTGTTTATTTAAAATAGATCTGAATAAGTGTGACATTTAAAGAAAAATGTTCAATTAAAATAAGTAGTCTTGGCTATGCTACTTTCAAACACCAATTTTTTCAACAAAACAAACCTTGAGTTGTTTCATAGGGAAAGATATAATCTGATTATTTGTTACAGGAAAAACTGATTAAAATGAGGCCAAAATAAGTGTTTAACATTAATTAACCTGTTTTATGAACTTATTATTTAATAACATGTTCATTATGATTTGCACTGCCTGACTTCTGATCTCTGACCTAATTTTTCTAGAAGCAGCACAGTTCTTGCAGGATACAGCTTTGGACACATTGTATTCAACACACTATGCAGAAATATAGAAGAATGCACCAGGTTAAGGGCATTTGTAATTAATAGTCCCAGTAGAAAACCTGTATTTTTCCAACTCTATCTTCATTGACACCACTTCTCAAGTGGAATCTATTCTAACTTCAGCACATTAAGAAAAAAAAAGAAAAAGAGACTGAAACCATTAGAAAGACAGGAATAGAACACAACTTTCAGAGCCAGAGTTATGATAAACAAGCAACTCTGTGATCAAGGAGCACCAGTTGGAAAAGAAGACAACAGTATCATAAGAGGGGAAAGCTCATGGAGAAACCAGAAGTCGGTAAAGTATTTATGGTGCACTGATTTTTTTTTTCAGCAGTATACAAGCCTTACAAATATGAGAAATCAGAAAAACATGGAAAAAAGTCAGAGGGCTCCTGAAATACAAGCAAGTAAGCAGGGAATGAAATAACTTCGAGGAAGATAGATCAATAGTGCAGCAATGTGTGCTCACAGCCTTGAAGGCCAGCTGCATCCTGGGCTGCATCAAAAGAAGTGTGTCTGTCAGGTCAAGGGAGGTGATTCTCATGAGGACAGAGTAAAGGTGAGGGTATCAACACAAGAATGATGTGGACCTGTTAGAGGGAGTTCAGAGAAGGGCTGCAAAGGTGATCAGAGGAATGGAGCAACTCTCTGACAAAAGGAGGCAGAGAGGCATGGGGTTTTTCAGCATGGAGAAGAGGTGGTTTATGGTGACATAATTGAAGCCTTCCAGGACCTGAAGGGACATACATGAAAGATGGAGAGACATCATTTAAAAGGTCATGTAGTGATAGGACAAGAAGAGATAGCTTTAAACTGAGACTCGGTTTAGATCAGGTATCAGGATAAAGATGGCAAAGCACTGGAACAAGTGACCCGGAGAAGTTGTGGTTGCCTCGTCCCCGGAAGTGCTCAAGGCCAGGTTAGGTGGGGCTCTGAGCTACGTCACCTAGTGAATGGCATCCCTGCCAATGGCAGAGAGTTCGCACCTGGGTCAAACAGGTATGAAGCTGGGAAAGACCTAACCTACTTGAAGCTGAATCTGGTAAAGGGTAACAAGAAGGCTTTCTAAATGTCTATTACTAAAAAAAGGAGAACTAGGAAAAATGTGATACCACTACTGAATTGTGTGGAGAACCTAGTGTTAAAGCATAAAGAAAAGAATGATGTATTCATTATCTCTGTACCTCAGTCTTTTCTGGTAATATAAGGGTTCAGGATTCTCAGGTCCATGAGGCCTGTGGGAAAGTCTAAAGGTAAAAAGACCCTCAGGGGAAGAGGCTAGGGAACATTTTAAAACAAAATGAACATGCACAAGTCAATAGAATCTGATGGGCTGCACTCATGAGTGCCAAGGGAGCTGTTTTATGCCATTGCAAGGTCAGTCTTGATTATCTTTAAAAGGTTATGGCAAATGAAGGAGGATCCTAAGGATGGGAGAAATACAAATGCCAGATCTATCAAGAAAGGCAAGAGTGAAGTCTTGCCTGGAGTGTAGAGTACAACAGGCCAGTCAGCCTCACACTATTCCCTAAGAAGGAATAGAGAAAACAATCCTGGAAACAGTTTTCATGCACATGAAGGTTAAGAAGATGACTGGGAGGAGTCAGCATGGATTCACAAAGTCAAAATAACGTGACCAATCTGATAGACTTCTTATGATCAGATTAATGGTTTGATGGATATGAAGAGAGCACTGGTGCTTATCTCAATTTTATTTGAGCTCTTGACCCTTTCTCATAATAGCCTAGCAGACAAGCTGGCAAAGTATGGGCTAGATACACAGAGTAAGGTACATTGAAAACTGTCAGAGGTGCTGGGCCCAAAGGGTTGTGAATAGAGGTGTGAAGTCCAGCCTGAACAGACTCACTAGTGGTCTACTCAGGGGTCAATGCTGAGTCAATATTGCTTAAGAACTTCATTAATAATGGGGAAGATGAGACAGAGTGCACCCATGGCAATTTTATGGACAATACAAAACTGGGAGGACTAGCTAATACACCAGATGGTTTTGCTGTCATTCAGAGGGACCTGGACAAGCTGCTTGAAAATAATTTAATGAACTTCAAGAAAGGCAAAAATTCTTTCTCCTGAGGAGGAATAGCTCCATCCACCAGTACATGCTGGGGGAGAAAAAGATGAAAACCTGCTTCCCAGGAAAGGATCTGGGTGTCCTGGAGGACACCAAGCTTACCATGAGTGAATAATGTGTCCTTGTAGGAAAGAAGGCCCCCTCTGAGAGCACTGCCAAAAATAAGTTCTTTGTGATGTGAACATCTATAAAGAAAAATCTGACATTGAAACAATGTCATCACTTTTTTCACATAAAGGAAGGAAATAGCCATCCAATGACAAATACTTGCAGTCAGTAGCAAGTGCCTTAAACTGATATCAAAAAGTTAGAATGACCTCTATCCTACTTTCCAATATCTTAAGTTATTATGTCTCCAGGTGTTCCTTTTCCCACTCTCAGCTCAGAACCTTATTTTCTTGATAGCAATAAAAATTGCAATTTGTACTCTTGCAAAAGGCAGGTCTGAATCCTAAAGAAATTTCATTAATCAGAGCAGAAAAGCTAGCTGAAATTAATGTTTGTATTATAAATTTCAAACCCAGGTCCTACTACTTTTATTGTCCTTCCACTATCATTTACACAATGCCTACAATTTTTAATGCTTTCATGTTTCAGTCTTTTCACAAAATCTCAGAATTTTGAGAGATTTTACTTCTTCAGCAAGCTTTGAAATATTTATATACCTATTGTCATTTTTTTTTCCATTTGTGCATTTAGAATGATGTCATTGATCACAGTGATGGTAAAACTAGTTTAAGGACTGATACTATGTTGGGCTTTGCCAATGGCCACTGGTATGTGAACAGTGACTGCCTGAAGGCCCCCCAGAGCTGCATAATTATTAAAGCAGTGTGGAAAAGCTGAGTTTGCTGTGGTCACTGTATTCACACCCTCTCTGCTTTTTTTTTTTTTTTTTTTTTTTTTTTTTTTTTTTTTTTTTTTTTTAGTAAAGTTTTTTATTTCCACACAAAAAGGTTATTAAAACAGCAATGTGTGTGACTCATGCTTGAGGACATGTTAGATTCAAACTCCAAAAGTCACCATCTTCTTTTTCTATATTTGATATTCCTGTTCTCATTTCAGTTTGTGACAGTCTAGAAAGACAGGTTTTAGGTATTAGATCTGCTGGGTTGAGGGAGGGGGTTGGGTTTGGATTGTTTTGGTTTTTTTCCTTTATAGTGCTGTGCAGCTCTATTTGTGCTTGAAAGAACCAAAGTCACTCAAATGACTCTATCCCTTTTATTATTCATATTGTAACATTGTAATGATGCAGGGGTTGACTGAACTTCTCTTGGAGAGGAGGCATTTGTTCTCCAATATCAAGCAAATATAAGTGCTCATATAGAACATGTCATTTATGTTGTCTTCATCTTCTGGTGTATTTAATGTCAAGAGGGTACAACACTTCTAGATAATTAAGAGATCTGCAAGTCTTATACAATGATTTACTTATCATTGCTGAGTTGGGACTTGAACTAAAACCACAAGGACGAGAACAACAGAGCAGAAGATTTAAATTTCCACTTTTTTAGCATCCCTTCTAGTAGGAGCTTCTCCAGTGCCAATTGCTTCTTTATGCTAATTCTTGAGCTATGAATTGGGAAATTCTTCAATTCTTTGCTCCTAGCAGTGTCTCTTCTTAACTCTTACAAGAGGCCTAAGGAATACAAGTTTGCATTCTGTCTAAATTACTAGGTTTTATTTTAATCCTATAGATGTTCTCATCAGTGACAAATTACTTTCTGAATCCTGTCAAGCTCCTGGCCTTAGTGATATAATAATCCTCATTACATAAAGTTCTTTTTTCTATGTAGTCAAATACAGTTCAGTTTAAGGAGATGTCACACTCTGTACGTGTGCATATATGTATTTGCATATATTATTATTGCTACTATAATTTGGCAGTAAAGTTGCAAACAGAATGGAACCTTTGCTTTAACCTTTCCATAGGAATGAACTATTGCAGTGCCTTGACAGCGGCCTACAAGAAAGATGTAGAGGGATTTTTATAGGAACATTTAGTGACAGGACCAAGGGGAATGGCTTTAAACTGAAAGTGAGTAGGTTTAGGTTAGATATTAGGAAGAAATTATTTACGGTGAGGATGGTGAGACACTGGAATAGGTTGCCCAGAGAAGTTGCAGATGCCCCAACCCTGGAAGGGCTCAAGGCCAGGCTGGATGGAGCTCTGGCCTAGTGAAAGTTGTCCAGGTACATGGCAGAAGGAATGGAAACTAGACAACCTTAAAGATCCCTTTCCAACCCAAACCATTCTATGATTCTACTTCAAAGAAAAACAACCTTTTCACATTCCTGAAAGAAAGGTTTGCTTTTACACTCTCTGGACATATCTGTAGAAAGATCAGCATAAATAAAATAAACTACTCATAGAGATTCTGCTCAACGTGCTTCTGAAAGAAAAAAACATTACCTAGAAGTCTGAAAGCTGCTATTCTTGCATCTTTGTAACAAGTTCTTCAGGAAAAATGTTCATTTCCCAATGATTTTTTTTTATTTCAACTGTAAATTTTCTGCTAGATGGAACTCAATGATCTTTGAGGTTCCTTCCAACCAAACAATATATGACTACTTTTCAGTTAACTAAACATATTGAAAGCCCAAGACTCTTTGTGTTCATACAAACCTTTCTATACTATTCAGTCATTAACATCTACTAATTTGTCTATACCTAAATAAACAATGGATTAGAGGCTCTTTAATCTTTAAAACAGAGATAGATTATAAAAAGAAGTTTTATCTGATCATGAGCTAAAATATCTCAAAGTGATCTCCTGACAAGAAGTACCCCAGTTCTCCTCTGAGTTCAGAGAAATCAATGGAAATTAACACAAAATTAATTACTAATTTTAGTAAGCCATGAAGAAATTGTGTATGAAAAAAAATGTCCCTGACTGACTTTTCAGTGCTGAAAGTTTTTGTATGACAGACAATTTTGTTGATCAGTTATAGAATGTTTTACAAAACAACTGTCTATGAAAGCACTTGTCATGACCTACAACTTAAGGTAGCAGTAAGCATTCTCAGCCTTATGTTATGATTGCACAAGTTTCAAATTGAGTGTTTCCTATGGTTCAAATTAGCTTTGAAACAAAACATACATAAGAAACAAGTCTTTGTAGTATGTGTTATAGCTTCACTAAAAATATTTAAATGTATGCTTTGTAAGAACTAAATTCCTTCAAAAAAAGCAGTTGAGAAGATATTTCTGATTTCATACTGAAAGAACTTTGATGACAACTGAATAAAGCATACTCAACATCATCACTGTGAATTTTTACATTAGCAAACTCAAACTTCTGCCACTTTGAAATTTTCCTAGTAGGAAAGGTCGAGTACTCAGAGATGTCTACATACATCTATCCTTGAATTCCTGAACCACTTCATATATGAAAAGCCAGGCCTGAAAATCTGGTTCAGTGGTATTGGAGAAGTTTGCATTATCCTTTCTAGTGCTAAGCAAAAGTTGTCCTCTGTCAACTGACCTCTTTACTGTCACTAAATTGTTTTTGTACTAGTTCTCCCTAAATTGCATCTTTTTGGTCATAAACCTTTATGACTGTTGAGCTCTCTGAATATGTTCTCAGAATACATCATCAAGAGGGGGTCAGCCTGCTTCTGCTTTACTAAAAAGATAAATCAATACAGAAGCTTAATCTAACTACAAATTATACCAGTACTCTTTTCCTTTTGAGCTTTGTCTATGTAGAGAGTTACTTACATTCTCCTTTTCCCAATGGTTTGGGTGCATGAAATCTTAAAGGGATAGAACATCTCAAAAGCAAATAATCAGCAGTTTTAGGCCAGGGTAGCCTTCCACAGTCTTCTTTGATTTTGGAAAATAACATCTTCTTCTACCAATTTTTAACTACATACTTGTCATTTTATATCTATTAAATGTCGTAACCTGTAATATGTGCAAAGGTTTTTTGTCACAACAGTAGAATTTTTCATCCATCTGTAGTACCCCAACTATATATTTTTATGTAAGAGCTTTGTGGACAGTCATCCCACAGTCCTGCAGTTTCAAGTTTCCGGGTGGGGTGAAATCTGTCTCATTTATTCCCCCACATTTTGCATACATTTTTTCCTACAGAAAATACCATCTTTCCTATAGAAAGATACTTTTCCACACAGGGAGATGAAATAAGCAGCTACATCTGAGTACCACAAAGGAAGATACTGTGTAATTATATTTAGACATCAAAATTTATATGTCTGGGTGGGTTTTAGTTAATGGATACTAGAAAACTACAGATAAACAAAAATAACTGTCTATTTTCTGGTGAAATGAATTGCCTTCTAAACTGCTTTCAGTAGTTATTGCTAGATCATCACTGACTCTAATGATGACATAAACACATAAATGGATGTAAAATTGTGCACTGAGACAACCAAATTTAATTAACTGCAATCAACATGTACAATCTACAATTTGGAAGCTGAACTCAATATCCAAGTGCAAGGAAAAGTTCCTTAAGAATGCAATTCAACCCTTTCAATGTTTAGATGTATACAGTAAGCTAGCAGCTCAAAAACTTGTCAATAACCCACAGCAAAGTTCAGATGCTACATGGATATGAAGAGCAAACCAAAATTCAAAGTTGCCTCCACAGTCATTGCAGAGGACTTTTGTTGATGGTTTTTATATTGATAAGAAATCAGAAAAAATAAAATCTGAAGACTGAAAGTGTTGCTGTATTTGTGCTAAAGAAAAATAATATAAATCATAATGTAAAACTGCCTAAAACTAATGTAGTTCATTTAAAATCATCTTATACTCTGCGAAGTTTTTAACATCCTATTTTGATCACAGTTCTTTACCCTGAATTTTTTACGTTTAGAACATCTTACACAGGCATTGCCCTAATTACCTAAAATAGTTCTCCCATAGTAATGTGAGGATTTCAATTTTACACCTACTGGATTAAAAAGCCACAACCGCAGGCTGCCTATGTGTGATTAGTTCCTCAAACTGAATTTGAAATCAGTTTAAAACAGGCTTAGTCAGTTATTTTAGCTGGTTGTTTGGTTGTTTGTTTGGGATTTTTAAAAAAATTTTGATCATTACTTGTTACTCCTTTTAGTATTTAAAATAGCAATTTTTAGTAATTTTATATGTACTGTTCAGTTTGGCCTCTTACAGAATTTAGCCGGCTTATATAAAAATCAGACTGTGGAGTTAAAAACTTTTCTGTGATATTTTATATGAATGTGCTGTAAAATTATTTAAAGCATTGTAATTTCCTGTTCTGATCAGAGGAAACTGAGGTACCACTACCTAAAACAGACAATGGCAATCACAAAACTAATGGCAGATATAGCATGACAACTCTTGTTTTCAGTCCAAAAAGAAAGCTTTTTTTAATGAGTGACAAAAGTTCTTATCTCATGGGATTGAAATGTCTGCCTCATGTTTCCTTATAAACACTTTCTTCTTCATTGCCTCCTCTGAATCTATTTTTTCTAGTTCTGCTATTAAAATTAATTCAGCTTGTCAATTCTCTCTCTTTAGACAATCAAAGTGATGTGTCAATTTCCCGCTCACAGCCCTAGCAGTGCCTGACGCTCCGTCCTGAACCTGATGCTTCAGGAGAATCCTGATTTTTTAAGTGCTGATTCCTACCTCTCAGCCTGGGCTTGTTTTTCTGAAAATGAAGAGAAATAATCACATATGAGACCTATTCACCTATTGTCTTTCAGCACTCCATTGTTACAAAAGATCCTTCACATCTAGAGATGCTTTCCATCTCTGCCTATTTTAAACTGTATCTCACACAGATGTAGATGCTTACAGCGCAGCTATTTTCATGCATTCAAAAACACCACCTTGTGTTTTTCCTCTGTCCAAGATTATCTGGTACCATAACCAACCTTCATTTGAGACAGAGACGTGGAAATCAACACAGACATGGGCCCTCTGTGTCACAAGATCTGGCACAGTTTGCCCAGAGAATTTGCAGATGACTCATCAGTGGAAATAAATGTTGAAGGCCATTTTGGATGAGGCTTTGAGCAACCTGATCGAGTGGCAGAGGGGTTGGAACTAGATGATCTTTAAGATCCCTTCCAAACAAAGGCATTTTATAATTCTGTGATTCTGTGAGCTATAGGAAACTCATGGCCTTCCGCAGCAGTTGCTGGCAGCCAGGCTTCTGGCCTCTACAGACTCTTCAGAAGCAGTGGCCTCTGTAACTGAACTGAACTGAACCCAGTCAATCTCCTCTTCCTCACTTCCACTTCTGTAAATGTCTCACAAACTATGTTCAGTGAATATGCAAACTGTCGTGCGTGCTTTTTCTCTTCTTCCAAGTAGCCCAGATCCAGATTTTCCTGCTCAGCCTCAAAATGAAAATTTCTCTTCTTACAATCTCTGCTGAGAACGGACTTCTTTTTGTCAATTTAGATGCCATCAATACATTCACAAAAGGAATATAAAGCTAGAAGTAAAGGAAAATATAAAAACTATGTAAATACCTTTAACATACATTATATTTAAGACACATTTGCTTTAGAAAGAATTCCATGATCCCATATTCTCCATTTTGTCTTTTTTGTCACTACCCTTCAACTTGCATCAGATTATGCCAAATCAAGAACATAAAATCATTGGGGATTTTAGAAGTTAAAGTCCTTACCCTTGAAACTGATCAACCATATATGGCACCAAAGTAAGAACAAAAGCCCAATTTTATTGATTCTTTGCATTGTAAAAACTGTGCAAACTCTTGAACCACCAGATCACGAGTCATGCACCACGTTAAGGATAGGCACTCCAATCATGGCACTAAGAATATCCTCTTTCTACTTTTTCTGTTATGTGTGCCCATTCATTGTAAGGAATACTCATATTCGTGCACAAACCCTTCAGCAGCAGCAACAGCAGCCGTGCAGATGATCTCAATAGTGACACTTTTAATAGCAGACCCTTCTTTGGTATTCAGAAGTTTTTGTCTCTTGAGGGTTCTCTTGACAGACACTAAAGAGAGACACTACAGAAACACATTTTTTAAGAAACTGTTTTTTGAGGCATTTTATCATTGTTAATTCAGTAAATTTCAACTAAAAATCTTCAAATCATTGCTTTGTAGAAACCACAATTTTGACCTCAAAATACTGAAGTACCATTGTTAGTTTGTTTTGCTGGGGTTTTATTTATTTTTTTTCTCATTTAGAATTTCTATACAGCAGAGGCTTATCAATGAGAGGAAAGGCAAATGTATATCAATGTTCCCTTGCGGATTTCTGGACCTGCTGAAGTCAATGGCAAAATCCTAAATGTCACTCATTAAATTAAGATGAAACCCATATAATTAAAGTATTACTATATTTTTCTTTGTTTTCAGGAAATGTGTTGATGTTAGGCATACGGTTTCTTTCATGAGAGCCATTCACAGAAATTTTCTAAAGAGAGCTGCCACAATCTTTCTCCCACTTCTAATGCAACAGAGCTTTTCATTTTTGTCTGTACTCAGCAGCATTTCATTTCACAATTATTTTTAGCTTCACAATTATATTAGCTTTTAATGTGATACTTTTAAAAAAAGATGATAGAAATATGAAAAATAAGGTACATAGTAGAGCTCTCAGCGGTAATGTGGTTGCCTACATATAGAATTTTTTTCACTTTGAGATTTCCTCAAAAAACCTGTGTAGCCTCTGTCTGCCACTTCAATAGATTATGAATCTCTCATAGGTACTCTCTGTATCTCTTAGCTCCGTGGAGTTATAGTCTAAATAGGATGCTCAGCAGTGCTAAAATGACACTATATGCCTACAGTAGTCAACCAAAACTTTCAGCTTCCTACCCATGGGGAGTCACTCACACAGAGAGTAGAACTGTCTAAATAAAGCTATCTAATACAGCTTTAGATTAACTGTGCTATAGCTACTAGCAACTGACACAACTGAAGCTAGAGCAGGGCACCTCCTTTAACTTCCTTACAGATTTGGATCCTCTTAGCTATGAGTCGTTTTTTGTGGAACCAAATCCTGCCCATGTACATAGAAACTTCTTTCTAACTGCAAAGGTATCACATAATCCTACCATCACCTTTTTGAAAATCAGCTTGTTCTCTTTAGTACCAGACTTCAAAATAAGTTTACACTAAGCTGACCTGAGGCTACGCAGGCATCCATCACTATTTTTGCTCCCTACTCCATCAGCCAGTATAGATGGATGCCAGATTTAAGAAGACTAAATCTCCACTCATGGAGATATAATTTTTAAGCATTTGTAATTGATTTTCTACACACTGAATACAAGATCTTTGCCTTACTCAAGAAAATTATCTCATATGTTCTGGGATATATCTCACCAACTACAATGATTGAATCATTAAACAGATATGTTGAGTTGAGTTTGATGGCAATCTGGAATTCCTATTTTTCAGTAATGACTAGTAAAACAGGTAAGATGAATAATGCAAATGTAGATACTGCAACGCAAATGTCTTAAGTTATCTTATATGCATTCCACTTTCGATTCCTATTTTTTTCCTTTTGCTCTCCACAGTGAATTATATCACATATTCACTAGCTTCTGACACTGTTCCTGCTCATTTCCTTTTATAAAAACCAAAATTTATTGCTTTTCTTTCAAGTTACTTTTATTAAATTTTTATACTACTTTGCTTCCTAATCACACTCCTAATTTATTTTGTAAATTTTCAAGTTATGCAGTGATATTTTACAAAGCAATCCCAGAAACTTTCTAATTAAAATATCCTTGCATGGAAGAGTTTAATCTTTTAAAGTGAGGATATTATACTTGCTGCTGTCTCTTTGATCAGTCTTAAAATATGTGATGCTCATTCTGAGTCGATCAGTAATTTTTGTCTCTTGCAAAGAATTCTTTTATTCATTTTAAAAGTTTTGGGATTTGTATTACACCAAACTATTTATGAGAGGTCTGTAAGCTTGATGGAAATTATTTACTTCATAGAACTTGTATAGACTTGATTGCCTTATTTAACATAATTTTGAATTTTGGGAAAGAGAGAAGACTATTTTAAACGACTCAGTTTCATGAGGGAACAATTTTTCAGTAGTTAAGGACAGGAAAGAAGGTAAATGTTAGCTCTGTGGAAAGACTGACTCTGGCTTCTGTCCCAAAAGACTATATACCTCCTTTATTATGTGGTGAGTTGACCCTGGTTCTATTGTTCCACTTCCTCAATCTGACAGGGGAGAAAAATATGACAAAATGCTCCATGGGCTGAGATAAGGACAGGGAGATCATTCAGCATTTATGACCACACGCAAAACAGACTCCACTTGGGGAAATTAATTTGATTAATTACCAATTAAATTAGAGGGCTGTAATGAGAAATAAAACCACATTTTAAAACGCTCTAAACCACCCCTTCCTTCTTTCCAATATTCTCCCTACCTCCCCCAGGCACTCAGAAGGACAGGAAAGGGGTTCCAGTCAGTTCATCACATGTTTTCTCTGCTGCTGCTTCCTCTTCAGGGAGAGGACTCCTTATGTTCTTCCCCACCATGGGCTCCTGTTTCCCTAGGGGTACACAGGTCTCTCCAGGAGCCTGCTGCAGAGTAGGTGCTGTATGGAGTCACAGCCTTCTTCAGACATCCAATAGCTCCAGCATGGGGTCTTTACCACAGGCTTCAGCTGGATCTGTGCTGCCCTGTGGACCTCCGTGGGCTGCAGAGGCACAGCTGACTCATCATGGTCTGCACTGCAGGCTGCAGGGGAATCTCTGTCTGGAACACCTCCCCCTCCTTCACTGACCTTGGTGTCTGCAGAGTTGTTCCTCTCATATATTCTCACTCCTCTCTTGTAGTTGCTGTTTAGTAACAGAGTAGTTTTTCTTCCTTCTTAGCTCTGTTTACCCAGAGGCACTATCACAGTCACTGGTGGGCTTGACCTTAGCCAGCAGGTCTGTCTTAGAGTCATCTGACATGAGCTCTATCAGACACAGGGAAAGGTTCTGGCATCCCCTCACAGAAGCTACCCCTACAGCTTGCAACCAAAACCTTGCCACATAAACCCAATATGACTTCATATGCTAGTTACCTACTCAGCTGCTCACGTAACCTCTCAGTATGACCTCGTGTGTAATCTGCTCTCCACTGAGAGGATGTCAACCTGTAATCAGTGTCTCTCAAAGTGCTTGCATTCTGGAAGGTGGGGCCAAAGGTACCCCAGAAGAGCACAGTTTGCAAAAACTATAGCTGAAGGCTCTGAAGCTGTTATCACACAGCCCTAATTTGCCTGCAATTTTGACAAAACCACTGTTGTTAGGTCTGCCTTGGATCTACATGAATTTACTCAACCTAATAGAGTTCTCATCTAAATTAACAGACCTATGTTGGCCTAAAAAGGGATAAAAAAAAGAGCAAGTTTCTGATCCTTTCATACTAGTTCTATATTGTGATCAATCTCTAGCAGCACTTTGTAACAGAAACTGTTAAATTTTTTCCAGGGGCAAAGTGATACATAAGAAATTTTCATTTTTATAAGCAACCCCACTTTCTTTTTCTTTTTTCCCCCATGCTTGTTAATGGAAGTGGATAAAAATGGGTCTACTTTTCTTTAGAAAATTTTAATGGAATCATAAATTGTATTTCTTTTTGTAAGAAAGTGGTAACCAGACAATATGATCTGTACTTCTCCATGCAATTTTCTACTGTTTGGTTTAGATAAATATTAAAATTAGGTTATTTGAAAAGCCTTCACTCACTGATGACATTAACAACTGCAACTATTACTGCACTTATACTCCATTGACCTTTTAGAATCTCAGCCCTAAAACTCCATTGCTGTGTTCTGATCAGATTGCATGTCTGGGGCTCTGGGATGATTTATCAGTTAGAAATTATTTGAAGGGGATGTCCGATTGAAATATATTTCCCTGATGGATCTTCCATAAAACCTACAATGGGCTTAGAATGAGGTCACAGGGATGTTATTCAACTTAAAGTTTCCATTCTAAGTTTCAAAATCTCTGCAATCTGGCTTCATTTAAATCATACAGAAAGAGCAAAGCAATGACCCTAACAACAAGAATGCAAATTTAATACTTGTCCCTTATAAAACATGTAACCTTTTTCAAAATAATAAAGGAAAACTCTCAAATTACAAAAGAATCAAACATAGCATATATGCATTATGAATGCTCATGAAAGAGGAAATAGGAGGGATGCTTTATACTGTATTGGATGGTTTTACAGAACTCAGTTACAAGAAACCTGAAGGAATCCTTTATAATCAGATAGTAGGAAAACTTTAAAAATATTAGAGCAGTCATAACTTTTTGGCTGTATTCTTCTTCTCTTCTGAGATGGTGGTAGAGAAATAGAATAATCAACAGCACAGTAAAACAATGTCTTTCTAAAGTTAGTAGACGGAAGCTCTACCTCAGAGAAGGATACAACCTGTATCAGCATAGCTACCTACAAATTCCATAGAATCATAGACTCTCCTGATTTGGAAGGGCTCCACAAGGATCATCAAGTCAGCTCCTGAACCTGCACGTGACAACCACAAAAATCACACCATGTGCTTGAGAGAACGTACTTCTTTTTTCTCATTTTTATTTTTCTGCAATAAGTGAATATATGCTACTATTTCTGAAAAATACATATATGTAACCTCTTCCATGTCTATATGTATGGCAGGACCTGTGAAACTAATATTCTGTTTCCTTCTAAATTGTTTTACAGTATCCAAAGGGATATATGGGGCCTATACAGAGCCTGCAGCAACTGATAACAAAATTAGAGTTCAGGAAAATGTGGATTCACTCAGGGTTCACTAACAGTCAGTCAGGATCCTGACATGCAGAAGAGTTGTAAGGATCACACTGGAACACAGGAAGTATGGCATATTCACCTCATCAGCTTTAGAAGAGAGTTTCTCCTTATAGTAATGGCAAAATGTCAAAGGTATTTGTGATATGTTTAAAAGGTTCTTCAAACTGATGATACTGATGAATGACAGATCTTGTAATTAAAAACAAGAAATTAAATATATTTGATAAATTTAAGAAAAGTGTTTGTGCCATGTTCCAAATCTAAGATCTGTCATCAGGATCATCCAGCTGCACCAAGGAGATTTTGTCACAATAAAATGGAGCTGGCCACATACATTCAGTAAACAGAAGTATTGCTATGTCAATTTTAATCTTTAGCATGTGCAGTTTTCAATTATCAAGCTATATGTTCCTGTGCATGCTTTCAGCTTAGAACAAAAATACAATTTAAATCTCTGACTGCCTTTTATAAAATTTACAATACCCTAGTGACCTTTTCATCCATAGATGGAGAAATAGCATGCAGCATATTTGTAGTTATCACTAATCCCCCAAAAATGCCACTTGATCAAAAATATAATATTTTCTATTTCTAAACATGAAGATGGCAAACAGTCTTTAAAAATAATCAAAAGTAGAAGTATATGAAGTAGATATACTATGCATACTCAGTGTTTTTAATGAAATATGGCATTACTTTACATAAAAATTCACTGAATTGCACCCTACCTGAGGCAGTGTGAAGGGACTTTCCCAGTGTCTAGAGTCACTATGAGTAAGGAAAGAGTGGCGAGATTTATTTCAGAGAACAGTAAGCAGCTTACTTTGGGTCATAACTAAGTTGGTGTCCTAGTTCCTTTAGAACAAAACTGGCTCTGTGATAAAACCAAGGTCCTTATTCTAGTCTCTGAGCACAACTGGTCAAGTGGAATCACTGTAGAAGTTAGAGTGAAGCAATACTGTTCACAATTTACTCTCACTTATTCAGTATTTAAAGGGTTGCTCTCTGAAGCACCTGATATATAATTAGAATCAAGCCCTTAATTAACCCTTCTTTATGCATTTAAGATAATAACAATGATTACAGTCTTGTTTCATTGCAATAAATGGCAAACATCTCCACAGAAATGTCATAAAATGTTCTCTGAATTAGTGCTCACCCGGTGATTTAAATGCCACTTACTGTGTCAACAGCACCCTTTGTTGCCAACGTTAGCTTTTTTTTCCTCTTTGAGTTTTGCAAGAACATTCTAATAGTGAGCAATTTTGGTGTTGGTAATATACATAACTGACTGGAATGAAACAAGACAGGAGAAGTGTTAAAGCTGTGAGCCTCAAGAGCTCAACATTGCTTCCTTAAAACGCCAAAACCAAGTCTGAATTCCCATTTAGATGCTTCATTGGACACAGAATTAAACAGGACACTGAATTAAAATCTGCACTGCTTAAGAGTCTAATGTTAATTCACCAAAATAAATAGAAAATTACTATTCCTTTCAAGACCATTTTTGGACCAGATCCAAGAAGCATAATTTTCCCTCTTACAAAGAAACAGCTCGTCATGCAGCAGGCAGTTCCTGAGCTCCAGTGAAAGCTCTGAATGAGTAAAATGTTGCCATAGATATATATATATATATAGCTGAGTCATGGTCAATTTGTTGTGTACCAGCATGCCCACATCCAGATTTTGTATATCTGAACATATTTCAAATTACAATATTGTTCTGGGTTTCGGGCAGGCACAGATTTTTCAGAAAATTATTATCTGAATTAAATATCTGAAAAGTTCTTAGTTTTAATTTCAGATGGAAATTAACAAATTACAGCAAGGGACAGATGCTTCTTCTTTCAGGCTTTGAGCAGTTTCAATGTTACAAAGCTCATGACTTTCATGTATTTGAATGAGTAATGATATCACCAAGGGTGTAACCAGTCTGTCTTGCATCAGACATATCTGATTCTGTTGTTTTGAGTAGTCAAAACAGGGACATTTGGCACAGCAGTCTGACCTATTGAAAATAATGATGAGGCAGGTGTCTAGTTAGCTAAGGTGAGTTACGGATCTGTCATGGACAAGGACAGAGTAAATAGCAACCTCCAGTGGTTAAAAATCCTGGGGTTTATTTAAAAACCAAGAAGATTAGAGCTTTTACCCCAGTCTTACTCACTCTTTCATTCCTTCACTTAGTCCCTCCCCTCCAGTCATACGTTCAATAGGTCTTGACATGCTTTTCCTGCAGGGGCATCCCTACTGGTCCAGGAGTGTTGGCAGAAATTCACGTTGGTTCTTGCCAGGCTGCTGCTCACAGTGAGCAGCCTTGTGTATTACCTCACAAAGTCCCAGGCTATCCCCTGGCATTTGTCTGTACACAATACTCTGATTTCCATGGTCTTCACCCATGTCCAAGACTTTTCCTTTAATCAAGATATTTACCCACTTTGAGAGAATACTTCTTCCTAAATCTCAATAGTCAGTGTGCAGAGGTACAATACATGATCATCTTCCTGACTTGCAGTTCTGTCTTATGTCACTTGTCAACTGGAGGATTCAGAACATGCTGCTTTTATTCAGTTCAAGTTTCATCAGTATTTTCAGACACATATGCACCCAGTTATCTGCCATGTCAGCATTCACATTTTAAGCTGTTTTCTCACAAGTATGACCTTGTAAAAATTACTATGGTTATCATCGTTTCAGATCATAATATATTATAAACAACTGTGAAAGAAATGCCAGTATTCACAGATGATTCCTCTAATTTCAGAATTTTTCTTTTTACGATTTTTTTTCTCTGTCTCTGCAATGCTGCCTCTGGCAAAATAGATATGATTTTCTAAAATCTGGATTTTACTATGCAAGTGCTTTTTGAGTATTCATATTATTTACAATCACTTTTTTTGCCTATGCCAGATGATGTAGCTATACTCGTAACAAGATAATTTATCAAATTTAAAGCCATTAACTCATTTCGGTATTTAATCACCAAATAAAAATTTACTAAGCAAAGCAGCAATTATAAGTTTAAAATAGCATAGAATTTAAAACAAAAATTAAAAATAAGTAAGTTACTTAATTTCAAATAAATGGTTACATCTGGAAGTCAAGACTGAGGTTATAACTTGGTCTGAAGTTCTTAACCTTTTCATAAGAGCCCTTCAAAGCACTATTCTAACAATAATCATGAAGGATTCCCTATACTGAAAAGTATAACTAAGATCATGTGTTCAGATTCAAGGGTTATAAAGGAATGGTTTATGATAAAACAAATGTCATCTTAACACCTATATATAAATTTAAGTGCCATCATGACATATTTACTAGACATTACAAAATATTGCACAAAAATTGATTTTCATAAGATCCTATCTTACTAGAAATTGTTCCATGGAACTGTTCCATGTTCTGGACAGAAAGCAATATAACTTTGTCTTTTAATACATTTCTAAGTCTTTCATTTTGACACATTCTAGCCCCCCAAATACTGTGGAAGCCAAGACCTCTGAAAACACAAGGCATTATATGGCTTATTGGTCTGAGGGTGAAAAATCCTGCCTGCAGAAAACACTGGTATTCCATGAAAGCAATGCTGAAAACAAGGGTTGAAGAAGGCTGACAGATGGATGGTCAATTTGTCTGATGAGTCTCAGTGCATGTCAAATAGGCTTGTGTATATTCAGTCATCAAAATGTCTCTGAGACAGACAGGCATCTCTCTGGCTGGCTTTTAATGTTTTGGGGACAGTTAATGGAGAATTGTTCAGCATAGAAATAGGTGTGATTTCTCCATCTCATGATTGTGTATTGGAAATGACTAGGACGCTTTTAGTTGCAAGGTCACTTAAAACATCCAGCCAACACCAGGAAAGTTCAGGAAAATCACTTTGTTTCTATATTCTATAACTTGAATAACATGAGACTTCAGTATTCTTGTTTCCTTAGTCACAAATATATAGTCAGGTTCATAGTTCTATGATCTAAATATTTAGCATTGGCAATGCAGAGATCTGGTAATCTTCAGTGAGTGGATGAAAGCACCTGTTAGATACTAGCAATGTCTCTTTACAAGAAACAATAAAAGTTGTGCTGTTGCAGCATTTGTTTGCAACTCAAATTTCACTTTTCAACAGGTAGTTTATTTGATGTAAATTTCAACAGAAATTAATTACCACTGGAAAGCAAATTGATTTTGGGTTTTTAAACATGCACCACAAATATTTCAAACTCTCAAATGATGGGCATTTTTAGTAAATTTTTACAATAAATTGTTGATTATTACTACCATAAGACAGAAAAAATTAGTTTAAAACTGTTCATTGTTTATCTGAATTGCTAGTTCTTATCACATTACAGTTCTATCTGTCTTTCTGACTTATATTAGCACTTGGATATATGTGCTAGTGGCGTGAATGTGTACAGCCCCTCTGGAAAATTATTTTTTTCTTCTCAGAACACTTTATTAACCTACTGAGAAAGTAAAGTCTACACTGAGAGTTGATAATGAGAGAGAAATATTTCAAGACAGATCTTTATGTTGGAGGCTTCATTTTCTCAATTACATAAATGCATCATTTATGACTCATTCTTGCTATCAAGAGATATATTTTACATTACAATTTTCAAGATCTAATTGTTGACAAAATATTTTAAGATCACTTGTTTTCTTGTTCCTCCCTCTCTTCAAATTTGGTGGATTTGGATTTAAGAATTAGGAGGTGGAAAACACTGGATGACAAAGTCAGCTTTGCCAAGTACCTTCAGCTTTGAGGGGCATCTTCACCATTGCAGGTTTGAATAGAATTCAGCTCATAACTACATAAGTGAATGGATCAGAAAATAAGAAGTTTATATTTGAGACAAACCAAATTGATAAAGAGATGTAATTTGATTGTGTCATGTTTTCATACTACTTGTTTTTCTGCTTCCTTGTTTCAATATATGTTTGCTAGGCCCCTGTGGGAGAACATTTGTTTTTATGCTTTCTTCCACTTTCTGATTAATGGATACTGCATGGAGAACAAAACACCGGGATGAAAACCAAAACAACCCATAAAGAAAGGCTTTATTAGCTAAATTTCTGTGCAGTAACATACAGATTATAAAGAACAATAGTAGCACAAATCATTAAGAGGGCTATCCTGAAAGCAGTGGTCAAAATGCAGAATCACAAACTTAATATCACATTAAAAAAGCCATGGCAAACTTAGAATTGTATTTTTGTGGAAGAAAAAGAAAATAAATGAGAGAAAGTAAGAAAAATATTTCAAAGCTGCATGCAGCAAAGTGATAATCAGTGATTATTTGTGTTTAAATTAAGGACATATTTGAATGCTTAGATCTGATGTTAAAAGCCTAGATTCTTCTGAGTTCTTAAGTGACACAAATTGTTTTATATGGGAATTCTGAGAAAGGAACTGTAACTAAAGAATGAATCAGTTCATGAGTAAATAAGTCTTAGCCTCTGAAAGTGAACTAGAATAGTAAATCACAGATTGTTCACCTTCCACATAAAATTATTTCCACGCTAGACCTTCATACAATACATGATGTGAACTCACAATATCACAACTTTTCATGGTGGTTGCCAAACCCAGAGCTCTAAAAGGACCAAATCAGAAAAAAATCTATATGAAAAAAACAAATTGGTTTGCAAAAAGCTCTTTAAAATCAATAAATCATCAGGGTAGACAATAGCCCATTTTACCATTGATTACTAATAGTTTTTTTCATTATTTAAGCTTCTCTAAATTTCATATTTTTAATTGTTCAGTGGACAGTAAATATGAACAATTGCAACCTGCAGATTGCTTCCCATAGCTTCTTGAAATTTTCTGTACATGTCTAGTCATCACCATCACATGCTATTGTTTCTACTCTTGATATATCTGACTGCAAAAAGAGCAGTAGAGAGTAGGAAACAGCAAATAACAAATACATATGTCCCTGTGTGAATATCTTTCTTCTCACATGAGCAGGTATCTACAGAAAAAATTGTGTTCCCCAAACATCCCTGCAAGAAAAAAAATTTCCTGCAAATATTTAATGTTTGAAAAAAAAAAAAAAGCAGGTTGGAACAGTTAAGTAAACACCCATCTGGATTTAAACAAATATTTGTAAACATTGTATTAATACATTTCTCCATATTTCTTTACATACACAGCTTTCCCTTTATGCTTTCTAAAATGCAGACAAAAGTAAAATGTAGGAACCAGGGAGCTTTTAAACCAATTTTATATTTTTTATTTGCCTTATTCTATATTTGAAGTAGAGTTAATAAGGGAGCCTCAATTATTTTTGTTTTCATTCATTAATGTTGTGTTTCTAAAACCTGTAGCAAGTACATCATATCTCTCTGTGAATATTATCATTACATTCTCTGATTGTTATCTTATGTGATATGGAAAGTAATCAACTATCCAATTTTTGTTGAAAATCACAAAAAGACTGTCATATAAGATATAAGAAAGCAATTTCCTGAATTCATTGACCTTTCAATTGATATCATAACACAGCATAATCACTAGGCATTTAAATTAGCAATGTAACTCAACGTAGATGGATAGCTGTGAAATCTCAAGGGCTTGTTGCCTGAACAAGACCACAGCACTGTAGCTAAAAGGGTAAATGTGCTTCATGTTTAGGGATGACCTTTAAATCCCACAGCTGCCTATCATACTTCTTGTTAATCTGCCCTGTTGTTGGGTTCATCTGCTTATTTTAGCCTTCTTTTTTTGTAGAAGTTTAGTTTTCAGTCAGGTCTGACACTTCTGCCACCGGTGCAACAGAGGTCTGTATGCTTTATTTTGTCTTAGTCTAGGCTCACAGACATCTGCCTGAGGAAAATATTTGAACACTGAAAAACAGATTTACTCTTAAAAACTTTGTCTTTTAAATGCAAAGTAAAATACAAGGGGAGTTTCATATTGCTTTTCCTTTGACACATATATTTGATTATTAGTTTGATTAGAATAATCTGACATGATTTTAGCTGCCTCAAGGTTAAACATCCAGCCTAACTTTTTATACTCTCTATAGTCATCACAGAGGAACTGTCACTCACAACTTGTTCTGGATATTCTAGTACCTAATCAAAGATGAGAGAAAAGGATGTCCACATAAAGATCTGTCTCCATTTCTGTACTGAGGATAAAGAGCAGCAGCCTCTCTGTTTCTGACAGCAGGCAAAAGAACTCAAAGACAAGCAGGGAGAAGAATTCCAGGACAAGCTTTTAGAAGAAGTCACTGTTGAGATAAGAACTCAAGGTCTAAAAAATTTTGTTTATTGACAATGCCCCTTCTAGTGCAATTATAGCTTTTCTGGGGACATGAAAGTGTAGATGCATGATTTCCTTTGAACTCACAAAATTAGAAGTTTTCAGTTTGTGAGCCTTTGAAATGATATATACATGTGTACAGAGACTGGACCCACCTAAGCAGGATCACAGTTCAGCATAAGTCATGCCCCATTAACACAGAGGAGATTATTTAATGAAAAACAAAATTAAAACAAAGCAAAACAAAACAGCTGACTTCCTTAACCAATACTTTAGTCTATGAGGTCAAATTCCATAAACACTGACTGGAAAAACTCTGGAAGAAACCTAAGGCATGTTGCTTGATGAAGGACTGGAAAATTTGATTCATTGGTGTCTGACAGTGGTGTTTGAAATGGGTTTGGGATTACTTGCCTTAGAGGCCAAGTGCCATACCACTGAAAACCCTTGACACTGACAAGAAGGATGTTAAGGACTGATTTCAAAAGGCAGTTGAACAAACATTCTCATCCTATAAGTCACCTCTTCTGGATGTTCACAGCTATATTTTTGCTCCAGTCGAATTTATACCACTATTCCTGCTTTCTACAGAGTGAATGCTGGTAATCTAATGAAAACCTATTCACTCAGTATTACCTACTGGTTAGCTGAAGACCCCAACAAATGTGTGCTGTAATAAAGTAGCATCCCTAATGAGCTGACAATACGTGATACCTGGTAGCCTGAACAGCAATACCAGAATGTTCCTCTTTGTAGAGAAACACAAGTTAAAATTCAAGTTAGTTTTTCTTTTAACTGGGGAAAGGACTACAGTTTTCTGTACACAAATCACTCTGTTCTTTTAATCTGCTTTTTTTTCGTCTCTGACATATAAACTTTTCTAAAATAAGCAGTAATTTTCAGGGTTTATAACATTCATTATCCCCTCTGCTTATCTTGTGTAGCAGGCTTGTGCTTTTTAAAAGGACATTTTTCTTCTTGTATTGCTGTTTACTTCTCACACAGTACTTTTACAGAGAAAATGTCACATTTTAAAGTGTCCAGGTAACCTCCATGCAATGCTTGTTTTTAGCCACAACTTTATTTTACAAAAGGGCTTTTTAACAGCAAACCCAGATCAAAGCACTATAGAGTTTGGACACAAAACAAAAGTTCCACAGTAAAGAAAAATCAATGATCTTTCAAATAAATCAAGATTAAATCAAATCAAGCCAGTTTAACAGAGAATTTTAAAGCCATACAGTGACTTGGCTTACCTGATAGCCAACCACAGGTACAACAGATCAGATTAACATAAAGCCAATAGTAAATGCCTATATCATCTCCAATCTCATGTCATAAACAAATAAAAAGACATTGAGTTAGCTCCTGACACCATTATTGGCAAGTATTTGTTCCACAGGATGTCTTTCAGTGGGGCAGAACTAAAATTAGATGCTATTTTATATAAGATTGCAGAAATTGACTTTTATCATCAATCAGCTATATCATTTCAAGTAACTGTGAAGTACTGAAAGTCAATAAACATATTGGAAATATCAATTAATTATTAGAATGCCTAAATTGAAATTCAGTAAGCTGTTTCAAAATATGCAGGCCTTAATTACTTCCTTTTGCACAGAACGCATGCTAGATAGATTTTTAGAATAGTATGTCTCATTAAACACTGTATTTATTCATCAGGCCTTGTGGGGTGAAAGGTTTATAGCACATAGTCAGCAGTCGAAGGAAAAATATTTGACTTGAACTTATACATTTGTTCTTATACTGTAAGTGATTTTGGCATTTATAAACTGGTTCTTGCTCTGGGCTCTCTAAATCTCAGCTAAAATGCCAAGCTAGTCATCAGCCATCCATTTCCCTTTCATCCAAGTGCTCTGCCCAGTGTAGAACCTGACACATTAGAAATTGTGCTGATATTCTGCATACATGCACAGTCTCACTTTATTGTTTCAGTTGCCAGTTAAGCCTGGCTAGTTTTGCATAGAATAGCACATCTGACTTATAAATTCAGTCATAAAATATAAAGTGATAATCATAGCTGAAAAATGAAGTTTCTTTCTAAGCAACCTCCAACATTTTTAGCAGGTAGTCAGCTCATAGCAACAAAATATAAAGATTCAACCCTCTGAAATCAGTTCATCGTTTATGATCCATCTTGGGAGAGTCTAATATTTTAAATAATCATGTTCAGGGTTTACCTCAGAAGAGGGGAAAGAAGACATAAGGCCACATTTCACTACTAAATATTAGTCAAATGTAACCACTGAATTCACCAGACTTCCTAAAAGCTATCAAACAATGAAAAATATCTGAATGTCTTTAGTTACACAAAAATGTGGCACCAAATGTGGGATACATCTCATTTAGCTTTATTAACATAAAGCTGAGGCATCAAACTTGGAGGCAGATAGACATCTACTGTATGTTCAGTATCTTCCCATAGCAAGGAAGAAAGAGGTATTAGATACCTAATTTTAGCATATCAGAATGTGGGTAAGAAGAGTCCCACCCTTCATTATACAATCTTAAAAGGATAAATATTTTTATCTGCTACTGATATTAATATATTTAAGAGGCATTTACATCTATCTCACTGGAAGGTAACACCACCAGTCACATCTCAAAGTTTTGCTTTAGAGTCTCCTTTGGGTGTTATGGGCCTGGAAAATATGCAAGTATTTTGTGACATGGACCTTTTTCTTTTTCCCAGTTGGATGCTGATTTCTATAAAACTAATTTTTATAAAGATCATTTTCAATTAATTTATTTTCATTCATCTGTATGGTTACTCCTTTTCAATCACTTTGCAAAAGGAGAACAGAGACATTTTGATTATCAGACAGAATGGGTCTTACCTTCCTGTTTTTGCAGTTAGTTTAATATTTTGAATTCTCAGAAATCCCTGTACATTCTTATTGACTATTACACTACCTTTACAATGATTTGCTATGTGAGTAGTGGTAACTTCAGGAGGACAAAAGTCCTAAACTTCTTGCAGAAAATACAGAGATATTTGTCCCAAAACTTTTACTCTCTGGTGATTTTTTCAGTTCAATTTTCCAATGCAGATCATCTTCAAAACAGCTGCACTAATAGTCAATACTCTGTGCCAGGTCCTATTTTCTGATCCATAGAACACATTAAATCACTTTTACTTGCTAGTTTGCCAATTAGCTTTTTCCACTGGATGAGTTTTCTTCATCAATTAAAATTATCGGTGATCATCTAAAGTAATTTCCCTAGTTCATTGCTACTATTTCTGTGCCACTATTAAAGCTAGTACATTATGCCTTTACCAGCTGCCTTTTACCTGTTACTGATCTAAACAGACTGATGCTGATATTTAAATTACAGTGATGGATCTCAGATGTGCTCAATAAGAAATTGGGATCCACTCATAATTTACCTTTTTTTGTTTCCTGTATTTAGATTCACAGAATCATAGAATGGGTTGGGTTGGATCGCAAAGATCCTCTAGTTCCAAACCCCCTGCCACAGACAGGCACACCTTCCACTAGACCAGGTTTCTCAGAGTCCCAGCCAACCTGGTTTTGAACTCTAACAGAAACATGAATGGAATTTCATCCACAACTTCTCTGGGAAACCTGTTCTTTGCCTCATCACCCTTACAGTAGAGATTTTCTTCCTATCTAATCTAAAGTTACTCTCTTCCAGTTTGAAGCCATTCCCCCTTGTCCTATGACTACATACCCATGCAAAAAGTCTTTCTTGAGCTTTCTTTTTAAGTCTCTTTTATGTCCTGAGAGGCCACAATAAGTTTTTCCTGGAGTCTTCTTGTTTCCAGGCTGAACAACCCCAACTCTCTCAAACATCTCCATAGAAAAGCTGGTGCAGCCCTCTGATCATCTTCATGGCCTTCCTCTGGACTCCCTTTATCAAGTCCAAAATAGTCCTTACTATTTTGGGGATCCCAGAGCTGTATAGCTGAGATGAGACTCAAGTGGGGTCTCATGAGAGCAGAGTAGAGGGTTAGAATCATCTCTTTCAACGTGCTGATCACACTGCTTTTCATGTAGTGCAGGGTATGGGTGGCTTTCTGGACTGCAAGAACACAATTCTGGGTCATGCCAAATTGTTCATCCACCAATAGTTCAAAGTCTACCTCCTCAGGGCTGCTTTCAATCCACTCATTGGCCAGCCTGTGTCTGTGTTTGGGATTGCCCTTACCCAGGTGCAGGATCTTTGACCTTGTTTGCGCGTTGAGGTGCAAACCTCAATTCATGAGGTTAGCACAGGCCTACCCCTCTAGTCTGTCAAGGTCCCTCTCCATGGCATCCCTTCCCTCCAGTGTGTTGGCCACAGCACCCAGCTTCTTGTTGCCAGCAAACTCATTGAGGGTGCATTTAATGACATAGCCCATGTCACCAACAGAGTTAGAGTGCTGGTCCTAATACCAACCCCTGAGGAGGATCACTTGTCACTTGTCTTCACTCAGACATCGAACTGTAGACCACAACTCTTTGTTGTGGTTGAACCACCAGTTCAATCCCTTATCCACCAAGTGGTACAACCATCAAGCCCAAGTCTCTCCAGTTTCAGAGAGAAGGATGTCATGTGAGCCAGTGTCAAATGTTTTGCGTGAATCCAGGTACACGAGATCAATTGCTCTTCCCAACACTGTAGCCCCATCACAGAACACCACAAAATTTGTTAGGCATTATTTTCAGTTAGTGAAGACATACTGACTGTCAACAATCACCTCCTTATTTTTCATGCCCCTTAACAAAACTGCCAGAAGGATCAGCTCCATGATCCCTTTTCAGGGAAATTTGTGGATACAAAGAACTACAATGCATTCTAGTCTAGACGGGTAGAAAAGCAAGTGCTCAACAGAAAACATTTGCTCAACACTACAGATAACAATTCTGCTCAAAACCAAATAATTTCATCAAAACACTCTAAAGAAGTTAGAGGCCTTTTTTTCTTCCATGGGCTTCAAATCTGCTTTAAAAAAGAGAAAACTGCTATTGATCAAGACACCCTTTTCTAATGTATACCTAGTTTCTAGTCACTTATAGAAACATTGGGACATAGGGCGTGAAGATGGTGTTTTTTCAATTGACTATTTTGTTAATCCACACCTGAAGTTGCTAATATTGTTTGCAAAGTATATGTGAATTATTTCTTTGATATAAACCTGCAAATATTCCCAGTGCCAGCTTTTATTTTTATTAGGAAAGCATTAATTTTAGAAGCATTACTAGAAATTTCTGATGTTAACAATTATCAATAATCTGATTCAATTAAAAATGTGTTTAAAAAGAGTAATTTATGAAAAATCTTATAATAAAAATCTTAAATGAAGTATCTTACTTTGTTATGCAAAGATAAACTTTCTCGTTCTTCCTTTCTCCCTTTTTACATTTTATGCTATTCAGTGGCATAGGAAACATGCAGTAAAAATCAATGCATTTCCCGCCTTTTCCACTAAGTGCTACTACTTTGCTCTTTTCTTTCTACAAAATTCTGAATTTTTTAAAGGTAACACAGCAATAGGAAAATATACAAAATAACATTAATCGTGAAAAACACTTTTCTATGTTAAAAGCAGAACCAAGGCTTTGGAATATCAAAAAAACTCAGTGTATTTGAAACACTGTAAAATGTCATTTTTTCCTCGTTTAACTGAAAAAAAATAATTAATTTTAAAGCACTGTAGCCCTAAACTTCCATTACAGAAAAGAAATGGGGATGCTAAACTTTCTACATATTTATAGGTCTAATTATAGTGATACATCATCACATTCTCAGATCTGGAGATTGATTTAGGCAGCAGCTGCAATGAAAGATCCTCTAACATGATGACAAAGATCTCCAGTAAGAGAGTTTTCTTTATCAGTGTCAAAGCAGATTGGCTACTTGTGTTGTGATCATATACATACATATATATATAAAGGAAATTATTATATATAAAATAATACATATATAAATCAGAATTCTATCAATTTCTGGTTCAGCAAGACAGAGTTCATCCTGAAACTTAATAATAAGGTCTAGAAAACACATCTACTTTTGTAATGTAATTGTCTAGCAGAGTGGAAACATTTAAAAAAAAAGACCATGTAGACAGTTTTTAGGAATTTGATCACAGCTTTAGAGTTAGACTGTAGCAGCTAAGCCATATGTGGTGGGTTGACCTTGGCTGGATGCTTGGTGTCCCTCAATCTGCTCTATCACTTCCACTCCTCAACTGGACAAGCGTAAAAATACAAGAGTCTCATTGGTCAAGATTAGGACAGGGAGGGATCACTCAGCAATTACTATAATGAGGAAAATGGGGAAATTAATTTAATTTATTACTAATCAAAAGTCAGAGTAGGGTAATCAGAAATCAAATGAAATCATACAACACCTTCTTTTCACCCCTCTCTTATTCCCGGGCCCAACTTAACTCAGGATTTCTCTACCAGCTTCCCAACACAGAGGCACAGGGGGACAGGGACTGGGGGTTGTGGTCAGTTCATCACATTGTCTCTGCAATACCTCTCCCACGAGAGACAGTTCTCTATGAATTTCTCCAATGTGAGTCATTCTCATGGGGCTGCAGTTTTTTGTGAACTGCTCTAACGTGGGCCCCTTCCATGGGGTGTCATCACAGGAACAAACTGCTTCAGTGTGGATCCCCTATAGGGATGAGTCCTGCCAGCAAAACTGCTCCAGTATGGTCTCCTCTCTCCACAGGGCACAGATCCTGCCAGCAGCCTGCTCCATGGGGTCCTAGTTTCCATTGGGTGTATCCACCCGCTCCAGTGGGGAGCCCTTCATGGGCTAGAAGGGGACAGGCTGCCTCTCCATGGTCTGCACCATGAGCTGGGCAATCTCTGCTCTGGTGCCTGGAGCACCTCCTTCCCCTGCTTCTTCACTGACCTTAGTGTCAGGGCAGTTTCTCTCACATACTCTCGCTCCTCACCTTTGACTGGAGCAGTGTACAAGATTTTCTTTCCCTTCTTATCTATGTTATCACAGAAGTGCTACTGCTATGGCTGATTGGCTCAGTTTTGGCCAGCAGTTCTATTGGTCATAGAGGAAGTTTATGGAATATTCTAAAAGAAGTCACACTGTAATTCCCACTGCTATCAAACCCATATCAAACTCATGTAATACACCTCATTACTTCAGAGCAGAATAATTTTCTTCCATTTTTCTGAACAGGAAAATAAACAGACAAATAGATTAATAAATGCCCTTATTTTTTGTTGGAACTGAGCACCAAAGATGTAACATGATGTCACTGCAAGCCTTGAATGTGATCCCTTAGATTGTTACACAGGTCCTGGACCTCACTAAAAAGGCTTTATAAACATTAAGTCACTCAAAAACATATGGCCTAAAAAGTTATGTGTCTGATGAGTAGTGAAATACATTCAAACATTGAATTATGAACTTCCTTTCTACTTGTATTGAATGAGAACTGAAATTCACAACAGCCAACCAGGTAATAAAATGGTAATAAAACATAAAAATGGATTTGTCAGACTCCTCTCACATCAACTTCCACAGCTCAGCAAAGGATACATTTTTATTCATCTCAGACAGGGATCTAAAATTTAAAATTCCTTCAGGAGCTTAGGGACTTAAGTGATGATTTTAGACATGAGCAAATGATCACTGTTTCTCTTACAGTTCAGGATATACTCTTATACCATGTTTTTATGCCATAGTTTTTGTCATATCCACGTGCCATACTCTTAGCATTAATTTAGTAAAGTGGTTTTTAACTTCATATTCATTTTCTGCTGAATTATTAGTTTTTCATAGAATCATAGAAAGATTTTTATTGGAAGGAAACATCAAATGTCAGCTTGTCTAACCTGCCCTGCCATACACTGAGACATCTTTAACTAGATCAAGTTTTTCAAAACTCTGACCTACCTGGCCTTGAGTGTTTCCACATTTTAGTCTTTAGTATCTTATATCCTATTTCTCCCTGCAATTCCCTCATCCTTAGGTTGAATGTAATGTCAACAATGTGAAGGGAAGGAATAAGGTCTCTGTTATTGATCAGCTCAATTTTTCAGCATATAAATAGGATTAATCTTTTCCAGGATGACAAAAAATTAGCTCAAGATTTTCAATAATTGGAAAGAGGAAATAGAAATGAGAGCTGGAACATTTTCACACCATGACAAACTTTATTGCATATATTTGAGATATTCTAAGAATACTTAGATTTATTAGGTTGTCATATCATATTGCACATTCCCAAAATGTAAGTATCAGCAGCTGCCTGTTTCGTTTCCCTGTAAAAATTCTACATTTGACTAGTTCATGATGTAGACCATTCAGTCTTCATATATTTTTAAAATGGAAGCTGGTTAGAGATCACGTCTTAAAGTATATTTTGAAGCTAGTCTGGGAATGGAGAGTCTGGTCCTAAAATCACAGATCAATTTAAAAACTACATATACTTTGATGACTCCTAATCTAAGGCAAATTTTGACTATTTTTAGCACTTTGCATCCATCTGTCCTAGAGAGTTTAAAAAACATAAATATGAGAAATATTTTTGACAAGAAAGAACATCAAGGCACAGCAAAAAGAAAACAAGCAATACTAATTATTGGGATAAATCCAGATGTCCAAGTCCCATCCTAGAAAAGAAACCTTATATGTGTTTGAAAAAAAAATATTCATGTAATGTCTCTTAGCAGTGAATAAAAAGAAGAAAATATGCTGAAAAATTTTAATGCCTGTTTTACAATGAAATTAATCATGTCCTAATCTCCACTGACTGTATCAACCAGATTTTATTGACTATGAAGAAAGACCTGCATAAAAAGCTTGGATAGACACATCTAAACTCTATACTTAGTGAGACAGATCCCCCCTAAACACTTGGAAATTTTTGTGCAAGACATTAAACAATTTTTAGCTTCATTCTTTTTTTTCTAAAAAAATAAAATTTCTCTTGTTTTCTTGAAAACTTTATATCTTTGTATCTTCTAGGAGTTTTTTGCTGTATTTCTGTTTGAAGGTGATGGGTTGGGGGTTTTGGTCTTTTTCATTTTTATCAAGAAATTAATAACCTAAGAAAACCTAGACAGAAGAAAAGAGAATAGAATAGCAAGACAATTTTTGATCTTTCAGTAGTGAGTTGACATATTTTCCACCTAAGCCACTTATAAAATTATTTTATCTTGCCAGATAGCTATAACAACAAAATAATTTTATAATTTCTGCTGCTTGCTCCTCTTTCTGTGTGTTTCATTCCTCTCATATATTTCCATGTATGCAAATATCAGCCTATAATTTCTCTCTGCACTCCGAAACTAATATCCTATGATGGAATGCTAATTTAGTTGAACTTAGTTCGAAGCGGATGTTGAGCTGTCGTTTCAACAAAAGTTTCAATAAATCTTGTCTAAATACTATATAGTTTCTTAAAGAATAGTCTTTGCAAGCTCAGAAACCTCTTCTTTAATTCATTTTGATAGGTTTAGACATCACAAGAGAACTCTTTGTTGCAAACTCTTATTCAAATGTAAGTTGTCATGCCTTAGTTCGGTGTTTCCACGGATATGAGAATTATAAAGAGTCAATATCCATCTAGTACTGAGGTTGATGACTAAATAAAAAGCTTATATTTCAGAACTAATTATCGTACAAGTTATTTGCAATTAGTCCTCTACAAAATGCTAATTAAAAAAACACAAACAAATTCTCACGAATTGGACTCCCATTATGTGTGCTGACAGATGCATTACTTCTATACTGAAATTCCCATTTCTAACAGTTAGACCCAAAAACTCCCTAGGAAGATTTTGTACCATGCTGCTCCACAATGGTTGAGATCCCCTGTCCTGGTAGAATTTTCTAGGACCAACTGGCTAGCTTTATCATTAAAGTATATCTGACTGACAGCACCATCTATTCGTGAGTCTTGGAAAGGTCAACAAGATGCATTTGGAACACATATTTGCAACTGAACTTCTGCTTGAAAGGTGAATTAAAATAATGGAACTGTAAATAAGGGGATGCAACAGAATATAAATGAGAAAGAAACTCTGAAAGACTTCTGACAAGGTTCTTTAATAGGACAGGAAAATTACTTGTATCTAAGGCAATTATAAAAAAAATTAATTTCTAAATTTTTCTGACTAAATCAACTCTCTGAAACATGATGTTTATCTTTCCAACTTTTCTGGCATAGCAACCATGAAATGTCTCTCCTGTACAACTCCTATAATTACAAAATTTTTATGTTCAGTGTTCTTGCCCAAAATAGAAAAAATTGTAAGTATAAGAGACTGTTTCTTTCCCAAACAATAAGAAAGACATTTTCAAAATACACAGACTTCATAACTGAAAGACTACCAAGCTGAAGTTGAAAGTTTCTACACTAAAGAACAATAATTTGCACAGCAGTCAAAGGAAAGGATGATCTGAAATACTGGTAGATTACAGATATATCCAGGATTAAGAGCCATCTTTGATCCTCTAGCAACTGGATGAGCAGAAAACAAAACTAATAAATTTGTGGGGTTGTTTGTGTCTGTGACCAAAGAAAGAATGTAGTAATGACTTGGAAGTAAACTCCCAAGAAAGATGGAGTAAATAAGAGAAAATAAAAAATAGCCCAGAAATGTGCATTAGCATCCCTATCACATAGAGGCTACTGTTTTCTAGGCTCCAAATTGCAGTCATGCAAAAAGGCAACTTTCAGACTCACTGGCACAGAATCCTGAGTGTCAAGGCAAGGTGAACAGGACTTCTGATACCTCCTACGAACGCAGAATAGCAAGCTCTTTATCCTCAGTTCATCTGCAATATGAATCAGCCCTGACACGACTTAAATCTGTGATCAAAGGGGCTGTGTGAACCAAACTTATTAGTGGTATAGTGAACCAAGTACAACCAAATCTAAATATATCTCCCAGGAGTTTGCTGAAAAAAATAGAGAAAATAAATTAATAGTTTCCAGCTCTAAATATGCCAAAACCCCACAAAGACTTTATTACATGTGTAAAAGATTTATCATGTGAACATTAGACTGTTGATACCTTAACTGGTTGTTTTCATTGATTATTATTTAATTTTCACTGATTTTTATTGATTGAACACAAATGAATACTTGAGTTCTAGAAACACTACATTATGTTATGTTGTGTTGTATTACATTTACTATATTTGTTTTATTGTATTATTTGACATAATTATGTCTATTTATGTGTGGATCTTTTACATTATCTGCACTAACATAAACAGAAGATTTTGCTCTTGTCTGTTGCAAACTATTCTTGAAATACCAAATATTTATATTATTTCAATGCCTCAACCACCAAAGCCTAAGAAAGTTACATTTAATTTTTTTTCTACATTCTTATTAAATGTCTGCACTTAAATTCAAGTCTACTCAAGTTTAGCATGCTTCAGGGAAGCACAGATTTAGATGACTTTAATGGAATCTGGATTTCATATTTCATTGATATACTTCTCATCAGATCACTAAATATTGACACTACTTTACACTGTCGTAAAGAAGCCAACTTTTCTAGAATACAGCTGACTGCAGAAGTTTTCAGCTGTTTCTAAATTGCAATAAATATACATGCTGCATCCTGTGGACCCAGTGCTTTCACTTTTCATAGAATTACTCTCTTGTTAGCTCTATCCTTCTTTCCAATAATTCCAGTTCATTCTAATTGTAGCTTCCACTGAAATGAAAACCACAAGCTGCTCCCTTCCCCCCACTTCCTCTTGTGAGACAGGCAAAAGGCAGAGGTAAGAACAATATATGGCAAACAGCAGTGAGATAAGAAAACAAACAGTAATAACATCATTATTAATAAAAAATCTACAAGACTAGGGTGATTTCCATGCAAAGATGCTCACTGACCAACCTGGCACCACGCAACACTCAAGACAATGACAAAATGGCAGCAGACCCTTTGAGAGCCACCTTTCTCTTCCTGACCATAATCCACTCCCAGCTCCTCCTCAGAAGTGAGAATCCCTCATTCCACCCCATGGCAGTCACGGGAGGTGACATAGAGTAGCAATCTAGAAATGCCCACACCAGGCTCTGCCCCCTCACAGCTGCTGTGAAAAAATGAACTCTGTCCTGCTGAGAACCAGGATGCACCCTCACAGTTAAAAACTCTTTGTTGACATTCAGAGGGACCCTCCTGCGCTTCATTTTGTAGATCAGCTAGGAAGTTGAATTTGGACTATGTGTGCTTTTTTTAGGGAAACAAAGTTGCAGCATATACACATGTGGTTCATTTACCGAAGGATTTCTGAGTAACCTTGCGAATGACAATGTAGTCCACTGAAAAATTATAGCAGCTCTCCGTCTGTTTAATTTAGGATATGATAAATGGCGTGCTGTTTGGATTTCTCTGCAACTAGAAGAGATGAGATTCAAAATCAAGCTGGATATCTGTCTGCTCTTTCAGTAATTTCACAGTAGGGTTATCAGAGACTATTCTGTCTAGACTAATTGAAGGAAAGTTCATTGCTGTTGGAAATAGGTATCTGTGAAGTAATGTTTCATTTCAGCCAGGAAGACAAATTGCTGTGTGTCTTATACTTGAAATAATTACAGTAACCCCTCTAGAGGAAGGAGGTAATATATGGGAATAATCAGTTAATTGTGATACGTGATATGTTATCCCTGTGAAGCTTAATATAACAGGAACTACATGAAAGGTATTTGAGAACTGTGATGATATTCCTCACCATCTGCAGGAATACATAGAAAAATAAAGTCATAGCTCACTGAAAACAAACATTTTTAGTCTTGGAAACGGCAAAGAGTTCAGACTTTTTTTTCCATAATATTATATCAACATGGAAAAATCATTATTATATTTTATGAAAGCCTAGAACACACAGTCTACTTGTATCTTTAATCAGTTAACATCAATTAGGGTATCAACAATCTCAAAGCATGATACCTTTGAAGAAAGAATACGGAAGAGAAGTATCGATTGCAATAAGGGTAGATTGAACATCCTAGGCTATTTCTAAACCAGAATTATATGAGGCTTTTTACACTTAGAAGTAAAACCATTTTGAAGGATTTGAAGAAATCTCTTTCCACTTTTATTAAAACCTTTGCTTAGAAGTGTCAATGCCTATTTTCATACAATGATTGGACTTTAACCCATCAACAGCCAGCAGTTTGAATAATCTTTAAAATCATGATCTAAAACTGATTTTGTGTTAGGTATCCCTTCATTGAAAGCAGATAGCTTCCAATAATTTCACTCTCCATAGTTAGATGAAGGTATTTATGGGTATCAAGACAAAAAAATTAGTGCTTTTTTATTGTTATTTTTTGATTTATTTCAAAACATCTGAAATACTAGCCAAACTAATGGAAGGCATTTTCACAGGAATATGTCTCGTCTTGAAATGACTGGTTCCAAACACTAAACAAATATAAAAAGAAGCACAAAGTAATACTGTTCTATTATTTGTCTCCATTCTTCATATTTCTGTGATATTTATATAAAGGAGAACAAAATAACTTAACTCTAGCTGTCTGATTCTTGATACTGATTGTAACAGAGCCCAAGAACTGAAGAAAGCAGCTCTAGCAGAGCTAACAATTATGACATATAGAAAGTGCAATACTTCAGGAAAATTCTAATCTGCTCAATTAGGGCAGGTCATATGGTATTGCTACAGCTGCTGGAAGGAACATTAAGACAAAAGATGTTTCACAGTCTCCAAATCAGATGGCTTCATTGCTTAAACTTGGCCAAGAAATATCAAAAACTTATTGCCAAATACAACAGCAACCATGGATGCACGTCTGGGTCTTATTCAAATCTCAATTAGACCTGTGCAAATTAAAAATAACTTGATCAAGATCATTACATTTAGATCAATTTAAAACAATGTAAAGTTAGAATTAGGCCAATCACTTAAAAAATGTTAAAATATGTGTAGAAGGAGTATATCTTGCATAGATTTTTTCCTACTCCTGTTGACTACTTTCTTAAATCTCAAAGATATTTTTGTGTAATAGTCATGCTATAGTAAAGATTATTTTTTTTTTCAAGCTCTGCGACTCTAAACCAGCTGGGAGACAACATATGTTTGCTTCCTCCTTTGAAACAAGTTTTATTATTTCATGGCTCAAAATTATTTAAGTATTAATTTCAACCTATATGAGACATGCTTGAAGTCAGGTAAAGACAAATGCACAAGCTAACAATAAACAAATTACCTAATTTCACCTGAAAATGTGTGTTTATATTACACCTATGCTTCAACTTTCACTTGAATAACACTCATTCAGTTCAAAAAACTGTTCTAAATGAGTAACAAGTGTTGGCAAATTTGCACCACTTCCAAACTCGATATAGCCAATATAGTCACGGCAGCTTCTAAAACCTGTGAGAAATGATGCAGTGGTCTATATTTCAAGCTATCCTTGCTCTTTGGTAAAGAGTTTTTTTTTATAATTACATGATTGACTATGCTCTCTGGTAACTGAAGACCCCTACTAAAAGCTCTACCTTCAGAGAGTGCATCAACCATCCTTGTATTTATCCACAAGTATTTTTGTGTCCTTTTAAGTGATTAGTCTTTCAACATGTACACACAGACTATATCCCAATGCAAAAAAAAAAAAACAAACTTATCTTTCACTCCTTAGCTTAACTCCCTAAATCAGTTAAACAATCAATTAGTTTATTATTGAAGGGGAACTACAGTAACAGTTGCCTTACAAAGGCTGTGTCTTATCCCTCAGGGTGGGGATTACAAAGGCAGAAATTCTTTTTGCGCATAACACTTCATAAATGATTCTGGCCATTGTTTAGTATTTCAGAAATAGAGAAAGAGCTTTTAAAAGCATACAGTTTTCTTTTAAAAGCATACAGTTAGTACCCAGTTCTAGGAAGACAAATTCTGTTTTTCTAATATGAATTAAAGAGCAGCCATGTGGCTTCCATTCAGGCTTCACCGATTGATTTTTATCTGTTCTGAGGTTAAATTGCTTGCTATAATTAATGCTGCCCCCAGGTAGTTGTAACTTTTACAAATAATATTCAGCATGTGATAATAGGTCTCACTGGCCATGACAGCAGCATGGGGTCACATTAATATAGAATAAATGGTCTTGAAAAAAAAAATCAGTATTAAATTTATCTTTTCAGCTCTTTTCTCTAATCCCGTAGTAGAAATAGGAAAAAAGAAAAACACTATCAAATCCAGATAAAGTTTGTCATCTCCCAAATGTCTTGAATTGCTGAAGTGCTATTCATTGGTATTCTTATCTTTATTTAAATAGATCAGGTTTCATCTTTCAAATTCTGCAAATCCATAATAAGGTTTTTGAATGCAGTATTCAAAGTGCTTCCTGGAGTACACCATATTAAAATGGCTGCTCATACAGCCAAAACACTTCTTCCACTGTCTTCTTGGTTTCAATGGTAAGCATCTCACTATTCTTTACAATCCCTCTCATCATCTCGTCTCGTCTCATCTCATCTCATCTCATCTCATCTCATCTCATCTCATCTCATCTCATCTCATCTCATCTCATCATCTCAATCTCATCTCAGGCACACAATATAAGATTACTAATATTAACTTTTAATTTGCTCTTTTTACTTTACTTGAAAACACAAAGCTGGGGTAAAGAATCTTGTTTTCATCCCAGTTACAATGTAATCATCTCAGCTAGTGGATGTGTAGATGGAGTTTTTGAGTAGTTGTAGAGGTTTTCCCAGGCCAAAAAGTAGAACATGTACATACCCAGTATATCTAACATCTGTCAAGTTCACAGATGATGTCTATGAGTCACTATTGAAAATTGTCATTTAAACCATTTTACTCCAGAAACAGCTTGCTCTCTCAGAACACAGAAAGCCCAAGAGTAAGAGAGCATGAGTGTAATTTTTACAGTCAATGAACCAATGCCCTGGAGAAAAACTAGGAAAGAAACTGACCATATGAACATGCTAATTTTTTAATACTTTGTCATCATGACATATCCATTAACTTGTTGTTTAGGACAATGTTTAAGATACCAATATAAGCAAAGTCAGTGACCAAATTAGAATGAGAAATCTGATGGGTCTCAAGAAGTTTCAGTTACTTCAGCTAATTGATGAGAAAATTTCTAACTCTTCTGAAGGCTGAATGACTGCACAATCATCTCTCCCAGGAACTGAAAAAGTTCCCATGTTTCCTCAAAGTGCAAGATGCAGGTAACATCTTTGTTTTCTCTAACAGAAATATATGAAACTTTGAATGCTTTTCTAGATGTAAGTGTGAACATAATATA
>WBNO01002444.1:46701-70797 GCA_013400575.1 Peucedramus taeniatus | reverse complement strand
GTCCTTTCGGAGCGGTGTCCTCGGACCAAACTGCTGCTCACTGCTGTTCCACCCGGAGAAACCTGCTGCCTCCTTTGTTTGAGTCAAGTATCCATAAAGTACCCAGCCATCAGTTACCTAGCAAACCACCAGGAAAAAATTCCACAAACACAAAAGAAACAGATCCAACCCCCAACACATGGTTTATATTATTCTTGACTTGTGAAAAAGACAAATGTTGCCAGAGGTACACTTGGTACATACCTTCATTATTTTGAGAAACTTAATGAGTGATTCCAAGGGAAATAATCTTCACTCTTTAATACACTAAATATATTTTGCCTTTCTTTCACAGAATCATAGAATGGTCTTGGTTGGAAGGGACTTGAAAGCTCATCCAGTCCCACCCCTGCCATGGGCAGGGACCCCTTCCACTATCCCAGATTGCTCAGAGCCCCATCCAGCCTGGCCTTGGACATTTCCAGGGATCCAGGGGCAGCCACAGCTTTTCTGGGCACCCTGTGCCAGGACCTCCCCACCCTCATAGAGAAGAATTTCTTTGTAATATCTCATCTAAAGCTCCCTTCCTTCAGTTTAAAGTCATCCATGTGCTTCTTTGCATCTGCTTGGTTAAGAAAGTTAAGCAGTTAGGCTCCACTGGGAAAATTACATAGTGTGTAGTTATTTCTTGGAAGACCTTGACTGCACTTTTTTCTTCTTTCAGTTCATTATCATAATGCTGTCTAATTTTCATAAAGTTTTTCAGGGCAAGTACTTTCCTTAGAGGCATTTTTTGTAACTTGAAGATACCTGTTATTCAAATCAGCAGTGCTCAATGAGTAGATATTTTCTGTGAGAAAATACTAAAAAGGGTTCTTTTTAGAAAGAAGATCACAGAGAAATGTATAAAGTAGCTGCATAAAAAAAAAGATAAGCCTGATACTTTTTTGTAAACTTTTGTTTGCCTTTTCATTAGAAAAAATCAGTAGCATTTAGTTTCAAGTAAGGCCTTCAATTAGTATTTAACTGACTATAAGTATCTAATTATATTGCAATTAATTCTTTATCTCAATCTCTTAATTTAAAGTGGAACTGAATAACCTTGGGTTTGGGTATGTTTGAGATAAGTAATCAAAGTAAAAGTCTGATAGCAATTAAAATGAAGATAGATACACCACCCTGTAGGTATGGACTTTGAAAACTTTTGAGAAGCAGCACACAGTTTCACCATGGATGCTGGAGTGGGTATATAGGCTAAACTTAATTTTTTATGTAAACCTGGTATTGAGGTGCTCTTAATACTGCTCAGGTGTTATGAAAAATCTGTTTTCACAGCAAATCACATTAAAACCCTCGAAGTAATCAGCAGATTATATGTGAAATGAAATGCAATCATCTGACATTTTTATGTAGACTCTGCATTAGCTTGGAAGAGTTTCATTTACTTTGCCATTTCCTCTGCCCCCAAACAGTGGCAGAAGCTTCCTGAAGGAGCTGAAGTGAGAACAGAGTCCAGCCCGTGGGGCTCCAAATACAGGTCCTAAGCAGAGAATTCTTTCAGAAATAATTGGAGAGATCCCTGTGCCTGTAGGCTCTGGAGGAGCTGTCCTTGGTGCCGTTCCTGTGGAAGCTTTCCTGCAGCAGTTGCTGCTTTCCTGTCAGACATGGGGTCAAATCCCAGGAGCAGGCAGCATCCAGGAGGGCAATAGGTGATGTGACATGAATCATTACTGCTGGGCTTTGCATACCACACCCTTTTTGGCCCATAAGAGGAGGAGAGAGGGAGAAAGTTTGTGTGATTTTAGTGCATTCATGCTCTGCATACCCAGAGGTGAGATGAGGGTGGTTTATTCCATTGGAAACAAAATGCTGATGCTTCCAGGGAGCTTTAGGTCTCATTGGGTTTTGTTGCAGTCATGAGCTTACCCTAAAAGAGGAAAATCTGTCTTTAAAAATCAGCTTTCTCTTTAGTATGGAAGGTTTCATTGTGATTGTGTGATAAAGGTTCTGATTCCAGATTTTTAAAAGGTTTGAGTTGCAGCCTGTTAGCTGTAATGATGAGGAAGACCTGAATTTTATTTATCTCTATTAGAAAGATCAACACTCTTCATTTACTTTGGTATTTTAGTGTAGTTAGTGTGAAGAACAAGAAAATCATAGCATCAGCTGTTTTTGACTCTGGAACAGTGCTACCAGCTACAAAAATGCCCAAGTGAATTTTCACTCTTATAACTGAAGACAGTATTTAATCAGTGGCATACACTGTGCTTTGTCAGATACCTGGATAGCAGCAGTCAAAGCCAGTGCAGACACCTCTCTTAAACACCCAAGATATTTACAGTACCACTGAGTATCCTTTCCTGTGTCACTCTGAGGCTGTGGCAGAGACCAGGTCATTTTACAGCTCTTTAAAAACCATTAAAGATTGCTTTAAGATTTTTTTAAAAATTAGTTTCAATAGAATCAGTGGTAGGGCCAGCTAATCTTATTGTATTAGAGGATTAATCATGAAAAGGAAAAACAATCATAAGCTCAAATTAGTTTTTTAGTATTGAAAAGTTTGCATGTCACCCCAGAAGTGCAACCCTGAGGTCAGGCTCCTGAGGGTCCAGAGAGGAATAAGATCATTTTTTTAGCAAACTAAGGTTGATGCCTTTTGCTTTTACAGGGACACAGTGGTTTAGTCTGTACAGAAATACTTGAAAGACTTTGTGACTTTTGGTCAGTGAATTAAAAATACCCCACTATTTTTAAAACAGTTTTCAGAAAAGTATGTTCAGGAGGTGGTTTTATACTTCTAGTTGATATCAGACAGAGCTTGAGAATTTTCAAACACCACAATTCCAAACTTCTCTGCCTACTGATGTTATTTGACAATAAGTGGAGGTCAGTTTGTTTAATTTCCTTTAAAGAAAAGAATTTTTTTCCCTTTACACGTTTTTAAAGTTGCTCACAAAGAACTTCACTCTTCATTGCTAAACAGAATCATAAGGCAGTTCTTTATTTAAGAAGATGGTTAACATATATGAAAGTTCTAATTTATTTACTGCAGATGATATTGAGGCTGAATATGAAAAGAATAGAGAAATCTTCAAGAACAGAGGTGTTTTAATTGAGTACAAAGAGAAAGCAGATTTCTAATGAGTAGCAATTGTTAATTACAAGGGGAAAGGTGTATGAAGTGTTCACTTGAAATTAATTTCCAGCCACACACTTTGAAGATACCTCTTTATGCAGCACATAACCTGTGAAATTCATTGCAACAAGGCATGAGCCAGGCCAAGAGCTCAGGAAGGTTTAGAAGTGATTCAGTATTTCTATAGGTAACTAAAATATCCACTGTAGCATTTCCTGGGAGGTGTACAATGTCCTAAAAGGACAGGAGATGAGACTTTTATGCATAAATAATGTTTAGAATTTGTACATTAAAAGAAAAACTCACTTTGCCACTTGTACCTTGTTTGTGGAAAAAACAAAGCAGAAGTTTTGACTCTGTGGCTTTGACACTGTTGAGTTTTTTCTTGTTTGTTTCTTTGGGGGTTTTTTTTGTTTGTTTGAGGGTTTCTTGGTTTGATATAGCTGGATTTTTTTTAATCTTGCATTTAAGTTTTGAAAATGTGGTTCTGTATTTAGTGAGAATCACAAAAAGTTCCTTTTATTATATTAATAAAGCTAGTATTGAACAGTATAGAGGTTTTCTAAGTTAAGCACATTTTTCCTTGTGCTGAAGGCCTCTCACAGCTGGAATGAGTGGGGTGGTGTGTGCTGGGGCAGTGTCCTCACTCTGTGCTGCTGTCATCAGTCTGACCCCAAAGATCCAGATCCACTGAGCCTTCCTGAGGAAGCCTTGCCCTGCAGGATGATGCTGGCTCTCAGCAGCAGTGGAGTTTATTCTCGTGTCAGTGAGAGCTGGAGCTGCCCTTAGAGGGATGTGCTGTGGAAGGCTCTCAAGGGTGGATGCCTGCTTGCCTGGTAGCTGAGAAAGAAACCAGTCAAAATCACCCAAAGAGTTGTCTGCTGCCTAGAGAGTTTTTGGATTATTTTCATTACTTTAGAGACAGACAAGTGCTAACTTCACCTTCATGCTGCTTCTTTGAAAGCATGTTAAGCCAGGTTTTACAAATGAATATTTTCTGACTGTATAACATATTTGTGTAAGTTAGATTAAATGTCACCCTTCCAGGGTCAGAATCAGTTGGAATAATCAATCTGCCAAACCATGCCAATACATAGTTTAATTTCATTGTGAAATACTGCTGGGCCCAGCAGAACACACTAGTGTATTTTTCCATCCCTACACAAGAAATTATCAGGTCAATACAATGAATTGCTTTGAACTTAAAAGTTGTTGTCATCCCGTTGTAACTTGATGAGAGAGTGTTGGTTATTGGAGTATTAATTTGACTTAATTTGAATTGGAGATTTTTTATTAACTATTTTTTTTTCTATTAAATCATCTCTGTGGGAATTCTTTGCATAATGGAAAGTGAGCACCAGTTGCTCACATTATTTGGACAGCGACATTGAAAGTTCTTTGCTGAAAGATAGAAGTAGCCAAAATAAAGTGATCTCGGGAGCAGTGGTTGTCATGGATGACTTACTTTGACTTTGGAGAATTACACAGAGCAGCCATTGGTAGATGGTAAAAATTAAGTCAGGGGAAAAGATCCTGAGTTACTCTGCTGCTTCAGGCTGGTTTGTCCTGGGGCTTGGCAAAATTAATGGCAGAAGTGACTGGAGCTCCTGTCGGTGTCTGGGATCCCAAAGAAAATTCAGAACACTGTTATCTGATGGTGCTTTCCTCTAATGCAGACCAATTCATTCTCTGTATTGATCTTCAAGTGCATTTTGTTCCATTCTCAGTAATTTATTTTAGAGCACTGTTTTTCCTTAGTGAATGAAGTTGGGATAAAGACAAATCACCTGAATGTTTCTGCAAGGAGGTGCCTCTGTTTTAGCTGAAATTAGGCACTGAGTTAAAATTGTGGAGTTAATCCAGAAGGATGCTTGTATAAAAGAGGGATAATTTGAAGCCTTAGTGGGCCCAGCAGATCACGTGTAGTGAGTGAAATGGGAATCTGGAAGAGATTTTCAGAAATGCTTTCATTAAGTAAAAGTTAATCACTTGAAGAGTGATGATGAAAGTGATAATTTCCTGTATTTTTTCTGCTACCCAACATTCAAGTGGCAGATTGAATGCATTCTCCAAGAATAAAGGATGTGATCATAGAATTCACAAAGCATGCCTGAAGAAATAAGATGGGGAGTGTTTGTGTATCCTTAACATTTTTTCCAGTGCACACTTGTGAATTTTTTTTTTTCTTTCACTGCTGTCACCAATCTGTTGGCTTTGTAGCCATCAAACATCAGGGAGCTTGTAGGACTGAGTGTTAAAGTGTATTTGATTTATATGACAGGATATATCATGTGTTTTATTCTTCACATATCTACTTATCATATTCCCAACATTCCAGATTATTTAAAAACCCTTAATGATGGAAATTTGGAAATTAAGAAGACCAACACCAACAAAGCAGGGACTTCCTATTGCAGCCAGACTCAAAAATATCTTTAGTATTGAGCACAGCAGAAATATCCAGATCTGACATATCCATTTACCAAAAATACAGAATAATGTGACTTTCTTTTGTAAGGATGTTTTTGAGTCTTCCTTATTTTCGATTTTCCAGAGAACCTGAGGACTTGTGGTTATTTGGGAATAATTCCTGTCACTGAATTTCAAGAACTGTGCTTTGATGTGTTTAAGTGTACTGAATGTTTTAAATATTTGGCCAGTGTTTCAGGGTGACAATAGAATCTAAACACTTGCAAGTTTTGGTGTTTCCTCCAGCTACAGTAAGAGGCATCCACAAAGCATTTCGCTGAACTGATATGATGAGTTTCTTTGCATATTCAATAAAAGAAAATACTGCATTTAAATGTAATGATAGTATTTTCTTCAACTCTGTGGGTTTGGTTTTTTTTTTGAGAGGGGAGCAGACAGCTGTTTGAGTTCTCCTTAAATGGGTATCTTGTTTTGGTTTTGTTTTTTAGCTGCATCTAGAGCTCAAGATTTTGAAGTCATCTGTCTAAGCAAGGTAGGCAGCCCAAGGTTTATTTATATGCAATATCTGGTTTTTTTTTGCAAAGCAAACATAAACAACAAATCTGATGGCAATTTTATATCAAATCTCTTAAAATATAACCCAAATGTTTTACAATATTGATAATTGTAGAGCAGTTTTTTAACACAGTACTCATCTGCCTGCTGTGCTTTTGCAATCCATTCTTTGTCTTTGCAAAATGGAGCTGAAATGGAAAAAATATTTGAGTTAACCACCCATTTCTTTCATCATGCTGAAGTTTTTCTGCTGTGGAAATATGGTGGCAACTTCCCTGAGTGGTGCAGAATGTAAATGATGATGCTCAAGTCCTCCCATGCAGGGATCCTGATGAAAAACTGCTGCTCAAATGTTGTCAAGAAGTTGCTGCTGTATGTTGTGGATATCAAATGTCTTTGCAGGCTGTAAATTAGCAAACATCCTATCTTCTATTACACTAATTGCAGATATTTCTTCTTAAGGATAACATTTGTTAATGTATTTATAGTCCATTTGTTTTAATAAACACCAATTTTACTTCAGTGTTTGTCTGAAAAGCCAGACTTGAATGGGTTATAAATCTGCTGGGTTCTTCTCTGCACATTGTGACTGCCAACCTCGTGCTAGTGTTGCTTAAGAGAAGAAAGAGATCTTGTCCTTTTTGGGTTTTTTTGTGCTCTTTTTCCCCACCCCAAAAATTCAGATGTATTTCTTTAAGAGAATGGACATATGCAAATATACATGTACATATATGTGCATGCTAAATGCTGATTTCACTTATTAATTTTATTCCAGCTCTGTTATGTAATCTGTCTTCCACTAGTGTTTTCTAGTAGAATTTTTAGGAACACATAAATCTGAGAAATAATTTAGTGCCTGGATTTCCTGTATGTCCTGTTATCACTGCTGTGGATTGTCCATGGTGACATTCTCCTCTCATTCAGTAGAAAACAACAGTTTTGTTGTTGTTACTATTTTTTATCATAAATTTTGCTCTCTCAAAGCATCTTATGGACTGATCTGTGTGAATATTTATCCTCCTTTCTTGTTTCATTTGCCAATTTGTTAGGTTTTTTTTCCCTGAGGTAAAATTATATTCTTGCATTTGTAACTGTTCAACAGATTGACATCAAGGACCAGGTACTCTAACTCTAAAATGAAAATAACCTCTCCTGAGAAGGCAAGAGATTGATATCTGTGTAGATATTACTGCTCATAATACATACCATCTTCAGCTTGGACAAATTACCTTCCTATTTTTTTCTGTTGCTTTGTGCCAATGAGCACCTGTTAACACTACACAAAATACACATGACACTTTATCTCTGCAACCTGTTGCAAAATGATAATGACTGATGTTGCAGATATGCAATTCATGGCTCTAATGAAAGGAATTGAGAAATAATTTTCCAGAGAGTCACCAAGTTTAAAAAACGTGGGGACTTATTTGGGCTTTGAATTTTTTCTGCGAATCTGGTCTTTAAGTAGAGCTGCTGTAAGTTTTCACAATGGTATCTTGGCTTTGTGAGTAAATTATTATTTACCTGATCACAGATGCAAGGGGCTGTATTTTTCTCAGTTCTGCTTCTTTCTTCATTCCAGTAATTTGTTGTTTTTAATTCTGAGAATAAGTTGGATTTTTGTGTTTTACAATTTTATGTTCATTAATCAGCTCAGTCACTGCAAGAGGTGCTGGGAATCAAGGCTAGGGTTCTTTGTTGGAAATATTCACCATTTGCTTTACTGTTTTCCCATTATAGTCAGTTGGCACATGTGCAAAGCAAAATGAAGGTGAAATTGGAGACATTTTTTTTCTGCTAATGCTCACCCTGCTAGTTTGAATTCCAGGGTTCTTCTAACGTGTTACAAACCTGAGACCTGCACTGAGGCTTTTCCTCTGCAGTTGAACCATTTGTGCTGTTAATTTTAAAGATATTGAGATTTTACAAGTAAATTTTTGCTTTGGTGGTGACAAATATATTCAGGACTGAAATGGTGCTAATGGGTGTGTACAAGTTAGCACTTGGTAAAAAAGAAAACTTTCTGAGTATCACCTGTGTTACTTTAGGCCCAGTGGACAGGGGATGCTGCAGTTTTGAACTTCAGATTGGCATATTGCTTTTAGAAGTGTTGCTCTGTGTGCATTTGATATAAAATAGCTGAAAGCATTTGTGTGAGACAGCAGAAAATAGCATCATGTGCATGTGGTATAGAATGCTTTGGCTCATTAAGTTCACATCTTGGCACCTGATAAATCAACTCACATGTTCATGTTCTTAAAGTACCACACAGTAGATTAAACAGCTACGTTCTTTAGAGTTTTCTGTATGTAATTAAAATTTTCTACTCTGTATCTTGATTAAGAGTCTCCATTGATCTAATTGGAATGCAGAGTTACAGCTGCAGAAAACTTGAGCTGGGAGAGTGCCTCCATCTGCCTGTCTTACCTAGAAGAATTAGTATGTTGTTACTCAAAGGGGATAAATATCATAATTAAGAATTTTCAGTCAATTGACTTCTCAACTCTTGACTTGTATTTGAAGCCTCCTCACAGGGCTCTGTCTGTGAAACACTTATTTTGCTGACTATTTATTTGGATCCTTTCTGTTTATCAGGGTGTTTGTTGGTGTGTGTTTGGGGTTTTTGTTTAGGGTTGGTTGGATTGGCTTTTTTCCCTTCTGTTTTAGAAGGGAGAAACAAATGTGGAGGCAACAGGAAATATTCTGGAGTGTGTTCAGGTTTCTGTCATGAGCCAGGGCTGGGCACAGTGTATTTAGAGTGATGTCTGTCCTGGTCCTGCCCACTCACCTGTACCTCTGGCTCAGAAGGGGAAAAAAAGAAGAGTGATATCATCTCAAAGAAGGAAGCTCTAAAATGTTCCCTAGTTCTGAAATAAATCTGCTCTGTTATTTTACAATAGAATACCAAACTATTAAAAGAAATGCTGGTGGATATTCAGAGATATCAATGTTTTATTCTGTAAGGTTTATGGAAGGAAAAATATTGCATCCTGCTTTTGGCACAATGGAAAATTGAATAATACAAGGGAAAATTGTGCATGTACTTGTTACTTTGCTTCTAGGTATTTTTAGCAGTTTCCTTCTCAAATATAACTAAGCTCCCACCATTTTATATTAGGTTAATAAGTAATTGTAATGGAGAACAAGGAGGCTGGTGAATAATGATTAAAATGTGGTTGGTGCTGTCTCCATTGCCCAGATGAATAGCAATATTCATTTAAAACCTCAAATTCCTGCAGGAGATGATTTTCCAGTGTTGTATTTTCTTATCTCAAGTCACTTCATTATTAGTGTCTCAGACTTGTTAATAATTTGAATTCATGTGTGTAAGAACAAGGAGCTCAATAAAAAGAGAACACTTATTTTCATATGCAAATCACCCCCAGGCAGATGGGGAAGTTTCCCTGGCAGAAGAAATGATGAATTTCCAGTTAAGGATGTCAAAAAAATCAGGCTTAGGCAATAGGGTCTCTTGTACATGCCAATTCATAGAGATTTTTCATGAAAAGCAAGTGTTTGGGAAAAATATACTCTTAAGATGTGGTAGGGGCAGCATTTGTAGGAATAATTTTGCAGAGGATAGGGCTTCTTTCACTTAATTTCTTTAAGCACATTACTGACCTTTGAGCTGGTGTCACTGGGTTGAAACCCCCTCTCCGTTGCATGTTTGAGTAAATGCACAGAAGCCCTTTGGGATTTAGTTTCTTGTTGAAATGTCAATGAACTAAACATGGATCCTTTTCTTTTGAATGAATCTGCATTGTCTGATAAAGGGGAAAGTTTCACTATTCAACTGTGGAAGTTCTGTTGTGGTTAATTACAACCTATGTATGGATCCAAAACTGATCAGTTTTATGTCAAAGGTGGGTTAGAAGCATCTGCTGATACCTTAAAGAGTTTGAGGATGTAGCAGCTGCCTTGTGCTGTGTCCCCTTCTTGTTTCCACACTGTTGTGGGGAATGCAGCAATCCATCACATTTATTTAGATGGAACAATGGTTATTCCAACAGTTTTATAACCATCCTTTATGTTGTTATAGCCAAGGCCATTTTGTCATGAGCTTTTCAATTCCAGAGCCAGGGCCCATCATTTATCTGCATAACTAAAACCAGTGGTAAGCACATTTCTGCCACAGTGAGACTGATAATGGTTTCTGTTAAAGTCTTTTTAATGATTCAGTTTGAAGCAGTGATTTCCAGAGGAAGAAAATTCCCTTTGTTAGGGGTCTCTTATTTTAATTCTTTTTATATGAAAAGCGTAGCAGAGAATAAATTTTTTTTTTTTTTTTTTAATTTTCCAAACTTGCAAAATAGCAGCATGTACAATTGGAATGTGTCACTCCCAAAAAAAAAAGCTTTGTTTGTGGGATAAGATGATGTGACTACAGATCCTATGGCCTCTCCCCTGTTCTAAGAAAACTACAGGCTTTGGACACTGCATAAATTAACTGACATTACTACTGTTGCTTACATGGTCTGAATTGTGTTTGCAGTTCCACTCTGCCTCAAATTGGAGAAGAGTGGCTCAAATGGCTCTTTGTATAGAGAGTTTTGCCTCTCTGCTGCCACAGTGATACCTGTGCTGAGCACAGGAATAAACATGTGAATTTGTGTCTGTTTCTTTGAGTTCATACAGGTGGCAGATAATTTCCTGTGCAAGCAGCCCATCTCTGCATTTCCCCTTCTATCTCCCTACTGGACTGTTGGCAGATTCTCCTGATCTTAATTTTTAGTTCTGTGCAAGCATATGAAGTGTTTAAAAAAGGAAAAAAATAAATACAGAAACATTAATGAGGAGTTTGTATTCATGTGATGAGAAATGTTAGTTACATAATGTATAATTTGCTGTAATTCAGGAAATGGAATGGAGGCAGTGCCTAAACTTGCCTGTCAACAGTGCATGGCTGGAGATAGTTGAGCTGCAATAAATTAAGTCCCAAATGTTGTTCTTTTTTAATCTTGCTGTGGATTAAAATTGCTATGGACAGTGCGGGGCACTGAGATTCTCACCTTGAGAGAGCTGATCTTGGATTTAGAAAGCTCATGCTCAGAAAATGGAGACAAAATTTAAGTGTTTGAAGGGTTTTATATATGTACAGCAGCCACCTTAAGATGACTTTTTTTAATAAAAAGGACTAAGCCTATATGATAATCCTGTATATTTGAACATTTTAATGATTTTGGTAGAGCTTTGCACTGAATTTCTTAGATGGGTAAGCCATCTCAATAAACACTTTCTACTTGCTTTATAAACCTGGACAAAGTTCCCTGAAGATCTCTCCAGCATTGGAAAGCAAATGGCAGGGTCAGATTTCTGTGGTGGCACAGACCAGCCATGAAAAAGCCTTGGATTGTATGAAGGGAACTTCTGAACTGTGATGGTTTAGAGTTCCAGATTTATATTTTTTTTTTTTGTAATGATAATCCAGGCTTAGTGAACCAAGGCAAGTAACTTAATTATAGATAATGTGTAAAAGACAAAGTCTTCCCCTTCCTAGGGCCCTGGATTTTTAATAGATTCCTGTGTTCAGCTTGCCATGCTTTGAGGTGACTAAAAGAAATTTGTTATTAGAGGTTCTACTTTAAGATTTGCAGGTATCTCCCAAGTAAAACTAAGAGGATCATTGCCTTCCCTTTGTGAGGGCCATAATTATTTGTAAAATGGAGTGTGAAAAACTTACTGGATTTTTGAGACACTACTCAGCAGACTGGATAATGAAATCCCAGTGAACCCTTTTAGTCTGAAATGTTACAGCTCACTCTCAGCTGACCACCTGTGAAGTTAAAATCATCTCCTTTCCAGCAGCTGCACTTTGTCTTGCCCTTTGAGATGCAGAGCCTTTTAGGGCAGGGACTCAGCTGACCAGAGGGTTGAGACAGTCACTGATCCTCTTGACTTGTCACTACTGGAATAGGAGGGGACAGGCTGTCATCTTCTGTACCTGACTATTGTTCATCTCATTTTTGGATTTATGGCATGCACAGGAAATTCTTAAAAACGTTTCAAGTCTTGATTTCTCTTTTTAAGCAATCCCTAGGATGCTTCCTAGGCTGATTAGCATTCAGTATGTGCTGATGGGTAATGGGACTTTACTGGTAAATAATCTTGTTTACATTTGAGTTTAAATGTTTTTTTCCATAGTCAGAATGTGGGGAAAAGGGAATTTCAGCAGAAAATTAATTTCTGTGTTCCACCTTTCGTGAGTGAGTTGTGCCATTGGGAAAAAAATGAAGTCAAGAGAAAGACTACCAGAGGAAAGCATTGTCCTACTTTTCGTGTTTTGTGACTTAAAATTTATAAATTATTTAACTCCTTGCATTGCTTTAAACATTATATAAAGGGAAGTTTTACGTGCAAACTCCCCAGAAGCTGGGATGTTTGAAAAATGAACAAAGATGCAGTGTTCTGCAGCCCCTCATCCTCTGGCATTTTCTTTCAGGTTCAAAATCCCAAATTGCTGCACTTCACTTGAACAACTTCTGGTGACAAAAGCTTCTCTGACCAGTCTTTGTATCTTCCTGTGCTGCTTTCAGGATTGCTGGGGTGTCTCCAGTAAAGCTGGGACAAAAAATTGCCAGGTTCATGGCTTTCCATTTGGCACACTGACAGGGTGTGCTCTGCTTTCTGCTGGTCAGAGCAACTCAGTGCCCCCCATTTCCTTGGCCTTTTGTGGCTCTGAATTTGGCACCTACACTCTGAACCCTGACTTCTGTTGGGGTCCTTGATGCTTCCCCATGACTCTTCAGGGCTTGTTCACAGGGTGTTAAATCAAATATTGTGGCACTGCCTCTTCCCTGCTTTCCCAGTGACATTCCCTTTTGGATAGCAGGCTGTTTTATAGCAGAACCCTTGCACAATGCACATGAACCATGAAGATTTTATTTTTTTAATAACACAGTGTACAGCTTTTGAAGGTGCTACTGGTAAATCACCCAAAACCCAATAGGGAATGAAATTTTCTCTGACTTTGCTTGAATCTATCTGATGAAGTTCTGTCTTTTTTTTTTACTTTTTCCAATTTAAAACAGACTTTTCTGTTTCTGCATCAATGTGACACCGTCTTTGACTTAATTGCTCTCTTTGTGGACTATAAGTGCTTTGGCTTCTGCTGCTTCATGGGGTCTGAAGCAGCAGAAACCAAAGCATTTATTTCTCTCCTGTGTTTGATGCTGCAGAATCTTTTGCCCTGGGTTTGTCAGTTCTCAGTTGTGCATCAAGAGGACTTGTGTGTGTGTGTGTGTGTGTGTGTGTGTGCAGTTCACTGGAAAAGCTTACAAGCAAATTTCATAGGAAGTGACCATTCATATTTCATAGAACAAATTACTGCTCTCCCACATTTCAGTAGACTCTTTCTTACTGTTCTGGGATAATTAATAAATACAAAATGACAGGGCATGAATTGTGTTGAATTAATTTAGGTTGTTAGCTGTGAATCTAACATCTGAATGCAGCCAGCAGAGCCATCTATGCTATAATAAGATTCTTGTGAAAGCCCAGCAGTTTAAGATAATAAAATATGCATATATATGCCTGAGTTTGTACTTTTTTCCTTTATTTTTCTTTATTTATCTAGACAAACATAACCCACTCACTCCTGCACTAGAAGTTACTGGGTAGTCACTGATGAGACTCCCATTTTTCTCTGCAAGTTCTATGGGAGTCTTCTTGGGGTCTCATCTAGTCGGTGCAATTTTCAACTCAGTGTAATGAATGGAGCAATTTACAGCCACAGCTCAAAATTATTACCAGACAGTCATGCCTCTAGATTTCTCCTGCCTTTTTTATAACAAGAAATATTTCGGTGGCCTGCTCTTGTTGACAGCTTTGTTGGGAGCTTTCTAACAGTAATAAAAAAGCCCCTCCAGTACAGCAGCTAATTCAAGATTTATGGAGCGTGTGGAATTTTACTCCAAGACTGAGCGTGCACATAATCAGGAACAGAGTCTGAATACAGGGAAATGGAGGAGGGCATTGCCCCTCATTCTGCTCAATGGACCATAAACCACCTGCTGTTTTGAGTGCCATGCCACCAGAGAAGCTGGAGCTTTTCCAGCCTAGTAAGTCATTTTCAGCCATGTGGTTAAACACTGAAAAGGCACGAAGGATGAAGAATATATATTTTCCCTAACTTTTTTTTTTTTTTTTTTTTTGGTCAGTGTCATCCTTCTCTCCTTGTTGCATCTTGTGTGTTTTGTGTTATGTCTCTGTTTGCACTTCCTCAGTCTTTATGATGTACTTTTTAATATGTTTTCTGTATTGTCTTGCTTTGGACCTTAAAATCATATATTGATACTCAGATTGGTTTGTGGATAACTAGGCCTTTCAAAAGCATTTGAACAAAATTAAGATTGCAAGTCTCCATTTTTTTTGGTGGGTTTTCAAAGCTTCCCCTTAAAATGTTTATCAAGACTGATGCTTAACAATTGTCTTTGTGCACAGCAAAATTACTGAGATGTGACTTCATAAGCATTAGTTCCTTAAACTCTTGACCCTTCCTTCTTTCCCTGCACAAATTCCTGCACCTGCTAAATATACACTGAATGAACCAGCACACAAAAATCTTGGGACCAGATGCCTTCCATGTCCTGAGCTGGGCAAAGAGTTAAACTAAAATTGCCTGAAGCAAGCACCTGACCTGGAGAAAACTTCACCAGTGGAAGTTTCTCAAAAGTATGAAATGTAGTGAGAATCACATACCAATATGAGAAGTAGCTCGTTGTTTTAGCACTTTTATCACAATGAACTCTTGTACTTTTGGTTTCATCCTGCTCTCTCCCAGGGCTCTATTTTGCTCCTAGGGAGGGGTTTGGTCTATTTCCCTGATGTCAACTTTCCTGCAAAATTTGGAGGAAAATGTTTAATCCTGCAGACAGCAGTGATTATTCCTGCTGAGTTTATTGGTCTTGGCATCTGTTATGTGCAATTTTGCGTTTTTGAGATTGGAATCAATGACCTTAAGTGACTCTGTCCTGTATTCTCTTGCCATGTCCCAAAAATTCCCAAACAGTGAAGATGCAGGCAAGTTTTTCCAGGTGTGAAATCCTCACAAACTCTTTCACAACCTTGCAGGCATCACAGTGAGGGACCACTCAGGGTTTGAACTGAGTAGGCTCCCTGAGTACTGAAATTTTGGGGTTTGCTGCAAGCCCAGGGAACCTGAGCAGTGACCACGGCTCAGCATTTGCATTTTTCCCACTCCTCAGAGGTCCCCAGGGAAGGGCACAGTAGCAATGAGAGCAATTTTTGTCAGGCTGAAGGAGCAGCATGGGTGCATTTTGCTTTTTCTTGCAGTCTGGTGTTCCAGGTTTCTTCCCAAGTGAGGGCTGCTCACGATGCTCTTCCTTCCCCTAACCCAGACATTGAAATCCACCTCTGGCCTCTGGTGGGGACCAATTAATCACCCTGTGTAGTAACTTGAAGTGCTCACTGTCTCTTTTCTTGCAGGCACCACACATTTTTAAAAATCCACTCGATCATGAAAGGAACTGGAGTGGTCCTAAGCCTGAATCCCAGAAAACTTCATCATTCTGATCTGAGGGGTGGAATGCAGCAATAGCTGTACCCAGTGGGCTGGGTTAGCTTTGGGATAAAGGGATAAAACTGCCTGATCTAACCAGTGAGCTGCTGAACAAAACCAAGCAAGGACAGAAGCAGCAGCACTGCCACTGCCTCAGCTGAAAATGCAACCAGCACCATTTCACTGAGTTATTTTTTAAAGGATCTGTCATCCATCTCTATGGCAAGCTCCAACCTGGGTGTCCTAAATGGAGGGTGCTCTTCAAGGCTTGTTAATTTAAGGTCTGATATTTGTATACAGAGACTCTTTCAGCATTTGGCTTCAAGTTGGCTGAGGCAGGCACCTGCCAAGTGTAGTGACTTCTCTAACTCCCATTTTGGGCCTGGCTTTATCTGTAAATTAGGTAGAACCCACCTGCACGACTTAAAATGTCAGACAGTGAAGCAGTGCTCTGTCTTTTAAATTTCTTTTTAGATCTGGGTCTCTGCATGAACAGTCACTGCTGGGAGTAGCACACATCTACAAACCAGGCCATAGGTGATGACTCTTTGGGCTGCATGGGAGAAGACACAAATGAAGTGTCATTAGTCTCTAGCATGTAAAATTTAGTGTAATTTCGATGCTTTTGTCTTCTGATTTGTTACACTCTTTGGTGAATGGCCTGGCAGGATACTAAGGACAAACTGACATAATTTATTAATTCATTAAGGGACTGTCTCACAGCTTGGTCATGATAGCAGAGTTGAATTTTTTTCACCTTTGTTAGTTCTGTGTCATCTCAAATTCAGCCATGAGAATATGGAATCACAACTTGGATCAACACTAAATCTCTTGTATGGGTTTTCTGCTGCAGTGCCAAGCTGAGAAGTTGTAAATGTGCATGGAGCGAATTACAAGTATTTGGTCACCACTTCCAAGTGTGACTTTTTTAGCATTAAAGGGAATTTCTAAAATACCTCACAAGATACTTAATTTTGGAATGCAGCTAAATTTAACTATTTATATTTTAGACTATGGGTTTGAATTTTAGTTTATCAATACTTAAACATCCCAAAACTTACTAGGATTTCTTTTAGTTTCTGCTTTAGGAGGCTATGTGGAAGCACTGAGAAAATTTTCTTTCTGTGCACAGCTAAGGAAGCAACTTAATATTAAAATATGGTAGCAAAAAAAGGGATATTGGCTATTAAATATCAGAGTAATAGATGGGACTTGAGGTAATTCTGTAAGCTATGTACATGGCTATGCAGATAATTCATATTTTAATATTGATGGCAAACATTTTCACACTAAAATATGTATAGAAAAAAGGAAATTGACTATTAAAGATGTATGTAAAACGAAAAATGTAAATGACATTCGAAAAGTGACATGCCAACTATGATCTACCCTGACAGCTTTTCTTTTTCAATTTACAAGTTGGAAAGAATGAAATCAGATTACAAGAAAAACTATTCTGTACCAGAGTAATGTACAAAACATTATTCAGATAGTAGAAGTTCTTTGTTGCAAATACATCCCAAATTAAATAATAAATGGAAATGTATTGAGCAGTCATACTACAGAGAATAAGACATGGAAATCTGACTTAAATTAAAAAATGTCCCTCTCTAGGCTGGCAGAAATGGCTGTGGCAGTTCCAAGGGCAATGTTTGAATTTCCCTGGGGCATTCCTCCCTGGTTGGCATAGGGGCCATTAAAGGAACTCTGTGGAGAAAAATATTTGTCAATTCTAGCAGGTATTCATCTTAAAATTTGAGATAATTTTTTTATTTATGGCTCCTTTTCCATAAACCCAACCTCGGATGTGCAAAATATTTCAGTGGATGTGCAAGGAACTTCCAATGTCCCCTGGAAATGTGCCTGTGCCTTTCATGGAAGCCTTTGGATTTTTATGTTTTACTTTTTGGGAGTAAATGCACCACCAGTAAATGCACAACCTTTCAGACACACCACTGGAAGTGAGGGTTGAAGGGAAATTTTAAAAATGGAAATTTGCATCACAGCTCCAGCCATGTAGCAGTAAGACAATCTTCTACCAGCTCTCAGTTCTCATTCATGTCTATACCATCAAACAAAGAAATTTCCATGGTAGATTTAGGACTAGAATTTAAAGAAAGTCCTGAAAATGTGTGTTTCAGGCAATCAGATGTGCACCTCTATTTTTAATTTGTGTAGAAATTGTCAATATTTAATAGTTTTGAAACTTGCCACAGAAAGAAAAGTAGATCCTTGTGGCTGAATGTGTTGCTATTAAGTAATTTTGGTTTTTTTCAATGCTTGAACATTTCTATCTATTATTCATTGCACATTTTTGTCTAGCTCTGAAGGCAGTTCTGATAAGCAGTGAGCCATTCTATTCTGGATGCAGGTATTTAATCTTTGGTGAATGCCTATTTTGGTGGTACCTAAGCAGTATAGGAGGGCACAGGCAGTGCAGGAGGGGCCTGGGGGATGTGAGTGAAGTGTTTTGAGTATGTCTTTGTGGTATCTTGCTGGAAAACTTCAAGGAGATTCTTCACTTAGTACTTTTGACTGATTTTTTAGCTGTTCTATGGCCTTGCCTTTTCCCTTTTCCTCACTGGGGACTCGACTGGACATAGAAAAGAGGTGGAGCAGAAAAGTGGGGTCTGAGTAGTGAGTGATTAGATTTGTGGTCCCTGCTTGAAGAAGGTCTAACAATGGCCAGAGCAAAGAGACAGCACTGGAAATTGTGCAAAAAACCCTGGAAAACTTGGTATTCACGAGGGTTGTGTTCAGTTTGATGTCAGAGTTACCCAAGAGCTGCCTGAACTTTCTGTCTAAAGCTCTGGGTCACAAATTCCTTTTCCATGCACCTTAAGTTTAGTTCAGTGTAGGAAAGCATCAGTGTATCAGGATTTGGGCTCCCAGGTCTTATGTTCATACTTATTTGCTGTTCTAAATTAGGATAAGATGGTGCAGGATCAGTGAGCTAAAGAGGCAGATGAAATTTGAAAGCATTTATTTATGTGCTACAGGGAGAAAGTAATGAGGTGTTCTGCCTGAACCTGTAATAATTTAAAAGTGTCAAATTGTTCCACAGAAGTTTCCTATCAAAACACCAGTGAGGTGAATTTTACAAGACCTCTGATCAGTACAAGTTTCCCTTACCCAAGCTATTGATGTGCTTTTTCCTCAACCCCAAATTAAATATTTTGTCACTACAGCAGAATTATTTGTTCTCAAATGCTGTGCCTGTGTCTATGAAACATTCATTTTGTGTCATACAGAAAGTGCTTTGAGCACAGATGTAATTGAAGTGGTTGAAAGAAGGTGAAGTGACTGTCAATTGTTTAGGACAGATGGAGAAATGCATAGACAGGAATTATCCCAAAGGTGGTGGGAAATGTGTAGTACAGCCCATTTTTAGCATAAAAGTGGCAATTAATATGAAGAGTGAGCAAGGTAAGAGCAATAGAAAAATTCTGTTGATAACCTAAAGCTATTGTGGCTTTCTCTTGAAAAATATCCAAGTACTGAGTTGGGACTGGAGAGAGATTCTGCTTTTAGAAATCTTTTTCAGCCTCATTGTTTTGGAAACAATATTTTAACAAGTTTCAAATATAAGTGGCACTGATCTCTCACTCTGGAATTTGTTTTACAATATGCAATCTAAAACAGAACAAAAAAATTAAATTGTGACAATTATAGAGGTAGCACATTCTTTACACTCCAGTGAAAAGAAATCATTATGGCTTGGTTTTTGTACTTTCAGAATAGGAACAAAATGATTTCAGTATGCCCAATTTTGATAGAAAACAATAAGGCTCATTTATTTTTAAGTAATTTATCTGTTTTGGTGATGTCTTTCATTGTTCTGATTTTGCCAGTGCATTTTTCATTCCTTTCTTTTTTTTCTTTCCTTTGAAGCTTATTTCCAATTCAGAGTTTCCAGGCAGAGAGTTTCAACTGATATAAATAGGCAAAGTCGTTTGCAAATGGTGAAGTAATTTCTTAATTTAAATTTGCAAGGAACTGACTATGCTCACTTTTAGTTAAGTAATAACTGTTTTTCTCATCATAAGCAGTAGCGTTCTGCTTTTAAAATTAAATAATTACTTTGGAGAGCTTGAAAAGAATGCCACAGCAGCTGTTGAACCAGTGGAGTCACACAGAGTTTGTCATTTTCATCTCTCCCTAATAGAAGTTACAGGCACAGAGCAGAAGGAGGATATAGTGCTGCTGGCAGGAATTTCTGAGGAGCTGGGTTCTTTTGTTTTCATGCACCTCCCAGTGTGAGACAGACAGACAGCAGCGCTGGTAGCTGAATATTTTCGGAGGAAAGTGTTTGTGTGCATATCTGGGGGTGTGCTGTGTAGCCATGGTGTGATATCTGAGCCTGGCAGTGTGTGCAGTGTGGCATTGGAGATCTGAGGGAAAGCACCTTCAGAACAAGGCTGACATAATGATCATGCAAGTAGATTTTTAAGGTGGTGAAATTCACTTTGTGAGTTCTACCAGTTGCTCTTTGGCTCAATTTTCTTACCCCAGGTCTGCATTTATGGTACTGGTACCTATCAGTAAAGTCTTGTATTATTTCTCAGTACAGGAGGTGCCCTCATACTCTTTGTGCCTTTTCTCATTACTATGCTTCAACCAAGGAACTGAAGCTGTAGCTTGAGTATGAAATTCAGGTTCATTTCTGGCTCTGTGTGTATTTTTTCATTCTCAGTAGTCAGTAGTACAAGACAAAGCAAAAGAAAACTTCATGAGCTTTGTTAGGATGTTGAAGGATCAATTTGCCAATTATTTTAATAACTTCTGTCACATTCTTGAACAGTGCAGGTGGGTCTAGGCATGGTGGTGTCCTTTGTGCCAAGGATATGGGGAAAATATACTTATTTAGAACCATTTTCTCTTCAAAATGTTAATTTTTTTTTTTGCTACTAGTAAACTTTCAATATATTTTAGCAAATAACAGCTGAGATTTTAGCATTTTGAGCCTGATCTGTAGCAATAGGTACTTGGAATCAGCACGTATATGTATTTATTTTATTCCTAAAGGTATTTGTGCAGGCTCTGTTGAATCCAGTTTGGTATTCATCTTACCTGATAACAATTGTTTGGGTCTCTGCTTCATTTCTAGTTATTTCCTACATGTGTTTTTTGGCCACTGCTGGGCACTGAGGTGATATTTTGTGGATATAATAGTGTATCACAAACATACAAGTTCTACCACCTGCATGGTCCAGGTCAGCCCATTACTTTCTAAGTGAAATTAGGATTATTTCTTTTTCTGAATTGGATTTACTTGGGTTTTTAAATTTTGGATTTCAACCTCTTGCTGCCCAGTTATTCAGCACTATCATGTCCTCTGACATCTATCACACAAACAAATTCAGCTTTTTAAAGTGTTCTGTACTTTGGAAATCCATGTCCAATCTGTGAGTGTATGTTTAGGAAAGATATAAAGGTTTAAACTTGATTAATTCATACTCCACAGACTCCGAAATTTGGAAAATAAGAAAAAAACTCCATTCTGATTTAATTTTTGCTAAATTGAAGAAAAGAAAGTCTAAACAATTGGGTATAATTGACTTTTCAGATGTGAGGTTTGTGTTGCTATTTTTTTACTTTTTGCAAATAGTGAATTCATTTTTTAATCAAAGAAAATTTGGTAGAGTAAGGTAAAGTTAAAAATAGCCAAAATAATAACAGTTTTGTTTAATATGTTGGAGGAAGAGTTATACTGGTGTTCTTGAAATAACAGGATTGTTTCATTTTTCAAGGATTACTGAGAGCTTGATCATCAAAAAGTGCAGATTCGAGTTTTTTCTATCTCCTTCATGCATTTTTAGCTCATTTTTTCAATTTTATAAACTCACAAGACAGTTTTTAAAGGCACAATCAACTTAACAATAGCACTGTCCAGAGGGCAATGTTTCTTCTGCAGGTTTCTTCTCTTTCAAGGTTTGTTCTAGTTTGAGCTGCATTAATCTTGAAGTCAGAGACCCAAGAAACAGCAATCTCAGCCTTCAGCATATCTACCAGAAAGCCAAGTAGATATTTTGATTCTGTTTTGTTTTCTGGGACCCTCCACAGAAATCTGGCAGAATTAACCATTTCTAGCTCTGCTTAGCAGCACAGAATTAAAAAAGGGGGCTCTGAACACCTGACAAAAAAAGGACATGAAAATAGGTACTGAAGGTGAACTAAAAAATAATAAGGAAATAATTTGTGCATTACTTATTGTCAGTGGAGCATAAGAATGCTGAACATTTATTTTTATTCACAATGTTTTGGCCCTTGAAATATAAAATTTTTTGTATGTTTAGAAGTATGTTCACTGTCAGATCTCTAGATTTCTTACCGGTTCAGCTTCTTTGAGAAATTATTTATTTGTAAATAAGTAGGCACAATAACGATTAATGTAACGGCCAAAGAAGTTTTTAAGTATGGACAGAAAAGCCCATCCTTCAAGGCTTTGTCACTGCCTCCTGAATGTGGAACCCCACAGTGGTTTCCCAGCCTCTCTTCCAGCACAGCTTTTCAGCAGCATCCATAATTCATGACATTAAGTATTAATTTTGGCTTTTATGCTCCAAGGACATGGCATGTTAGTCACCAATACATTATCCACAGATTTTTGTTCTTCCTGCACTTCCTGGTAGATGTTGGATCTTTGTGTTTCTGGACAGACATTGGGTGGAGCAGTGACAGAAGAGGTGTCCTAAAAGCTTCAAAGTGTCTCTCAAAGGCAGCTGCTGTGAGTAACAGATAAACTCCTGATGTGGAACTGGTCACATTCAAGCAGAAGGGCACACAGAGAGTCCCAGTGCTGTGTCCTACAGCTCTTGCCTTGCCTTTGCTCCTGAGGATGAGAGCAATTCCCTTTTCTCTATTAATACACCACATTACAGGTCAAAGATGTATTTTAATCACTCTAAACCCTCCTATATATTGTTACTATTTTATTGCCTCTGTAGCTAAAATATTTTAAGATCCTTTTTCTCCAAAATCACTTTGTGATGATCACTTTTGCCAAAGGAAAAGGAGTTGTCTGAGTGCTAATTCAGTAAAGTGACATGCAGAAAAGAAACCCATCCAAACCTGGCAGATAATTTCCTGTACCCAGTCTCCACACTGTTGACAGAACAAGGCTTTGAATCCAGAAAAGGAGGCAGCACCCCCCTTTCCCAGCCAGAGTTCCTGTTTTGCAGAGTGGTATGGGAAGGTGCTGCTTTGGAGTGCTGGTGTAAATCTGTGAAAACATTTCTGTCATGTCCTCATCAGGTATTTCTGTACTTGATCCATCATGGTGATATATTTGATTTACTGAAGATAAAATTCCCATTTTGAAAAAAAGAATATTGAGTTGACCAAATTGAGAACTATACAAGGCAAACCCAAACTTTCTCAACCCATATGTGGATGGTATTTTCAGCATGTCCAGAAAATGCATTAACAGCAATGTGAAGCAGAAATGTTTGGCCAAAATGATCATTAAAACAAAAGGCAATATCAGGTCAACCAACTACCTTATAGATTTGTTCTAAGTTGAGTAAACCAGTGTGGTAAAAATAGAAATTCCTCTTTAACCACCATTGCTCTTGCTTACTTTGTATCTTCTTTTTGAGATACATGATATTCAATCCAAATATAACAAAATTATAGCTTGTGCCAAGTCCAAAGACCAGAGGAGAATGGTTTACATTAGCCTCAGGTGGACAGTTTTCTGTATTTTCCTTTTAGATCATAAATAAGCTGAGTACACACATTCCCCCATTTTAAAGGGATTGTTATTGTTTAAATTAGAGTGCTATGGATCAGAAGTTCAGTGTGTTGAAAGTTATATAAACATTGAACCACGAGCTGATCTCTTCCCCAAAGAACTTACCAATTACTCTTTCAGTGGAAGTGTTGAATGATTCATGTTTCAGATTTGAGTTTAGTAGCCTGCTATATTCAGTGTTACATTTTAAACTCATTTCTCTGGGTGGGGAAATGCATTTTTGCTGAGGGCAGTCAGCACCTTGAGATCTTTGAATTTCCATAGATAGCAGACAAATGTTGCTTGAAAATGCTGTTGGAAAGAGGTCTAACTCTAAACTAAAAATCTGCTGCATTTGTATAATAGTGCTTGCAATTGGTTCCTTACACTCATGGGAAAGAACACTGACATAATCAAGGCCTTTCAGTATTTTTTGTCTGGCAGTGTTTCCTTTCTGTGGGTAAGGAATGCTGGTGGATTTATATACTTGTGCAATTAACTTCATACTTAATGTATCTTATCTTAGAGGCTGACATTCTGTGAAAGTAGCTTTTAAAATAATGCTGTCACTGAAACGGTCAGCAGAAATGTCATTAATTATAGATCCCATTTTAGACCTCATTTAATTTGTTATTTGGTTGCTATTTATATTTGCCTTTGGCTAGAAGAGAGTGAATTAATTCTCTCATTCTGCATTGTGTTCTGGGCTCTTAATAGGACAGAAACCTTAAATACTAAAACATTTTT
>WBNO01002444.1:4881-46640 GCA_013400575.1 Peucedramus taeniatus | reverse complement strand
TTCTTTTTTTTTTTTTTTTTTCTTTTAATTTATAATTAGCAGCTGTAGAAATACTTCAGACATGCAGCTTTTTAACTGATAGCTGCAATCCCCAACTTCTGGATGTTAATGATTCCTTTTTGTTTTACAATGAAACCAGCCACTTATCCATGCAACTTTGCTATGTTTGAGGTGTTGCAGAATTATCAGAATAAGCAGCCCTCTGCAGCAAACACTTTGTCTTTCTTTGTGCACTTTTAAAAAACCATCTGTAGTATCACGACTGGCCTTTAAGTTGATGTTTGAAATGAGTGGGGCAGCTGGAAAAGTCAGAGGGGTCTGGTTGAGCCTCTTTGATTTCCATCCTGGGTTTTCTAGATGTAATGAAGGGTTTTCAACTGAAATAAATTAGAATCTTGGGTTGCCTGTGCTCACCCCCTGCAGCTCTCAAGTGGAATAGTTTATTTACCTTGGGAAATGCTGGAATTATTTGGTCCTCTGTCCCAGAATATTTGCTATTTCTTTTGTATTACTCAGTACATGCTTCAAGGTACTTCTTGTTCACTGCTTTATTGGTTCTTGTAAGATTTCATCTTTAAGCCTGGAAAAAGGTTTAAAGTGGAATTGTGATAGAAGCAGGTTGGGCAGAGCCTGTGAAAGGTGGTGTGTGAGCCTCTGGCAAGCTGGTATCCTCAAACTTCTCTGTTTTCTCTTTAAATTACAAAGGGAATTATATTTGTTTGGGTTTTGGGGTTGTCTGACTTCAAAATGGTTGCAAATTTGTCCCAGTGCCTGAAGGAGAGGCAAGAGTGAGGAATGTACAACTTCATCAGGCAAAGGGGAGTTCAGCTCTTCAGATGCTGGGCTTCAGCAATTCAACTCCTCTGGTCACTTTCCAATTCTTCTTCCCATTCCTTCTCTTTCTCTCCCTCAGTCTCTGCTCCTCTTAAGCCTCCTTTATTTTGATGCCTGAAAGTTTTGTCAGTGGTTGTGACATCTTTGTGCTGCTCTGGTGACTCCACCACTGATTCCCTTCCTGATGTTTCCCCTGCATCACTCTGCCTGTGCCCCATGTCCATTTGTTCTCCTGGAAGTTCTCAGTGGGATTTGTCTGTGATAGCACAAGAAACTCACACAATGGAGCCCTGTTTATAGCTTGGATACTTTGAATATATAAAAAGACTCTTTTTCATAAACCCTGTGGATGTTTCATAAGAGAATAAATTTGCTGGACACAGAGCAATCCTGCTTTGCTACCTATGAATCCACTGGTACTGGTGGCAATCAAGAATCAGGGAGAACAGGGATTTTAGAGGGTGGTTTATATCCCAAGGCCTGTTTTTACACTAAATATAAAGAAGGGGAAACTAGTTTTAATATTATATGTAAGGATTTCCTAAAGATAAATGTAATTAGTAAAATAGTGGCTTAAATTAAGAGTTCATGTCTTGATTTTCCTTTTAATGGGTTTGGTTCATGTTCACTGAGTGATTAAATGAGGATTAATGAGCCCTGGAAAATATGTTAATTTACCCCACAGAATGGAATTACCTTATGATGAAACTACAATAAAAAGTGTTTATGGGCTGTAAACAATATGTTCTAATCTGCATCATGAATCCTGTCTCAGGGATGTGTAATATGTGTTTTTGACAGAATAGCAGTGGATAAACATTAAGACAACCAGATTAATTTTTTAATGTAGAAAAATCCATGGCTGGTGAAACGACTGTGACACTCCTCAGAAGTGATTTTGACTTTTTAATTTGGTAAAGCCTTACAAAGCTAAAGAAGTAGGAATTTCAGCCATTTCTGAAACTTTGAATGGAAAAATACTCCATGAAGACATGTATGCAGAATGTGCCTGGCTGAACAAGAACAGTTTGAGCTCCAGAAATTTTTAAGTTTGCTTTGGAAATAGAAGACAAAAAAAGGGGCAAAATTAAATAAATGCACAAGGGGGTAAATGCAGGTAATAAAAGCAATGCATGCTTTATGCTTGAATAAAGAGGGTCAAGATGAGGATTGAACTGCAGAAGTGTTCTGCAGCTGAAGCCTTTTAAGTGGTCCACCTCTGGACCCTTTTACTGTGTGAGGGAATAATTTAAATTGTATTTTATGTTAAATGTATATTTCTTTCTATCGAGCACACACTGTCTCAACCCTTCACTGAAACCAAACCCACAAACTCTTCTGTGTGAGGGAAACTGAAGTTGTGCCTCAGGGCTCTTTCAAAGTGGCTTTCAGTTAAAAATAGTTATACTTAATTTTTTTTGTTATATTTTTGGCATCAAGACATGTGATTTCTTCTTTTTCCCTGAGATTTTGCAAAACGTAGCTGTATAATTTTCCACTGAACAAAATCATGTGGTTGGTCTATCTCTTTTCTGCAGCCCTTCATGTTGTTTACAATATGTTATTTGCTTTGTGTGTTTTATGCTCCACGGGATATTAGACCAGTTAGGACATCACCTTTAGCCAGTGTCCAGAAGATACAAATGATCAAGTATAAATGTTGATGCTTCCAGTGACTTGTCTGGCATTTTCTGGTGCTGGACATGTCTATATTGTGTCTGCTTTATACAGAGTAGCTAAGAAATAAACTGCTTTTTTGTGTTGCTGATTTAATGTTTGAAGTGTGATAGGGATTCTTTTGCTGTTCAAGGCTTGCTTTGGCTGTTCATCCCCAGACAGAGATCATTAATCACAGAATGGGTGAGGTTGGAAAGAACCACTGGAACCTTCCTGTCAGAGCTGGGTCCTGTCAAGGACGCTACTCAGGATTGCATCCAGGTGATTCTTGAATATCTTCAGAAACTGAGGCTTCACAACCCCTCTGGGAAAACTGTGGCTCCTGCTGCTCCCCAAAACCTCTGGTGTGAGTGTTTCTGCTGAAATCCTGTTATCCTGATCTTAACCAGTGTTCCCAGACCTTTCCTGTGGAGCACTAGGAGCCCTTATGTACCTGCTGTCCCCTCTCAGCTATGGCTTTGTTGTAGAGCATCTCCCACCCTCAGCAATTTGTTGTGTTTTTGTCACCTTTTTTTGTTTTTTTGGATATGGACAGTGGGTCCTGGAGGAGTGAACATCTTGGCTAATTTGCTGAGTGTAACACATTTGGATTAGGAAGACTTCCAATATAAGCCCATGTTTATGAAGAGTGATTTATTGCAACAATTTTTTTTGCTGTAAACGCTACTGTTAAGTGATTGTGGTTTTCATTAGCAAATTGCTTTTTTTCAGCTTGAAAGCACCGCAATTAATTGGTGCTATAATTCCTTATATTGTTTGGGATTTCATTGCTGATTTTTTAATTACAGTGTGTCTCTTGGAGCAAAAAGTTTTCAGAAAGGCTCGTATGGAAAAAATCCTGTAGAAGTTGATGCATTCATGATACATTCATCTCTGCAATCAGTTATAATTGCTGGTTGTGATTTATGAGTTTGCTGCCAGAACAGCTGTGGAAAAAGTGTCCTGTAACATAGTTCTTTACTGTATTTGGGGGGCAAATAAAATCGCTGCAGCTTTGTTAGTTTTTAATTATTTTGGTTTTTACTGTAATCCATGGAAATGTAAGGTCATCTCAGCTTATTCTAAATCAAATTAAAAAGGACTTCTCAGTCAGTGTTTCTCACAGAAATGGCCACTGCAACATGGACTGAAAATTTCTGGTTTTTGTGGAAGTTTTTTTTGCTTTGAACTCAGCTTCTTCAATTTAGAAACATTTTTCTTTTATTGTCTGTTAGGGCCCACTAGGTGATACAGCCCTCAGGAAGTCTAAAGCTATTGTCAATTATCAATAATAAATAAGTTTTTAAACTAGAAAAACGACTCTGTTATATAACACGTCCTTTCCAAAATTTAGCTACAGTAAAATGTTACTGCAGAAACCACAAATGAGAAGCACAGTATTTTTTAGCTATTTTTTTAAACCAAAAGTAGATCAAGATCACTGGTTGCTTCCATGCTGAATAGAAAATTGCCAAAATAGGACATAAGGACATATAAAGTCTTCATAACTAACTGTGATTAAATTGTCCTTTCTATCACCACATTTATTTCTGGCAGCAATATTTTTCCTATTGGGGATATTTTAATGATTTAAAATTTCCTTATATTGCTATGTTATGTTATCTCCCTTCTGACACCAAAATAACGTTATGATAGACTGGAATAATATTAGGATCCCACTTCTGAAATAATGTCAAAGTGTAGGGGTAAAAGCCATAAATTGATTGTTTGATTGATTGACTGATTGTCAGATTTTCCAATTTTCAATGCAGTCTTGCTGACTTCACTTTCCTGCCTGAAATTTGGAAGAAAAAACTAATTTTACAAACATGAGCAAGTAAGAGATCCAGTCTGTTAGAGTTAAAGAACCAAATGGGATGTGTTTGATGTGAAGAAACTTTTGATGAAGTGGTCTGAATACAAGGAGACTGTATCTTGAATTAAGGAAGTTTTCCTTAGACTAAGAAATGTTTTAGTAGTTCTTTGACAAAGAGAAGTTAGGTCAGGCTGTGAAGTTTGAAGCCTTTGTTGAGCTCTTTTTCTTCTCCAGCTACACTTTTTTTCTTTTTTTCATTTTACTGCTGTTAAGTATTGTATATGTTTCTGTACAGGGTTTTATACTCAGAAATGGGCTTTGATTTTTTTTTTTTTTCGTTCTTAGTGCCTGGAATTTGATTGCAGCATATAGACCAAAACCTGGAGTCTCAAGCTGTCATATGCTACTGGGTTTTACTGGTACCAGGATCTAGTTTTGGTCCCCAGAGTGTGTTCAATCCTTTTGTGCCATCATTACAAACACAATATTTAATTAATATCTTCTCTAAATAAGAACTAATCAGCAGCTCTATTTGGTTTTTAGACAACTTTTCTACTGCCTAATTTCTTTTGCCTTGATGCTGAAACCTTGTTGAAAAGTTCAATTGCAGACTCCCATCCAGACTTCCTCAAAGCAGGATTTTCATCTTTTCAGGAAGATTTTCAGCTCTGTGGAGGCATTTCATGTCTGAATGGGGAGCTTATGCTCCAAGCTAAAACCTGCACTTGTAGTGTGTGACTAAATAAAGCAGTTTCAGATTGTTTGCAGATTGCTGGCCGTGATGAAGGAGCACTGAAAACATTTGAACTGCTTTGCTTTGGCATCAATCTGTTGTGTAAAGAGGGAGCATATGGGCAGATCACACAGGCCCCTTGGCTACTGCTGGCACCCCAGCAGATTTCTGATCAGGGATGTCTGGTACCCACACGTGCTGATGAGGAGCTCTCAGGGTTTCCACTCCTCTTGTAGACAGCTGGGATAACAAGATAGCCACATAAAATATATGCATATGGAAATTTTTTATTTCCCCCCACCCTTTTAACAGAAGACAAACAGTCATAAGGCTGCTGCTTTGTGAGATGGAACATATTCTAGTTTAACATTTGCAAATGTAAGAGCTGTTATCTCAAAAACAAGGACAAATTGTGGGTACTTTTTCACATGGTTTTGAGCTTAGCCTGGCAGTGCTTTTAGCAGAAGTTTCTATCAACCTTAACAGTACATCTTATGCACAAATTTTGGATATAGCTGCTCTAGCCAACAGTATGCAGACTGTGTGTTCTAATGTTATCCAAATTTTAATTCAACCTTACGTTGATACTTTGGTGATAATTTTAATCACGGTCTAGCAATGGCATCCATCATTTCCTGTACCACAGAAAACATCTGACTAGACTTTGCTGGGTTTTTCCTTTCTGTCAGGGGTGTAGGTAAAATCGTTTGCTATTACTAGAAAAAATGGCTGGTTCTAGCTGCTGGGATTCTGCATCCATTGCCATTAGATTTCACTCATGCATATTCTTTTTCTCTGGGAAGTTTTTGCCAGGGATGAGGTTTATTACTTGGATAATAAGAGCACCAGATATGTACTAAAAATGGGACGTTGCCACAAGATAGGTAGGGGTTACTAGGGAAGTGAAACAGAATTAGTTTCTGGTCTTGCAGGTCAGAGGCTATTAAAATGTTAAACTGATAATATGCAGGGAAGAAGAAAGCTGTTTGCATATTGCTTGTTTTACACTGTTTGGGTAGGCAGGAGCACATGGAGCTGGTTTTTGTGAGGAGGGAGTTGTGTTGAGAGCAAACTGCAGGGATTCAGTGTCCCAGGTTTCTGGTGGTCACACCCTTTGCTGAAGTGGTGGCTGGTGCAGGTCCAGCACAGGCAACAAGGAGACTACTGCTCTTGTTCCCTCTGAAATATGGCACTGATTTGGTCCCCATTTCTTTGCACTCCAGCCAGGACTGCAATTTAAGTGGGTTGTTTTTAAGTTGTTTGCTTTCCTGTGGAAATTGTGGGTTTACTCTTGAAATTGTTACGCTTGGTGTTGTGGAGCTAAAATTCATGGGATGGTTTAAGGTTGCCTGTTCTTTCTGAAGGACAGCATGGGGAGAGAGCTGCTGATAAAAAATGACAAGGAAAGGGCACAGAAAAGGAAAGGGGAGAGAAGCTGTTGTGTGTTGTGCTCCAGAGGGAATGGCTTGTTGAGTGAACCCCTGCAGGGAGTGGGGAGCAAGAAGGAGCAAAAAAGGTTTGGGTTCATTTTGAGAGAGAACAAAGATTCAGGGAGCATCTAGAGACTTAGCAAGGGTCAGAAGCAAAAGGTGTGATCTCAGAAGTCAAACTTTTGTTAAATAGTCTTATTTTGAACAAAGGAAACAAGAGTCCTGGAAGGACAGGAACATGTAGTCCCATAAGAGCATTCTTTGGCAAAGAGGTTGTTGAATTAATCTGATGTGTTGCACAAGAAAAAACTCTAATCCATCTCTCTTATGTGTGCTCAAAACCAAACAAATGTAAAACAGTTTCTTTTGTGTGTTATTTATAGCTGTTAGTCCTTGCAGCACGCTGCTCCTCGGTGATAACCTTCATCTGCACTTTGGCTTCTCAGACTCTGAGGAATTCTGTGGAGCAAGCTTTCTTCTCCATCAGCTCTTAACTTTGGTTCCTGGCACGCTATCCACCTGGTGAGGCTCAGGCCACTGAGCTCTGCCACACTGCTGCACACCAAGCAGATGTCTTGGGGAGGAAGTTTTACAGCCTGCAAGTGACTCGAGGCTGTTCTGAGGCTCATTAATCTTATTAAGGTGGCCAAGAAAGTAATCTTTTTGGATTAAATGGAAAATAAACTTTTTTATGGATGGTATCTGAGAAAGTGGAGCTTGGGAGCAAAAGAACTCCATAGTTCTGTCTGAAAATGACAGTGGAATAGAAGGGTGATGGAGCAAAAGTAGTTTGGGTATGTGTTATGTGCTCACTGTCTGTCAGATGCCTTGTGGGTCCAGCTCTGTGATGAGGGTCATTACTGAAAGTTTTTCAACATGCTAATGTCTGATCCATTGTCTTTCCTTTCCCTGAGCATTCTTTACTGTCCATTAGTCCTGACTTCCAGATACTTTCCAGACATTACATGGCATAGCAAAATAAGGCCATTTTAAGGTTTAGTTGGAAGGGGCAAAATCTTCATAACAGGGCATAAAGGCTTTCCTGTAGCTTAGTTGCCTTTGTTAATTAGCAGGTAAGTGCTGTGCCACAAATTAATCCTTACCATGCATAGATTTTATTTCAGTTTGGAATAAAATCAAGACTTCATTACAAACTCCTGATTTAATTGTCTGGTGCTTCAAGTTCTTACTGAATGACAGTACAGATGGGAATCCAAAGTTGCTCCCACCTGGTAAAGCCATTGTGGTATTATCCCTTCATTTGCTCAGAGAATGTTTTGAGACCTGTTACCTTGTTCATATTTATCCAAGCATTGGTTTGAGAATCAGCCTCACCCTAGTTTCTTCTTTCACTCAGAGCATGTGGTTGGGTTCTTCTGAGCACTCAGTTAAATTTCCAGAGGGGTCTGCTTGGTCACTGTCTGAGTGGTGCTGTTCAATCAGGAGTAATGAATAAGGAATGTGAACCCTGCACATGATCTGCTCACAAATGGTTCCTGTGACTGTGATATTTTGCAAAAATTGATCAGCCTTAAAACATTTATGGTTATTCCTGCTATGTTCAGAGACACCAGATCCACAGCATTTTATTCCCAAATTGGAGTTGTAGGATTGTAGCAGGTAGGCAGATACTTTTAAACAGAATGGACCAGGTTATCAGGAATTTCAATCACTATGGCATGATCTCCTCAATGAGAAGAAAAGATACTGGAAGCAGAGATTTGCTGCATGCATCTTGATCAAAATGTAATTCCCAAGTTGTTCAAAAGCAAGGTTAATTGCTGCTTTAATTATACAGCCTGGTTATATTTCACAGCAATTCCAGATCCTAGCAGGCTGAAGCACAGTGCAAACATGTTCCCTGAGATAACAGGACACAAGTAAAAAATCATTTAAGTTATTTTAATAACTTTAGCTTCCATTTGTTTCCAATGGCATTCTGATGGCCCAAGTTTGTAATGTTTTTCTACTTAAAGAAAAAAAAAGTCTATTTTTTCATGTGGTTTATTAGGAGTTTTCAATGGATTAATTATAATATAATCAGCAAGTGGTTGTTAGACACGTTACCAGGGTAGGAGCAAAGGAAAAAAAATCAAAGTCTCTGGTTTAACTTTTTAATATTCATAAAATGTTCCCTGAAACTGTATTGTGAGAAAGGGTATGCACTGGTTCCCAGTTCACCATCTCTACACTTCCTCTATAATATGTTTGTCTTTTTAAAAGCTTTCCCTGATAGAAATGCTTCCTTCAAAATAAAATCCAGTTATTTCTGCATTTATGCACTAACTTGCTTTTAGAGATTTTGAGTCCATCTCCTTAATTCATATGGTGCAATATGAGACCACTTAGACCGAAGTCTTTAGATGATTAAAATTGCTGCATCTAGCAATCAATTGCTTCTAAAGAGGCTACACATAAAGAAAAAATAATTTACTCTCAAACAAATTATGTGAAATTTAGATCTCAGCACTTGATTAAACAAAAAAAGTCTTAAGTAGATCTGGAAGGATCTCAGAGCCATGGGTAGGATTGAGGAAGAAGTTACAGCAACTGAAGGAAATGAAACCCAAATACTTTTAAGGAATGAAGATATAAATCCATGTCAAAATAACATAGGAGAACTAATGAGCAGAGTGCAGGCAAGGTAATAGACCTCTCAGGGGTAAAGAATGGCCTCCCTGTGAAGAAAAAGTTTTATCTTGCATAACCTGAACTGCTGAACAAAAATTCCCAAAATGTCTCAGGCAGCAAGAGCCATAGGCTGTGCTTATCTCTGGAGATGAACACAGCAACAGTGAGGGCACAGCAACCCTTGTGTGACCTGTGAGGAGCAAAGCTGTGCTCCACTTTCCTTTGCTCATGCTTAGACCATGGTTCATTCATTGTCCAAAGTAAAGGACTGAGGATGTGGGAAATAAACTGGCATTGGGTTATTGAGGGTTTCAGAATCGCTGTGATGCTTTGAAAGCAAATTTGAAAACATATCCATGATCCCTCATCCTCTTTAGTTTTTGAGAGACTATTGCCACATTCTTTTTCTGTGTAACAAAACTAGTTAGAAGAAAAAATTATTTGGTTTTCCTATCCTGACTGTTACTATTTTTAGAATTACTGTGAGGATAAAACCAAAGCCTATTATTTAAATTCAAATCAATGAAAAGAAAACATGGTAACAGTTGCATATGTTGTCAATAATATTCTTCTATCTTGCCTGTTTTAGAAAAATCTCCAGTCTGAGATAGCTGGCAAAATCCAAACAAAGGCTTCCCCTGCATTTTATGAGAAACAGTCTCACTCTCTCTGATTAGGCCTGTTTTTTTCTGTTTGAGCAGACACATTTAGCTATGCCTTATGCACACTAACAGAAAAGATTTATAGTCTGGAGCAAACCTAGGAGCTGACTGTTTCTTGTAGTATCTGTATCCATAGTGGCAAATCTGTGTTGAATCTTGGATCATGTTATCCTTTGGCTCATGCTTAGCTCCTATTACTCTCAAAAGGAATTAAGTGTGTTAAAAGAATACAAAATTCTCTGACATGCCATTTTGGAGACCACAGCTTTAAAGTGCTGTGCTTTGTGAAGTGGCTTTTCTATTTTGACCAACAAAGAAGAGCTTTTGTAGCATTACACCTGCCTGCATTTTGAAACACCAGGCACAAATAATTGCTTGCTAGGAGAAGATAATGTTGCCATCATGGCATTTTCTGCTGCGGATGCATGAAGAGCAAATCCTTTGGAAGGGCAAAGCCTTAGCAGTGGAGAATGTGCAGAGAACTCTCACAGCACCCCTGAACACTGCCACCATCAAACAGGAACTCCAAACTCTTTTCTCCTCAGTACTTGTGTTCAAAGCTCTCCCTCAGGGAAGTCATGGCAGGAGGGGAAGAGGTAGAAAGACTTTTCTCAGTCCTTTTTCTGGCAACCTGCTTGGGTTTTGCTTTAATCTCTGTTTCTCTTTGATGCAGGTACGTAGGCAGTTCCACTGAACAGAACCCAGAGAAGCCCTTTGTTATTTATCTGCTTTCTCTTTGGGCCTGTCATGAACATCAGTGCAGAATGCAGGGTTTTTCAGCAGTCTAGTGTCAAACAAGAAGTTAAAGGCCTTTTTGTGCTTCTCAGAAGTGAAATGGAGAACCTAAATTCCTGTGTGATGCACCTGACCTGAGGAAATGTTACAGTCCTGGGTCCTGTGCATCTCTTTAAGATCAGCAATTATCATCAGCCATTACCTTTTTTTTTATTTTATTTTTTTTATATATATTTTTTTTTTATAACAAAGTCTATTACATTTTGAGGTTACTAAATATTACCTGTATCACTTGAGGCTTGTCTTTCATCAAAATAGTTTGGTTTCTCATATTCAAGGTGCAGTTTATTCCATGTTTCTTGCAAGTATTTGTCTATGCATGTATTGCTCTAGTCTAATGCAGTACTATGTTTTTTGACACTTTACATTAATATATTACTTTGCAGTCACAGTTAATATTTAAAGCAAAAATCTTTTTTCTTTTTTGCTGTTCTAAAATTTCCAAAATGCAGTCATTTGAACCTTCATTGGGGTGTCTCAGGAAATTCTATAGCAGGCTATTTCATGTACATGGTCAGGAAACTCAGTCATTCACTGTATTATTCATATGAATCTGCTGACAGTGTTTGGGGGTGATTGGCAGAAAAAATTACATGGCTTTTTTTTAAAATTTATGGAAACCCCAAGTTTGTATAAAATTTTTTTCTGGGATGAATGGCTCTTAATGAGAGGAAGAAGGAAAAAGTTACAATCAGGATCCAGTGTGATTCTGGAGATCTGTTAATATTCTAGACCTCTTGGAGAAATGAAATCATTAAATACCTCTTTTAACTCAAACTTGAAATTTAATCCTTTCCCCCATACTTTTATGACAGCTATTTGGAAGCAATAGCTTAAATCCAGTTAAATAATTATGACATTAATTTAATCAGTAAAGAGAGAACTCAAAATTTACCTGTGTAATTACAGCTGAAGCTTTGAGAGATTTCTGCATTGTGAACCAACACAAGTTGTAAATTGTGAATTAGGTGTTTTGCTGTTTCATTTAAAGCAGTTAGCTCAGAGATCAATATCAGCATGGCTCAAAGATTCATGGAGTTTGTCAGGTAGCTTCTTTAAGGTTTTGTGGGCTATACTGAGTCCCATTGTCTGGTGCTCTGCAATCAACTTGTTAGTTGGTTTAGTTGGCTAAAGGGACACCCAGAATATCTGCTAGAGCTCTCAGGTGGTTCTTAAAGCAAAATGTCCCATACCTGGAGCTAGGTCATGTCATCACCCCTACAGGATCAGAGCACTCTTCTCCTTTCCCTGATTTCAAAGTTACATTAATCACACAGACTGATTGAATGAAACCTTCACAGGTTAATGTTTGGAGATTTGCCTCTATTCACATTTTAGGTGTCCCTGTGCTCCCAGGGTGTATTGCTCAGCCTGGGATAACTGTGTCTTCCCTGCTTGGGAAGCATCTTTTGCAGCCCTGGGGCTTTTGAGGGGTTACTTGAAGAGGCCTCAGTATGGAGAACTTGAAGGTTTGTCCTTCTGACCCCCTGAACACACTGACCTTGGACCTCATGCATTTAATCTTCTTGTGCCTCACTTTGCCTGCACTTTCTGTGGGCTGGACCCCAAACCAGACCCCTTGTGCTGTATAAACCCCCCAGCCCCAAACAGTGTTTTTGACAGGGTACTGCCCCTGCAGGTTTCTCTGCCTTCAAACTCATAAACTTTTCAGTGGCTGCTGTGAACTATTTGAACATGTTTCTTTTGTTCCTCAGGACTGTGAGCTGCTGTAATTTAAATGTGACACAGTTACCTGGCTTGCATTTAGAACAAAAATACAAATTTCCAATCAAAAGGCTCATACAACATTTTGGCAGGAAATGTGAATGTTCAGTTTGAAAAACCATTCTGTTGTGATTTGAAAGCACTTATTTACTGACATCCACCTGCACAACCTGATTCAACCAGCAGTGCTGCAGCAGAACTTGTTCTTTGAACTCAAACCCCTATGACCATACAGTTCTAATTTGTATTTTTCAACAATACACAATCTTTTAATAGACCCTGTTAAAAATAAACATGCTTTGTCATTGTTTCTGGGGCAAGTCAGGCACATCACCTGAGCCAGTTTTCATCTCAGACATGTCCCAGTGTGTGCTTCAGTTGCTGGTTATGTGTAAAGTTTCAGAAGGGTAAATTTGGAGAAAAACAAGAAAACTACTGCTTCAAGGATTTTTTATTTTATTAGTACTCTGGAGTGCAATATTTTCAAACTATGAGGAAAATACCTTTCAGGAAAATGCTGTCTCTTGGGAGGAAGGAGTAAAATCATACTGAATGATAGTAAACTAGAAAAATCAACATCTCATGGGATATGGCATCCCACAGGAGCTTTGAAATAATTTCTTTCCAGAGCAAACTTATCATGTTTGAGGATACTAATGTGGAACACATTAGTTAGAGGAGAGAAGTTAGAGGAAGGGATTTTGGGAAGTCAGCATGTACATTTCAATGAGTCATCCTTAGAGACAGAGAGGAAATTTCAGGAGGGAATTTATTAACTTTCCTTTGCCTTTTGTGTAATAAATAAACATTCCCACAAAGCTGTGTCATTGATTTGTACAGGAATCTTGCATAAGCTTGCCTGCCTTGTTTAGTATGGAAAGATTATCAACCTAATTTGTTCTTTATGCACTGGAATTTTATAATATCAGTGTTTTTAATAAAGACACTTTATATATTCCTGTCCTCTTGGGAGGAGAGATACATGCTTAGAAGGAAAGAGATATGTAGTCTATGAATTTTGGTTTTATGTGGACACCATTTCTCAGTTCCACTTCTTGGATGGAAATAAATATCTTAATATCTTAACCACAAATTTCTTTCCATTTATTTTCTTAATTCTTTCTGAGAAGAACCTCAAAAAGCCATAAGGATTCAGAAAGATAGAGAAACAGGGACTTGATGCTCTTGGATAAACGGATAACATCAGAACAGCCTGAATCTTGAGGGAATGTAGTCACGTTTTAAGCCTAGAGCCTTCTGTGTGCTGCATTTCTCCTTCATATCTCCTTTTGGGAGAGCCCTGCAGCCAGTCCTCACCCACTGGTAGGAGGATGGATGGTGTGTGTGCTTTGCACTTGGCTTGGTGGGTTCTAGTGTTGCTGAGAGGGGAGAGCTGGGTGGGAATAGCTGCTTTAGGAAAAGGTTCCATGCCCATGTTTGACGTGGAGGTAATTGAAAACAAACATTTTTGAAAATGCAAAGATGTTGCTTCTACCCCAAAGCTTATACAGTAACATATCTGTATGAAATGCTTTCTGTCTTGTAGGGAATAAAGATCCTGAAAAAAATCTTCTGCCCCTTTTTAGTGTCAATGAGAGTCTTTATAAAGAGTAATGTTCAAGAGTATGTATTTCAGCCCAGTGCTCAATAGCCTGTCCAGGAAAGGCTATGGATCACAGGGTTTATTGTCTAACTGTTGTGAATTTGGGCCAGTTCTTGTCTGTGCACCTCTGACTCTGTTTCTACAGAAGTTATCTCTATATTCAGATTTATGGGCAGAGGCTGGGTGTTTTTTGGGTACTTTTAATGCCTGCGGGTATCAGAGGTTCAGGGATCAATGCCCCTTGAACTTTTGAAAGAGAAACGTGTTTGAAACTTTTAATATACTTTTGATACAATTCTTCTGATGCAGTTGTTGAAGACCCCCTGTTTCTAACCAAGACATATTTCTAATCCATGCTCTTTTCTGAGATGTTTGTCTGCACCTGATTTTGTTTTATCTGGCAGCACCTGTTTTCTCTAGAGTTGTTTTTCTGACTCTTGAGGTCTTAGGATTATTCTTTTCTTTCCTTTCCAAATTTTTTATCCATGGGTTTTGTTCATTTATAATCCTTAATTTCTAGTTGAACTCCTTTAATGGTGTCTTGAGATTTTTCCACAGATGAAGAAGGGAAAAAAGCAGCTTTAGATGTGGGTTTCATCAGTATGGAAAAAAAAAGAGAATGTTTAGAAAAAGCACCCAGCACAATGTGACTTTTGATGTAATAAAGACATTTGGTAAATATCTAAATCATGCCAGGGGTTTAGAAAATACTTGACCTAAAAAAAGACAGAATCAAGACACAATGGTGTCCCAAAGAGCGACTGCCAGAACTTTTAGTTTTTGGAAAATACTGTCCTTTTGGATTAAATCCATCAGCAGCCTACTTTCAATGTGTTTTACACGGCTGTTCACAATTCCAGGTGACTTTAAACCAAACCTACTTTAGTATATTTATCAATACTGTATTCCAGGCTTTGCTTTGCTTCTGGTGAAGTTTTCCCAAGGCTCAAATTGTTGCTGCCACTTCTGGCCCAGGGCAGGAGAAAGCATCAGGAAATGGATGCTTTCCAAGGGATGGCTTGCACCAATTGCTGATTTGATTTGCTTCAGACTTACAGCTCATCTCTTGTTCTAACTGAAGTTGCAAATGTGATGCAGCCAAAATGATCTTTACATTACATCAGTGTCTCTCTGCAAGCTCTGCTTAGTTTGCACAAAAGTCCTGTGTGGAGAAGGGTTTTCTTGCTTGTGGACAGTTCTGGGTCAGAAATGTGTAATTGTACATTCAGTGTAATCTAAACCTTCTGTTGTTGTTAGGATTTTTTTTAACTCAAGAATAGAAAATGTAGAGGCCATGCTTGCTTTATTTATTTTTTAAAGGATCTGGGAAATTTACCTCAGGTGATTATAGCCATTAGTCAATTGTAGCAGGAAAGGCTTGAGAGTCTTTTTTTGAAGGAGGATTGGAAAAGGGATTTAAAGCTGCCTGACTTTATTAAACACAAATCTTTGTTAAGGAACCTGAAAAGTGGATGTAATAAGCCCTTTTTTTTTCTTTTTGAGACATGGGAAATCTCAGGGATTTTAAACTGTCTGGAACTAAGTACTGCATAGATGATAATTAGCTGAGTTGAAGAAATTGCAGATTGATATTGATTTGGCATGATGAAAACAAGCTAAAGCAAAGTCATCAATGGGCTGTGTTTAAAAAGTGAGTAGGAGAGGAAGGAAATTTTTCTTAATGTTTCCATTTCAGAGTGGCACAAAAAATGGGGGTGTAGTGATGTAGAGAAGGTGTTTCTGAAGTAGGAAGGATAAAAATAAAATGCAGGAAGAACTTGCTAGTAAGAAATTACCTTTCATTTTTGACTGGTGTTTTTTGCTGTATCAGTTTTGGGGGCAGACCAGGCTTTGACTTTTGTGGTCAAAATTGGAAGAGAAAGGGACTCCTTAGATTTGCATCCTCTACATGTTGTTTCATGTACTTCCTCTCCTGATAACTCTCCCTTCTGAAGTAAGAAATTTTGTTTTCATGCTCTCTTTTTGTAAGACTCTTTCCACCTTCTCCACATAATCCATCTGTCAGCTGTTGACCTTAGCAGCAATCATCAATTTTAACATGCAGAAGTTCTTTATGTGATTACAAAACAAAATATCAGTGCAGAATTCTGGTTTAAAAAAAGGATAAATCTTGATTATTTTTAATAAATTATATATAATGGAAATGTTGGGACACATCAAGGAGAGTCTTTGTTTTGTCTGCAGACTAGAGGACTTACCTGTAGCATATAAAACTGACAGCTTACAACTTGGCATGTTTTTGTTGTTGGTTTGGGGTTTTTAAAAATCCTTTCTATCTCATCTTCCCTGAAGTAAGATTGTTGCTCTGTTATATCACCTTTCATTCAGTTTGGAGCTTAACATAGCTACATGACAGAAAAAAACACATCCTATTACTGTTATGTTTCTTTTTTTGTTTAAGGCTTATCCTGTCTGGTTTAGCATCAGTAAAATAAGTATTGGCCCTTTTCTGGCTGAGTTTTAGCACTTTGTGTGTGGTTTTGAGTGCCATGATATAAAGAGGATGTAAAGCTGTTAGAGAGCATCCAAAGGAGGGATGAAAAGGATGGTCAGAAAAGGAAGTCATACGAGGAGTGGCTCAGGGCACTGGGTCTGTTCAGCTGGAGGAGACTGAGGAGAGACCTCATTCAGTTACAGCTTCCTCACCAGGGGAAGAGGAGGGGCAGGCACTGATCTCTGCTCTCTGGGACAGTGACAGGACCTGACAGGTCTGAAATTTTGTCAGAGGACATTTAGGTTGGATATCAGGAAAAGGTTCTTCCCCTAGAGGGTGTTTGGACACTGGAACAGCTCCCCAGGGAATGGGCACAGCACCAAGCCTGGCAGAGAAGGCTCTGGACATTCAGGCACAGGCTGTGATTCCTGGGTGTCTGTGCAGGGCCAGGAGTGGGACTTTGGTGACCCCTTTGGGTCCTTTCCAGCTCATGATATTCTGTGATTGTCTCCATCCTGTCTTAAATGCATGGGAACAAACAACATTTTCATAAGCTCTGATCCTGTAAAACTGGGGGACTGAATTCATCACAGGTGAGGCTGGACAGAACAACAGAGAGGCTTTGCCCAGGAGAAGTTTCCACAGCCTGCAGGGAATGCTGTGGACTGTGTTGGAATGGTACTACCCTGTTACATAAACTGTACCAGAGTGGTCAAACAAGTTTCCACCTGGTCTTCTGAGGTGGATCAGCTTATAACACCAGCCAAGAGAGGAACATGAGGAAGATTTGGCTGTTTTATCCCAATTTATAACTCCTTTGGGAGAGAAGAGAAGGAAATCTTTGCTGCCAATGGCTTTATATCCATGAGAAGAAGTCCCCAATCAACCAATCGAAAAAAACGCAACCAACCAAAAAAAAAAAAAAAAAAAAAAACACACAAAAAAAAACAACAACAAAAAGAAAAAAAATAAAACAAAACAAAACAAAAAAAAAACAAACAAACAAACCCAAGCCAAACCACCATGGTTTGATGTTTGTTTTTATAGCAGCAGGAATAATAAGATGGAAAACTCTTTGGCTGAATGGACAAAGAGTCCTCATTCAGAGGATGAGCCACTGCTTTCCCATATCTGACAATGTGTTTTGTGACTGTCTGAGCAAGGAGTGAGTGAGGAAAGGACTGTGGCAGTTCTTGCAGGGTGGCCTTTACTTAGCAAAATTAGAAAATTCAGTAGATGTGTTCAGAATTTCTATTCTGTTGCACACTGTACTTTGTTCTGTGCACACTCTGCTCTCATGATGGGAGTGTGAGCTCCATGGGGGTTTGAGTTAGGATGACAAACTGCAGATATTCCTTCCTGAAAACTTAAAACCAATATGGTAACTACAGGTGTCACTGCATTCATTAAGCATTTCATTCCTGGTTTAATGAGTGTAACATTTGGGTTTATCCACACATTTTTATTCTTCCCTAATTGAGAATCTAAAGGATTAACAGGATGGGCACCAACTGTAGTACTTTTTATTCTGATACACAAAAGGTGCTTTCAATTTGCATTTTAACTTCAGCTCTGCTTTAACACTACTAATGCACAAAGCCCAGTGATATTATTACACTTTGACACTGAATTACCAGCTAAATGACTTGTCAGAGTTCATTTATGTTTCTGAATATTTGGCAAAGAGTGACAGCTGCATAGAGCTTATAATTCAGTGATGCATTATCTCAATGAAGGAAAGCAGCTTTCCCCAGAAAATACACACAAAACAAAATCTTGGGGGTCTAGATAAGGTGGTTTTAGATTAAAAATGTGATTGTGTGCCAAATAAGAGGATTAATTCTGGAAGTCAGATAATGCCAGAGGGAAGGAGATACTGTGGCTTGCCTCTTCTTGGGCTAAGAGCAGGATTTTGGATGATCATCAGGCACCTGTACTGGAAAAAGTTTTCTCCCCTTTAAAGGGGAAAAAAGAGCAAAGTTACTGGTGTTGCTCAGATTCAGTTTTGTGTTCAGTGTGTTCTGGTTTGCACTTTTTAGATACATGTGATCTCTGCTCTCTGCCAGTCAATGTGATGTGACTTTTCAGAATATCTGAGGAAGAATGAAGACAGCAAGTAAATTGAAAACATGTAATGGCACACTGATGTAAAATAAAACTTCTCTATTTCAAATTCAACATCCTTTAAATGTGGGGGACATTTATTTAGTTTGCAGGGGAGAAAAAAAAAGTACTAAAAAAAAAACCTAAGGAAACCCCTACTGCCTGCCCTGGTCTTGTCATCATTTTTTATATCAGCTCAGGGTTACTCTTCCAAAATATCTGTGTGCAATTAATATTCCCTCTATTTTAACATTTCTTAGTTCTCCCAACATTGGTAAAATTTTGGGTGTTGTTCTACAGCCTTTGGAATGGGAGAATAATGCTGATTCTGTCTGTTAAAAAACACCCTCTGATTACTGGATTTTCAGCCTTAACTATATTAATTTGCAAAGAGAATTTTATAATGATGTATATTCATTGCTTCAATTCACAAAAGACATGTGTGGCATGTGGAAATTAGAGCTCTAGAGATAAGAAACTCCCCCTCCCCCACCTAGGATGTGTAATTAGAGGTGCTCATTTAGTGGATCAGTTCTCAATTATCTGTTAAGTGTAAGTATTTGAGTTAGATATGTTCTTTTGTCTAACGTGACTGAACATAATTTAGCTTGGAGGATGTGAGGTGTTGGCTGCTGAAGGCAAACTGACAGATGACATTTCTTATAAATGGTATTTCTGAACATGGAACTTGCTACGTGTAGTCCATGTTTATCCTGAAAGGGAGCTGGGAAGTCAAAGCAGAGCTTTGGAATGAATAGAATTCTGTAGGGAATACTTCCAGGGACGTGCTGGATAGTTTCAATTTATTATAATGAGGTTTTGGTGTAATAAATACACATAGTAAATTGCAGAGGAGGCATTGGACAGGATTGATGGTGGCTATAACAAAGCTCTGTTTATGGATAGGTACATAAAAAAGATCAGATACTGCCACTCTCTAATTCAGACACCCTGCTGCTGAAAGAAAAATCTCTTTCAAGGAGTTTGATCACTGAAAAAAAAGCAATCCACATAGACCTGTTTGTGTGTGTATTTATGTGGGTTTTCTGCTTTGTTTTGGGTTTAAAGTCTTGCAGTATCTATGGGCTACTTTGTAAATGTTTCCATTTTCTAATAAAGTCTGTCATTTGTTGTTTTAATATTTTAAACCCTTAAACTTGCTAATACCTTGTACTTGCTCCGTTTCAAGCTTCATTTTTAAATATTCTGAACCCCAACTAAACTACATTGCTGGGGAGTTTAACTGAAGTTTAGTAATACAGAGTAATCTCTGCAAAGCAAGCTAGAGGTGAATTTACAGCACACACACGACTTTGTCACATATGATTTGTCTGGTTGGGTTTTTTTGTTTCATTGGGGGTTTTTTAGAGCATGGAAAGGGAAGTGTTACCCAATATAATAGGTGCAGGTACAGCCTTCTCAGCTTTAGGACATCTTGAGCACCACCAATCTCTAAAATCACTTATTTAAGGGACAGTGCATGAGACCTGGGCAGCTGATGCCAATTAAATGCTCTCAGGCTGGGTTTGGGTGATGTGGTTTGCCTCAATCCTTTCTTGCATACTCCCCCTTATTGCAGGTTTAAGCTTGTCTAAAACATTAATTTAGATTTCTCTTATAATCCTTATTGTCCTTGGGGATGTGTACTAAGCTGTCTGGTTGCTAATCTATTAATCTTATTTGTAAATGTTTAAATATTGGACTGCACTTTATCTAAGCACCCTTATCACAAAACTCACCCAACACCAGATAGAACATGGAGTGCTGGATAATGAATTTAATGACAAAATCAGCACTTGTGCTTCTTTTGCATATTACATGTATATAAATTTTTTCAGAGTTTTCAATGTCAAAGTTTCCTACTCTAAACCAGATGTCCATGTCCATAAAGCAAAGTTTAAGGCTGACAGCCTAAAGTTCACCTTAGAAAATGCAGTGAACCACTTATCCCCTCTTCTCTTGTTACCAGTTTATTCCACCTGCTTTTCCCCTCTGATGATTCTGGTTGGTAGCATCAAACTGAATGTATGGCAGCCATTCCCAGTTGGAAAATGCTGCTTCTGCTTGAGAACAAAAAAGCTGCTGAGTCCTGATTTGCACTCCCTCCTTTAAGTGAATTGACCTAGAAACAGATTCCTCCTTACTCCACACAGAGGTGCTCGCTGTGTGATGAAAACAGCAGTAAGCTGGGAATTCACCCCGTGCCTTTTTGCACTCTTTTGGGGTGAACTCAAGAGTTCTGGGGTCAGTAAAGCCTGAGGCAGAGCTCTTGCACTGCACTCAGAGCCTCCAGCTCTGGGCTGTGCATGGCACAGGTTCAGACTGGTCTCTTGGGGGTGATCATCTTGCACAGGACAAGGATTTCTCAGCTCGGTTTCACAGCTAGAGCAGTGTAAAAGCAAGGATGTTCTGTGATGGGCAAAGATACATGGACATTCTGATTCAGAACATTTGGCTTTTTGATAAAAGCCTGGCCTGCATGAAAGCATACAAAGCCTGAGGTGCTGTTTAAACCCTGGAATTATGCCCATTTATCATGTTCTCTGCTCCAACCCACCTCTCATCACTTAGTTTAAAACCAAGCTTTATCAGTAGATTTATATTTCTTTCCAACCCCCTTTCCTACCATAGATATAAAGCAGAATAATCAAGCTTTTTACTGGTCATTTGCTGTTGTTTTGCACAGATTTATTTCAGCTAAGTGGCTTTCAAATGTATACAAAGAATGGTAAGAGAAGGTTTTACTCGAGCACTTAAACTATAAACCATCTGCCTGTGAAATGTGGGCTTGGTTTCCCATCAAGTTTTTTAAACCTTCCTGATTTCTTAAAGGCAGCAGGATGAAGGAAGACATGGTGTAATATTCCTAAATAGGTTTTTAATGGTTGCAGGAAGTTTTAATTTTGAAGCTGGGCTTTCACTTCTGCTCAGACCATTTTTATTTTTCATATGTCCAGAGTCAGATTGGGTCATGTTAGGGTGGGGTATAAGTAAAGTGCTCATGTTTTATGGTCATCTGTGCCATAGATGACCCTTTCTTTGTTATTAATCAGCTTGGAAACCTTTCTTAGGCTTTTTATTGTCTTGCTTTGTTCCCATGGACTTTTGTTTGCAGATGTACATCCTCCACAATAATAAACAAGTGCATTTTTCACCATGCAACTCAAATAATTGGGAGGTTTGATGCATGGTTATACAAAGAAAAGATGTATTTCTTTCTCTTTGGGTATAATTTACATATTATATTTTGGTTTTTGGATATATATCTATTTGGATATATGTATTGGAATATTTGGATATATATAATAAATATATATAAAATATAAAATTCCTTTATATAATTATCTATCAGTAGAGCTAATCCACAATATGTAGATGTCATCACAAAATATTGCTTTCCACTTGGATATCAATGACATCCATATTTCCTTCTTCTCCTACTGTAGTTACATTCTCTAAATCTGTGTCATACTTCTAAAGATAAATAAGAGAACAATCTATTTTTATTCCCAGAGTAATTGACTATTTGGAAGGGTGAAGCATGTGTTTATATAGCTTCTATGAATGTAGAATCCTAGAAAGGCTTTTAAGAAGGTGGAGGTGGACATCAAACATCTGGATCTGGCCTTGTCCGGGGTTTGGTTGCAGCGCTGCTTGTTCAGGCTTCCACCTCTGGCTTGGCAAGTTGGCATCAGAGTGGGGGAAAATTTGAAAAAGTTGATTATAAACATTTTGTATCCTGTGCCTGTGACAGTTATCCAGGGTGGAAATTACTGATTGGCATATTTTGGAAAGCAGTTAGTCAAGGATCTGGGCTTAAAGGGAAGAGTACTGCAATATGTAACAGCTAAAAGACAGAGGCTGTTTGCAGTTCATCTGAAAGTATATGGTAATTTTGCAACCTTCATTATGACAATTTCACCACGGAGAAAAAACTCTCATTATATGAGCATTGACATGCTTTGATTAAAATTTTAAACATTTGTGACAAGTGCAAATTTTCCCACATTTACCAGCATGTGGAGAATCTGCAGGGGGTTTGAGGACCTTTTCTGATAGATGAATAAAGTGTATTTTACTAGAACTTCTTAATGAAGATGTTATATCTTCAGTCTCCAATTTAACTTGAACTCTAGTTACCCTTACACTTACCAGAAAAGCATGTGGATTTCAGCTTCCACAAAAAGAACTCTTCATGTACTTGAAAGTGCAGAGGAAACTTTTCCTGTGACTGGAGAGCAGGGCTGAGTCTTCACAGAAGAGTCTCAAAGATGAACTTGATGAATGTCTGGATATGTTTAAATCCCTGATTTTGAAATTATGGTGTACATGTCTGCTCACACATCACTGTCCTCTTGGGTTTGACTTCATCTGGAGTTTATTTGTGCTTCTGGAGATGGCTCATGTGCTGAGTGCACTGCTTGAGCAGCAGTCCTAATGCACTAATTTTACATTCTTGCAGCTTAAAAGCAAATGCAGAAGGACTAACCTTGCCAGTTACATGCAGTGATGGGGATGATGCCTCAGGTTTGAGCTTTTCTATTTTTCACATTCTGTACTGTTTTAGTGTGTACTTCTGAGCTTCATATTAGGGGATGGTGAGTTCTCTTCACAGAGTAGGGAGACAAAACAATTCCTGCTCTAGCTGGGGACCAAGGATAAATGATCCAAATCTCATCCCAAGAGCTCAAACGACGTGGAGAATGAAGAGAGAAAAACAGGGATGGGACTTGATAAGCTAAACCTGGAACTGGACAATGAACTCCAATCTGCAAATGGAGCAGGACTGATCCAAGGGACAGACCCTGTGCCCGCGCGTGCATTTTGGGACCATTTTGGTTCATCTTGGGTGCGGCCCTGGTTGGACTCTTGGTCTGCCCAGGGTGGATCCATGGAGGAGATCCTTTTAATAAATCCCTACTTTATTCTTTAACTCTGTCCAGCCTCTGTTCTAGGTCAGCCTTCTCAAGGCATCAGGGAGGCCAAGAGCTTTTTGGAAGCTGGCGCTGTCTGATGATGGGTGCAGCTGGGAAATGGATTGCAGTTCTTATCTTCTCTGCAGCAGTTGTGCCACCCCTGCTAAAAGGGAGCTTGAGCATCAGGCAGGGCAAGCAGAAGGGCCTTTAGCCTGTGCTTTCTGGCTTCCAAATATTGCAGTTGAAGCTGTGGACCCCTATAGGGAGGAACCTCAACAGAGAAGAAGGTTAGTGAAGGACTTATATGCAATTCAGTGTGTTTGTGAAAACATATTTTTCTAAAATATATCATGTGTCCCAGAATGAAGATGTCTGTGGACATTTCAGGTATTCAAGAGCAAAAAAGAAAGCATAAAAATCCAAGTCCCTGGATATGTAGCTTGCAAGTAGACAGGAATCTTCAAATAGCAGTGTCAACCTGATCTGCATCTGGGAAAGCCCACAAGTCTTTCCCTGGTGGTTTTCAGATGACTCTCCTCACTGTCAGAAAAGTGTTCTCTTGCTTCCCATATCAGCTGGGCAGTTTAAATTCTTCTGGTGATTTTAAGCATGGCAAAGTGTGAAAAATTGTCAGGTAAACTCATGGATGAAAAATCCATGCAGAGTTACCTAATCCAGAAATGCAGATATAATGTCTGATTGAGCAAGTCCTGAAATTATGGATTTCTTTCTAATGATCAGGACAAATATAAAACTATATTAGTGTCCAAATACTTATTTTTTTAAACATGTGTAGTTGTCTACCAGCAGGCACAGGGTGTTGGGCAGGGCTGTCTGTATCTGAGCCAGTGCAACCATTCTTTTGTTTTTACTAGAGCTGTGACAGAACTTTCCTGGCCTTCAGCTTCACCCCAGGAATGCCAAGCTGTGGATGATGTAGGGGGGTACAAGAGGAAGATCTGCCTGTAAGAAAAGATTCTGCAGTTGAAATTCCCAAGATGAAATAACTCAGTGGCACACCTCTCTCCTAGGTTGATTAACAAGCCAGCCTGTTGAAAGGCCTCAGCAATGCTGCATTTAGACCCTGCTGGCAAAAAATCCATCATTTTTTCCTTATGGTAACATTTGGAGGAGGTCTGTTGCATCAAAGCTGAATTCCAGCACCTGATTTCTTTCCAAATCTTGTAGCTGTCCAGGCAGAAGGACAGCCTACACAAGCACCTGTTCTCTGGCATGTAAATACTTGGGCTCTGACCTTTGCAAAAGTTGCAGTGCAGAACTTTCGTCTTGACAAATGTAATTTTTGTCATCACTGAAAATCAACAGTTTCACCTGGGTAAAAATGGTATAAATTGGAAGTGGAATGAAACCCATTACCTTATTTGTCCTGGACTTTTCTGCTGTTTGTGTCTTTCCTTGCTCGTAGAAGGTTTCAGATTAATATCTATGCTTCATTTAGCAGGGAAGGTGTGTGGATTTTCTTTCTTTTTGAGAAAAATTGCTGTCTGTCAGCAGCATGCCCCCTCAAGACAGAGACTTATCTGTGAAACCTCCTCACAATTATTGTATAATGAATTCCAGCCAGTTCATTAAAAGAGAAAATCACCAAAGAGACCTTTTAAGGCTAATCATGTATGCTGTAAGGTTCAGTGTAAGTACAGTGTAATCTGAGCAGGCAGATAAGACCTTGTCTCTGTGGTAATCTTTTAATATTGTTCAAAGTGTTAAACAAAAATAGGTTGAATATGAAATTTGTGTAATTCTCATGAAGCTACATTGAATAAAGGGTTTCATTTTTGATGTGGGTGAAATTAACTCTTGCTGACAGGTCCATCTGCCTGACACAGGGAAGTGTTTAGTTATTTATATACCTCAGCATATCTGTGGCAGGTAGAATAAAATTTGCCAGAAAATAGTTTGTATTGTCGGCTGGTTTTCAGTACTTTTTGTAGAAGTTGGCATAATTTTATTTTCTAAATTAAAATAATTTCCTGTATTTTAAGCTATTAATTAAACTTTTCACTGTCATAGTCTCTTTTTTTGTGATTTGTCCTGGAGCTTTCTATTCAGGCTTTTCTATTCAGAAGCATGAGCCCATGAATTTATAAGTACTGGACTGAGATGCTTCATCTTTCAGGGAATATGCACAGTGCCAAATCTGAGATCCTGAGCTGATTTGTTTCCTTACCTCCTGCACTGCCCTCTTGAAAATGTGTGGTTTTTTGTGCTGGAAGTTGTGATATTTCTGTGATCAGAATATCATAGACAAAAGAGGGAACAGGGAGACAGTTTAACCTTTCCCTTGTTGGTGGGGAGGTGCTTATTTTTTTTTTTTTTCTTATTGTAACTTTTAATTGAGATGGGGAGACTGTGGAATTTCAGATATGTGCAAAAGCAAAGTAATTGAACATGAAACAACATGAAGCAAAATCCAAAACTAATGGCTGCTACACTGAACTGAATATTTGTGCTCATTTCTAGTTCTAAACTGATTTCAGCTGTGTAGGAAAATGACCTGCAATGCCACAGCTGACATTTCAGTCAAGATGTTTGTTCAAGAAACTCATTTGTACTGGAAGTAAATAAATAAAACTTTGATTGAATATTTTGGCCACTGTAAAGATGTTCTTCTAAGTCTCTTACAAAGACTTTTTTTTTATTTTTCTTTTCTTTTTTTTTTTTTTTCCATGGGTAAAAATGCCTTTTTGGGGAAAATTGAAATATTTAGAATTTATTGAGAAGCAAGGGTAACAATTTGCTGTTCTGATTCACATACCTGTGTTAGTTCAGGTGCTGAACCTCACTTGGGGTCTGTTGTAGAGTGTTAAAAATTACCACTGTTTTGGAAAACATAATATATAAACAAAATAGTATTGCTGTGACAGGAAAGCAAACCCAGCATCTTTATCTTTTCAACATACAGTGAGTAACTGTTGAAAGGAACTGATTTGTGACTTGTTGAAAAGAAGTCGTTTTATTATGGTTTTATTACCATTCTTTGTGGTTTGAATGGTTTTATTACCATTCTTAACTTGTGGTTTTATGTTAACATGTCTGCCTTGATGGGTGTGCCAGTGTTATCAGAGCTTTGTATGTCAAAATGAAGGTTTGCATCTTCAGCAATGGTCATTTGTAGCTCTTGCAAAGCACGAGATGTGATTGGCATTTGGAAGAGAAAAGTGATTCTGATGAGGCAAATGGAAGCAGTGCTTCCTTGGAGGTTTTCCAAAAGGCATTACTGGAGAGATGTGGGCAACTGAAACCTCATCAGAACAATTCTGCACCATGTCTGCTTTGGCATTTGTGAGTCTCTTAGTCCAAGACATATTTTGATGGCAATCGCTTGGACTTAGGCCAGGGCTGGAGACACATGTTAAGCTGGAACACAAACAGTGCAGAATGAGAGAAAAGAAGACTCAAGGAAAGCAGAAATACATTACATACTTCAATGTTTGTCATACATCTTTCATACTTAGGTTTGATTCCATTCTAGAATGTGTAAAACAAAAATATGAAACTGCTTTCAGTTGAATACTGAGATTGGCTCAGTATCAAGGCTGACAAGCAAATGCATCACCTTAGTGTTGCATGATGCTGTTAATGGGTGAAAACACAAAGTGATTCCAAAGTACCTCTTCCATGTCAATAATGAAACCATGCAAATTTATATGGGAATGAAACCTTTTGTAAAAAACATTTTAAACTGAGATGTTTCAAAATAAAACTTAACTACCAAACATTGCTAGACTTCATCTACATTAAAGTTTGTTCTGCTTTAGTGTGGATGTGTTGTATTGCTTCAGATGCACTGTCCTAGTGGGGATTGGTGAATTTTAATTCATTTATCATTGATACAGAGTATGATATATGATACCTCAGCCTTCATTTTGAAATCAAGTGTTCTTCCTGTGTGGACTTGTGAAGTGGGCTTGTATTCTTGCAGTTCTGGTAGATCTTATTTTATCTCTTCCCACTTGAATAAATCCTCTTTCTGCACAGACTGTGTGAGAGCTTGTATGAAAACTGTTCACATCAGTGCATACTACAGAGGCAATAATTTCCTTACCTCTTCTGGATGTTATTTGAATGATGCATCACCAATGCCACTGGCCTTTTCCCAGGCATGGTGTGTTTGTGCTGTGGAGTAACCTTGCTCTTGATTAAAACAAACTGTTCTTCATGTTTGATGTTATAACAGAAAGGCAGGTTTTCAATCTCCAAGTAACCTTTTCTTGATTCAGTACTTTAACATAGAATTCTTTATTATTCCAATCTTCATCTCCTTCATGTTTTAAATTCCAGTCCTTTCCTTTGAGTGTTTCTCCCAGTTTTGTTTTCCAAGTGATTTCATTGCAGCCCGTATCTCACATGTCTGGGTGAATATAATAAATAACATAAATTATTTCAGGAACTGGGTGGCATTCAGCATTGTGAGTCTCCAAAGGAGCATGTCACCATTCCTACTTGGATGAATTTGTCACTCACGTTAAGGAACTTGTTCTAATTTATATAAACTTCATTTCAATTATGAACTTTTTATCAGAATTTTTTTTTTCCTGAAGAAATAGGTAAGATTGTTTTGTCAACTGCAAAGGTTTTGTCCATAAAGCTGTTTATGTGTTCTACTTTTACCTCTTTCCCTTTCCCCAGTTTTCTTCTTCAAAACTTTTATTTTAAAACTTTTCGGGCTACTTAAAAGCAGCCAGCCTGACTTGCTTTCCTTTCCCTCTTCCCACCTGCTTTTTTGCATTGGTTTTATTTTAAGATGATGCCATGTTTCACTTAATAAATTAAAATACCAATCTTTGGTCTACAGTTTTATGTGCTATTTTGTCCAAATTTGTGGATTTGGAATTATCTGATCAGTGTGTTGTGTTTTAAAGTTTTGCTTGCACATCAATTTTGGGATTACTTATTTCTATACTCCCTGTTCACCATCATCTGTGTGTACTGAGTGTTTTATTGTGTGGCTTCCATACATTATCTTTAATTATTGCTGCCTCATCATTGTGCAAGTTTGCTTACCATTTTTTTATGGCTGAACAATTTTTTGCCTTAACTTTTAATGCAGTGTTTAACTTAGTCTGCCTATGTGCAATTTTTGCTCTATTTGTAATTTTCTTCATCTCTAAGACATAATATTCCTTGGTAAGTTATTCCTCTGTTGCATTATAAACCCTCTGCATATCCAAGTGTTCCATTATAATTCCATTTTATAAGTCCTAGTATGTCAACAATAATTAAAAAGATGGATTTTATTCATTACATTGCTATCAGATATTGAATGTTTTGGGTCTTATGAGAGATATTTTGAAAAAACAAAGATTGTGCCCTGTTTTTTAAGTTTTTTTCCTTAACAATCAAGTAATTAGACTTCTGGAAAGCTGAAGACATAGTCATTAATTAAATGAAAAAACAATGCCCATGAGGAAACAAGCAGCAGACTAGATTTCATCCTGACTGAAACGAGGTTGATTACAGTATTAAAGGTATTTCATGGAGGATTCTTTTTGCAAGTATTAAAGGAGTGTGCCCCATGGAGGGCAAGGGACTGAGAAGACAAGAGTGATTCTTGCTTGGCACCTCGTTCAGTGCCTGGAATGAAATGCTTTCTGCTGTGCTAAGTCATCTCTTGCTTCTGGATTTTGGTTCAAACCCTCTTGTTCCTTCACCTTTGGAAATACAGAAGTCAAACCTCTGTGAGCCAAGTGCATCAGCATGGTCTGGTTTTCATGTAGAGCTTGTCTGCTTTTTTTCTTCCTCCTTAATTCTGACCTTCATCCTTATTGCAGGCATTTATTTAAGGAAAAAAGTAACAAAGTGTGAGAGCAAAAGGGAACATTGCCTTCCTGTGTGCACTAGTTGAAAAATCCCAAAATGCCTGAGCAGCAGCAGCAGGGAATTTCCCTGGTGAAATCTTTATTTCATGCTTTTGGTTTTAGTGGCAAAATAAATGCATCTTGCAGCCAACCCTGAAATCCTGTCTTTTGTGTTTTTAAGTACTGATACCTGGAACAGTATGGTAATCTTTGTAAGAATGGGTTGTCACCTCTGATCTCTCCTTGAGGATTCTTTATCTTGTCAATAAAGATAAATTGCATTTCTTGGTGCTTCTGAGATTTTGTTTGAATCTGGTATTGCTAAACCATACAGTGAATTCAAATTAGAGCAAGTTTTCAATGTGTTCTCAAAACAGGCTTTTAACTTTCCCTACACAGCTGAAAGTGTCTCCACATCTGTATTTTTTATTCAATATCTTGCTGATATTCTTAAGATAATCTTCCTTTTAGGTTAACACAACAAAAATCAAGTCATGCTCAGAGGCTGTGGCAGAGGCTTAGCAAGGACACCAGGATGTCTTGCCATTTCTGAGGGCTCCCCTGTCAGGTATTTTTAAACAAACTTCTCTGCCTAGTTAGACCCAGAGTCCTCCTCCTGTGTTTTGAGGTCTTTGACATAATATTAGCATTATATTTAGTGAATCATTAGGGTGAACAAGAAAAAAAAATTGGCAGCAGGCTTATTAAAGTCACTGGCACTTCACCATTTATGACTTCAGGGTCATAATGTGAAGTGCAAGTTTCATTTAATTCCCTTTTCTGTTTGTTGGGGTTTTTTTGAATGTGTAATGAGCAGAATTGAGAAAGAGAAGGTTGTTCACCACTAGAAAGAAAAAAATAGCCAAAAGCACAGAATAATTACATTATAATGCACATACTCTGTAAAAAATTTTAGAAATGTTGTCTTTTGCTGAGTAAAAGTTGATAATATTCAGACATAAAATTTATGATATGGGTAAGGTCAGGGAGGTGGATTAGAACCTGCTTCTACAAACATAGGTTCAGTCCAAGTTAACTGTAACCTGTTTTTTACAAAACTGAAATATAAGGACGTTCACCAAACCTTTGGGCTTTCAGTTACTTAAATTATTCTGTTTCAGCCTTGTGCCAAATTTTCTCTGGTAAACATTAATTAGGTTTAATTCTCTGGATCCTTCTTGAAGATATAGTCTAGACACCTACAAAACACACATTAAAAAGGCCCCCAAAAGCCAAAAAAAAACCCACAAAAAAACCCAAAAGAAAACTATTTCACACACACACAACTTGGACAAACCACTTTGTCACCCCATTCCCACTAAAAAAAAAAAAATAAAAGAAAACAAAGAAGGGAGAGACAGCCCTACCATTTTATGATGACTTTATTGTGCTGCTTCCTCTGAAGTACTCATTCTCTCAGAAATTCTGATCCCTTTATCCCTGCAGCATTTTTGTATGAAAGTGGCATTAAGTGTATCCTGAGACTGCATGATGATTCCAGCTGGATTGCTAAGGATGCAGTAAGCCTGTTCCAGGGGGGAAGCAGGGCTGCCTAATCAGTTCCTTTAAAACCCTCTCAGTAACCCCTGGAGTTTCACTTGCCTTCAGGTACCTGGATGTGACCTCTGGAGAAATTTCAATGTGTTCTGTATTCTGCACATGTTAATATGTCAGCAACTTCAGCTTCAGTGGCTGGCAATGGAACAGCTTTTAAATAAAAATGAAAATCGATTTTCATTTAACAAGTAAATCATATTCTTAAAAAAAAAAAAAAGCAGCAAGCTATTCAAAATAATTTTGTTCCTAGTGCTATGACTGCATGAAGAGTCTCTTGCACAGGGTAGCTCTCTGCCAATTCTTATTGTGACATTTGCAGTTTTTGTGCTGAACTTCAAAGTTCAGGATCCACCAGGTGTCCATGCTGCTCACCTGAGCCAGGCAAGCTAATAGATTTAAAAATTAGAGCTTTAATAGATTTAAAAATTATTAGATTTTAATTTTTTTTAAGGGGAAGAACTTTATTTGCTTTATTGTGACTAAGTGCATTTTGATGATTGGAAAACATTTAAATACTGCTGGGTTTGCAGATTGCTGTGGGGGAGGAGGTGTGAGTGGCATTCTTAATGACTCCACCCCTGGAGCTGGCCCCTTGCTGTCTCCTTATCCATTCCCTGTCCCAGGAATCATTTATCCTTCCCACTGTGGAGATGTAAGGAATCCTCAGTGTGTTGCACAGCTGGTGTAACAGAAGATTAAGTTGCCCATACACTAAACCCAGTGATTGATAGCCAAGGTTTTCACCTAGCAAAGTGCAGTTTTCCTGCATAATTACAAGAATTATGTGCAGCACTAAATCTATTCCCTGACTAGGAATTGAAGGGTTGTTCTGACTGAGTTATGAAAGAAATTAGAAACTAATTTGTGGAAACAACATCTGTTGTACACAGGCAAAAAGCTTTTAGAAGAAGGAAAGAGAATTTATTTCCCTCTTTTTGCAATTATTTACAAGACAAGAGGAGGAAACCTGAAGTATTAGAGTCAATAGTTTTTGTGCAACACATGTTTATGTACACAATCTCATTTACTGAAAAACAAGGGCTCTTGTGTTTAGATACACCCAGGGACATCAAGCACAGGAAAGATGCATGGAGGAAGATACAGGGAGTAGGAACCCATTTCCATGCCTTTTGGCACTTTGTTGAGCTGGTGAGATCTTTGCCATTAATGTCACAGATCTGAGATGAGGTTACTCAGTAATTAACACTGCCAGAGACTAGAGCAAAAATGATGAAGACTGCTTGAGTTCTGGGAATTTGCCTCCCCCACCTCCCAAGCAGTCTGATGTTTCCTAAAGTGGAAAGTAACCCAGCACTTTACACTGAAGAAAATGCTTTTCCTACTGCATTAGATAACATTTACCTAATTTTTGCAATGTTGAATACAGTATCAATGTAATTCCCTCATTCCCCTTACACATTTCCAGGAGAGAAAAAAAAAACAGATTTTGCATTTTTACCTGGGTCTTGCAAATAGTTAGCAAAGAATAAGTATGGAAATTCACCCCATTTTGCATTTTTTCTTCCCTTATATTCCTTCCAAAGACAACATAATATGACCCGTGATATGAAAAATTTGGAATGTGCAGTGTCCTGATGTGGTACCTATTGTAGCAGTTATAGGAGGTGGCACAGGTTACACAGATTCTGTGCAATTTTTCTTTACACAAAGAAGATGTCAAGGATATTGGAGGTCACCTATCAGTCCTGGCTAATTTAAGGCTGGAGGGGTTTTGTTGCAACTACAAGTGACATTCATATTTGCAATGGAAATGTGCCCTCAGAGAGAGTGCAAAAAGTCATCACCAGGATAAGAGGCATGAGAGGGACAAAGATGAGGAAAGAGTCAAAAGTGGAATCACTGCTATCAATCCAAGTGATTTTAAGGAGAAAAAAAAAAGTCTTTTAGTGACTGTGAAAGAAACAGAAATTTCTTGGTTTGCAAGAGAAAATGAATTAGTTTTTGTCCTTGTGGAAATAACACTGATGATGAAAAATTAAGAAGAATATACTGGATGAAGAAATAAACCATTGCATAATCTCACTAAAGTGCAGCAGTACCAAAATTATGGATGGGATAAGAATGAGGAGATCAGGGATCATGGATGTGGCTGTGACTCAGAAATGCTCCCTCAGTGCAAACACTTGAATATTTTTATCTTTGGAGTCATCTTTGCTGTTTTATTTTTTTTTTAATAGCATGTTGTCTGGCCCATTTATTTGAACATGGTTTTGCTTCTGCAAATGCTTGAGGCTCCTGTTTGGTGTCCACCATTAATTACAGGACAAATGTCATCACTTTCATGGAAGGTTTGTGAGTGTGCTCAGGTATTGGTATTTCTAATCTATTTCTAAATTATTGCTTCAAAAATGCAGGTTCTGTAGAAAGCTGGAACAGCAACCCTTGAAAATAATAATTTTCCTGAAAATTCCAGCCTAGTACAGACTTCTGTGATAGAAATGAAGAATTGAAGCCAAGAGAAGCTGAGGAGCTGTTGTATTTATCTGCAGAAATAGTGAAAGCTACTCTGGGTGTTAATTAAAGAAAGGAGAACATATTTGCATCAGATAATGTGATTATTTAGTTTCTTTTCCTCTGACCAACAGCTGCCTTCAGAATTTTAACATTAGAAGTTTAGTGGTTTCAGTCCTTCCCAAGGCTACTCCTTCCTTCCTTTCCTCTTTTCTCATTACAATTTAGATAAGTACAGTCAGCTTGAAAGAACTCTGAGCATTTACAAGAATCATTTACAGGAAAATACACTTTGGCAGTAAGGAAAATTGCTGCCTACCAGCAGAAGGAATGTCTCAAGTGTTCAATTCAGGGGTACAGTAAATTATTCCTTGAATACTCTCCTGGTATTTAAGATCATTTTTTACTCCACAATCTCTGATAAACGTATTCAAACTGTTGGGTGGCCACTCTAAAGTGTCTTTCTCCACATTTCTTCACTTTGTTTGAAATGTAAAACTTTTCTGCTGTTCTGTTTTTGTGGCTAATTATCCAGTTGTGCAGCTTCTAATGTCAAGAAGTGGCCTGTTAATGTTTAATTTTCAGGTGGGCAGTGGAAAATGTAAGAGTCTTCTGTGATTTACTCTGCCTTAGTGTTAAAATTGTGACCATCCTGAGTGTTTCTTTTTCACTCTGTTTTCACTTGATTAGCTTCAGAATAGCATTTTTCAGAGTTTTCTGAACAAAAGAACTCAAAGAATAAAGAAAACAAGTTCTAAGATAATTCTAATATATATACATTTACAATTCCTGTGAAGAATCCAAAATGAATTGTATAATCCACATTGAGTTGTGTAATAATTACCTCTAATTTTTCCAGATATTTAAATGAACAAATAGTTTTTACTGTTATAGAGCCCCAGTAATCTTCAGTAGTAATAATCAGTAGACTGCACAAGGAGGAGGGAAAATAAGATATCCTGGTCTAATATCTTGCTGCAGTTTTCAGTCTTCTTACTCTTACACAATAAATTAATTAATGTTAGATCCTAGAGCTAGGGCACTAAGTATTAATATTGCAATATAAAAAGATATTGGCACATTTACCATTACTTTAAATTAAATAGCTGCAAAGAACATCTAAATATTGCATTTCTTTTTCAATGCAGAGCTGTCAGATCCTGATACAAAAATGTATTACACTGGAATTTTTCCACTGTACTTTGTGTTTAAAGAAATTCAAACAGTTACAATTTCTGGCCAGACTAACTACACTTTAAAAAACCCCTTCTGGCACAAGCCTGCTCCTGATGGTTCCTGACCCCTGTGAGGATGGAGCTGGATGTCAGTGGGGAAAAAGGGGGCTGGAAGAGAAAGGGGGAGCCCTGCCAGTCTGGGGCTCAGTTCTTCCACACTGAAACATTTCCTAACAGTCCATTCCTTCCTTGTTATTTACAGACAGATTTTATGGACTCTGCATTTTAGAGGGGAACATCTGCAGCCTCAAGTGCCTTCTGTATTTTAGAACATTAGAAATATGAAAAATAGGCATTCTCAGAGATGCTAATAAAACAGTTGCACTCATTGTAATATTCATCCCTGCAATTTTAGGTTGAAATGCAGTATCAGGAAAATCCTTGTCATTTCTTTTCATGAACCCTATCTCTGTGATAGGTGTTCAGTAGGTTTCATTTAAGAAGCCACTGGGTTTGAATTGTTACTGGAAGGACTTGAAGGGAGAATGTTTGGCTTAGAAGAGGGGGAAGAAATCCTTTCAAAAGCTTGGCAGTGAGGAAAAGAGATTGAACTTTCTTTTAGTGGGACTGTTGTTCTTCAACCAGAGCAGGTCTCTTTGCTCTCTCCTGGCCCCAGTATGGTTCTTCAGGAGCAGAATTTAAAGGTATTTTTCTGTTCTTAACGGGAATATGAAAAGTCTGGTTTGAACTGAACCCATTCAGAAATATTAGCCAGTTCCAGTAATTCCCCATCTTGAAAAAAAAGGTGATGTACAGCTATCACAAGTTTTGTTTGTTTTTTATTGTTATTCTCGGGGAATTAAAAAAGAGTTCAGAAAGAACAACGAAAGTGAGATTGAAGTCTCTTTAATACAAGGTGTTAAGCCTTGCTATATTTTGTCTTGAAATAGACTTGAAAACTCTCTTTGAGTTTTTACAATGAAGTATATACAGCCTTATCATTATAACCAAAGTCTTTATTTTTCTTTAATTTTAAATTTTCAGCCAGATAAGTTTGTTGAACGTTTTCTGCCTGATTTGTGGCAAGTTTTATGCCTGCCAGAAGCCCACCAGGCCCTGGATTTCCAACTGGAACACAGATTCCCTGAGAGCATCACTTTTCCTTGTGTCTGCATCCTTCACTCTCCCAGCCACTGTGAAGGAGGTAATGCCATGTTTAATTCCTGGCCTTGCTTCAGAAGCTGATCACACCTATAAACAGCATTAGAAAAAAGCCTAAGATGTGGTTTTAAAGCTCTTGTACAGTGTGAAAGTTGTTTTTGATACCTATTCCCTTGAAAATATGCATTTGTTTATATGATAACACCATCAAGGCTCAGAAAATGAGTTTTAAAAATTGTGCTCTCTTCAGCCTGACTTCTGTGCTTCTGAATTTCCATGCTGCCTGCTTTTAGAGGCTCTCTGCTGTTGTAATGGGTTTGTAAATCAGCAATGAGGTGTTTACATAAAATACAGTCTCCAAAAATAATAAAAAAAACAAATAATTTAAAATTGGTCCTTAATTTAGGACTTTTTTATGTGCCCTACATTACATGAGATAAATTTGAATTCTATGGGTGTTCCTTTGATGAAACAGGCAAAGCATTAGATGTGTTGCCAGTTTATACAAGATTTCACATCTACAAACGGGAAAATGAGTTGCAAATTTGGTCTTTATGACAGATCTTTTTCAATATATAAAAATATTGAATAAAAATATGAGAGCAGCCATTCACAGATAATGAAAACTTTTCATATTGCCCTTTACTGTAATAGTTTCACTCAGATGAAAAATATTTGCTGTATGTTGTCTTGATGGTTCTGTTGTTAGTGATTATTTTTTTTAAATGTAATAGGTTGAGTTTCATCTCTGTTTTTTCAGTGCATCTATTTGTTAAAACTCCAGAAGTTTCTTAAATCCTGCAAATTCTTACTTACCTGATAAATTTTATTTAATTCAGTGGGTCCTTACTCCTCTGGAGAAGGAGCCCCTCACCTGGGGTCTGTGCTTTCTGTGAGCTTAAAATATACTTGAGGATTATAGTGCTGCATCATTTTCTAATTTAACAGACAGGAGAACCTTCCAAGGTCTGGAAAACAAAACTTCTGGGGATTTTGATGGTGATAAAGTGCAGAAGTGGCCGTGGTCTCCTGTGAGACAGCTTTGTGTTGAAGGGCAAAGGGAGAATGGAAATTCTGCTGAAGCAGCAAGAGAGAATTCTTCAGGGAAATGATAGGACATTTTGATTAAACCAGTTGAAGAACAAATTTCTCTTGTTAAGAGAGGTCAGGGGGAATTGTTTCAGCTTGCTGGTGTTCTCTCCCCTCCTTTGGCTTCTCAAAGTAACTGAAGTGTGTAGAGGTTTTTTAATTTTCTTTCAAGATTTATGTGTCCATAACCTGGTTAAAGCATCACCTGTGCTGCACTGAGCAATAGCTTATAATTCACAAAGGGGGATGGAACTTTTAGCTAAAAATATTATTTTCTGCTTACTTCTACCATCAGTTTTTCTAATACTGTGTTTAAAAATGTTATTTTCTTAGAGAAATATTGGAATCATGATAGTGTTAAAACCTGTTTGTTCTGTTATAATGATGTGTCCCTATCAAAATTGGTGTGTCACAGGGCTAGTGAGGCTGTACACGGAATGGAAAGAGGGTTGTGCCCCAAATTTGCTGAAGGATCTCTTCCATGGAACACTGGCATGTGAGAAATGTCCTGCCAGGTCAGGTCAGAGTTGTTTTTTTCAGAAGATGCAGTGGAGGAATGGTTTATCCTCTGTGGCAAATAAATCTTGTCTGCTAAGATGGAACAATAATAGGGACAAGCTGTCCAGCACCTCAAATGTTCCATTGCACTGTCCTAATGTGAGCAGAGAATCAATTTCCAAGTGGGACTGGACACAGAGAAGTGAAGCAACATTTTATGCTTAATGCTGCCCAAACAGGAAACATGTGCTTGAATTTATCTTTTCATTGATTATTACTATTTAGTGACTGCTGTTCTTCTTTCTTCTGGGAGCTGATATCTCCAGGAGAGAGATACATATAACTGTTTTTTAATAAGATTATATTTTATTTAACTTGAGTAGTAATTTATAATACAACACAAAGTGCTTCAGAAATATTCATAAAACTTTTAAGCCCCCAGCTATGGACACAGTTCTCACTGGTTTATTGGAATCCTTGAAATACATCTAATACTTGGGGTTTAATAGCTCATGCAGTACAAATAAAAACTCCAATACTTCATATAGTACAAATAAAAACTTCTTTTCTGTTCTGCTTCACTCTTGTTTTGTAAGAGAACTCAGCTTCACAATTGAAATAACAGTAAAGGACTTAGAGATCTTGATTTTTATTTCCAGTTTTAAGGGATTGTAAAGTGAAATGCTGGGTGCATGTGTCATTCTCTTAAATTTACCTTCTTTGGTGCTGTTTCACAATTAGGCAAATAATGGTTGTGTGGTTTGTGTATTGACTGCCTTTATTTGCTTCACTTGACTCCTCATTATTGTAGGTAAAATTGAAGCTCAAATTTGTGTGATTTAATAGAATCATAGAATGGACTGGGTTAGAAGGGACCTTAAGGATCTCTCTGATAAAAACCATAAGTATATCATAAATATATTGCTGACATTTGAAAGAAACTGTCCTTTTCAAACAGTAGTTGCCTCTCCACATTATCCGAATTCAGAAACAGAAAGAGTAAATGCCTTAAATACCCTTGTTTCTAGGAAGGAGCCTAACACCTGTAGCTTTGTGAGCAGGAGAAGAAAGTAACAACTCTGGTTTTTTTTGTGTACATCCAAAAAAAAGTAGATAGTGTAATAGAATTTTTCTTGACTCAGGATTAGGTCTCTTCATCTTATTTATATCTGCAATATGATGTGATGGAATTTATACTGCAGCTTTTGGATTTGCAAAAATCTTTTTCCTTTCCTGAGAGGACTATATAGACTGCATTTTCAGATGCTACAGTATTTTTTTCAAGTGGAATGAGAAAAAATTGCTTTGCAGATGCAGGCAAATAGCCAGTGGTGGAAAATGTAGATCTGGCCAAAATGAAGCTAAAGATGAATAAAGGATGGAAACTTCTAAATATCTAAGATATTTTGAGAACTTCTTTCAATTAGGAAACTAAAAGTTGTAAAATACTCTTCACAAAGGCAAATTCTACATTAATTTTCTTAAGGATGGAGGAGAGTTATTTTACAGTTTTTCCCTTTATAAAGGGAAATTTATAAATAAGAAAAAACTGTTTTGAGACATGAAACTTGGGAGCTTGACACTGAGTACAGTTTCCAATTTTATTATAAAATAGAGGAGAAGTGGAAAATAAAAATGCAATAGAAATTGTATTTCTTTTAGACTACTCATGTTAAAGATTCTTTGTTTAGGTTTAGAGATAACTATCCAGTGATGATAATATTAACTATATTGCTGATTTTTTATTTTGATAGAGCATGTAGATTTGAGGTCCATTTTGTTGATTTCAGTCCTTCCTCTACAGGAATTTCTTCTTTATGTTCTTAGCTTGTGAAGGATTGAAAGAGAGCAGACATGAATATTAACTGGCATGCCAAACTTTCACAGCAAGTCAGCAATTAAATAAAACTTATTCTGGATGATGATACTGATTTCTGTCCACATTAGGCCACAAATATTAGCCAAATGTTCCTGCATTTGCCTACCAGAATATGCTGAATCCTTCAGCTGATGTAGCCATGATTTCTTCTCCAATCATTATTCCAAGTGATCCACAATTCCATGGGCAGGGTTTTTATTGTTGATAATGTTCTAAGCAGCCACTGTGATACCCTGTGCTCACATTGCTCCTCTGGGCAGAAAAAGAAAACCAACACAGCACCTCGAGCCATTTTGTGTTCTGTTCTGCTGTAAATTCAAAGTTCTTTTATCAGCATGGTTTTGTTTTGAGTTATAAATGAAAGCAAGTATAGAATTTCATTCTTCCCCTGTGAAACAGGCAATTTCTCTTCTTTATTCATATTCCACTTCCTCCAGCAACACCTTGGTCTCTGAGTGCCACTATGAATGTTAACAAGAGCTGGTTTTCCTAATACTTGAGAGAGAGGAAGGAAAGGAAGGTTTTTATGTTATTGTTTTATAAATATTATATTGTTGTGTAATTCACCTTGATGACTTCAGGAATTCTCCTGAGTGCCAGCATTAAAAACTGTTATAATTTGCAATTATGTCAACTATGTATTTTGCCTGGAAAATATTAATGCTTAAAGTACTTTTAATGAGAACTTAGTGTGTAAGCAGCAAGGAAGTGTGTAACAAAAAACACAGAATAGTTTATATAAAATCCATGAGAGGAGGATTTCATAGGCTTAGGAAGAAAGGTGCTCATCCTGGGGATGAACCAGAGGTTATTCCAACACAAGTTAGTCTATAAGTCTATAAATTTATTAAGTTTTCTCTTATTGAGAGCTGAAGGAGGTTTTCAATAGTAGACAAATCTCAGCACAGGGATTCTTAAATTCTCTCAATTCAAAACTGAGAGATTTACCTTAGTTTATACCTTGAATGATCAGTTTGTAAAGTACTCTGCAAATAAAGCTCACCCACAGGGAGAATCTGAAATGTAATAAATGTTTGTCAAATGCTTTGGAGACCCCTAATATATTTTGGAATATATTATTTCTACATTTCCCATAAAAACTGTTTTCATTTGTTATATAGATCTATACAGTGGTTTTGTATTTTTGCTAGTTTATGAACACAGTATTGTGTATTCTATTTATGAACACACAATTGTGTGTTTTTTTTCAGGACAGAAAATCTCAAAGTGGTTCTCACAGGTGTTTTTTGACCAAAAAATTGCCCTTAATTTGTGCTGCAAAAATAAAGATGGTGATGAGTGTGTGTGTGTGTGTGTGTGTTTTAATGGCTATTGCATCAAATAGTCTGATCCTGGGCTGGATAGACACCTTTGGCATGATGATTTTAACTCAAGCACTTGTAAATGTTGGAGCAGAACAGAATGAAGATACAAAATGAAGACAGAAAGTAATGAATGGATAAGGACAAGGATATAGCTATTAATTATAACTGAAAAGTGTGAATTAAAGTAAATGTTATGGACTTCAATGTTTTTTAGTACTGTTCAAGATAGATTTAATAGAAATTATTAGTTCCCTATAATCTCAGCCCTTTGCAATGGTATTGTGTGTCAAGATCCTGAAACTAATCTAATTTAGGCCTGAAAAGCATGTATGTTTATTTTTAGAGGGATCACTCCTAGTTCCTTTGTATTCTCCCGAGGCAGGGAGTTCTGTTTAGGCAGCAACTCATTTGTCCCTTTTTAATCCCAATGTTTGACAAATTGCCCCTGAGATGCTGTGGAGTCTCTGTTGAAGAGCTCTCTGCAGAAGAAGCTGGGGTGGCCAGCTCTGAGGCAGACATTGCCATTTATCAGATGAATCCCAGCATTAGTCAGAGGCTTGTGATGATAAAAATTAGAAACTTGCTTCAGAGCTCCTGATTAATTCTGACACTTTGCCCTAATGAGACACAGAATCTTGTGCACAGTGTTGTAGAGGATAAAGAACTTCATATTTGTGGCTTGGATCTATTATATTTTAGCTCAGAGATGCATTTAAATAACTTGAGGTCTGGCCAGGCTATCTATATCTAATGACTGATGTAGATTAATTAGGAGACTGGAGGTCTGCATGTCCAGAAAGAAGAGTGGGTTTATATTCTCTGTTTAAAAGAAATGAGATTTTAATCAGGAGGTTGTCTCCTTTATGCCTGTTTGTGGTCCAGGCAGATGGTGCACTAATCTTCCTTACAAAGACAGTGTATTGAGTATAAATAATGCAAAAAACCCGACTTGGAGCAGATTATTCATTATTTCTGTAGTCAGACTGCAGGAATCGTTTCCTCCTGCCACCCTGTCATTCTGTCTGGGAGACAGAATGATTTGAAAGGGCTGCTCCATCTCCATCTGACAAGCTGGGTTTGGGTTTTACAAATGGGTTTTCGTTCCTACTCTAAGTAGGTGTATGTATAATATATGTGCTTCCATTGTTTACGTTTAAATTAAGATCCATCTCTCTTCCCCATCCCTTTTCTCAGCACAGAATGTCTTGCAGCAGAAGGCTGGGCAAAACTCTTAATTTGCTTTCAGTGATAGAGAAAGGAGAGGCATTTCAGAACTTTTTGATTACATTTGAGGTCCCAAAATACATGAGATCTTTTGATTTCTATGAACAGTGTGTTTATAAATTTGTAAGACATACAGTGTACAAATCCAAACAAAATATTCTTCATTTTGGAAGATTTACCTTCTGAGTGTCTGGCAGACCC
>WBNO01002443.1:0-111646 GCA_013400575.1 Peucedramus taeniatus | reverse complement strand
TATATTTATATATAATATAAATATAAATATAATCTAATACAGAACTATAGAGTTCTGCATTATAACAGATTATTGTTTGATGCCTCAGTTAGATGTAAACTAATGAGAAGTACAAAAAATGACTGAAAGGTTTAATCTTGGTACTTCTGCAAATTCCAATTGCCTAAATTTTCAAGTGTGGTCCTGAAAAACATGACTAACTTTCTAATGGGGAAATGTACTGTGTTTCTGGTGACCAGCATAGTTTATGTTTCACTCTTTTGGTCCCCCTAGTCTGCACTGCCAGCTGAAACCACACCAAAGAAAAACTCTTTTAAATGGTCCATGTGAGTGCCAAAAAGTACAGAATGCCTTAGAACTGGGCAAACTCAGCATTAGTTAGCATTTGCCTCTCAGGCTGTGGTGCAAAATGTTATGTTTGTGATAACAGACAACTGTACACACAGTTCGACTGGATTTTACAGTCAAATGATTCTTGGTGGGCCTCCTTTCAGACATCACTTTAGGTGCTTGTTAAGGCAAAACTATTCACAAACACAGTTTAAACATGCTTTGGTGTCTAAAATAAGGTCATTTGTTTGCTTAGAAGACTGCTAGTGTGCAATGCATAAAAAAATAGTTTTAACATCTCTGCGTTCAAGATTTGAATGGAAAATATTAATCTCATTTTACACATTTTTTTCTATGTGGCTGCCTAGCATTATGTTATGTTCAGCTTTTTAAAAATTTTGTTAATGGCATTATGTAGAGTGGTAGATGCATTAAAATTATCATTCTATGATGTTTCTTTCATTTACTTGACCACGTTGCTCTTCTTTTTCTGTTATCGGCTCCTCCAAAGGCAAGCTATGGCATCTGCTCACATAGCAGTGTGGTGTAGCGTGGCCCAGCAAAACATTGGTACTGGAGGTGCTACACACCGAGGCTCATAGATTCCTCTGGGGTACTCTGGACTGAAATGCACATTGACAATGTGGAGATTTAAATATTTTTTCAATAGTGTGATCATTTTGCACTCTCTGAATGCTCTTACTCTGTGTACACTAACTGACAGATGTATGCTCAATGAGTCTAATCAGATCTTCATAATCATATTATTTAAAAAATTTAAGAATATTAGTTAGACATTAGTTAGACTACCAGTAACCCTGGTAGTTTTAAAAAGTTGACATTTTACACTGTGCATTCTGGCATAATTTTGGTTTATGTTAATTAAATCAATTTATAATTTAAGACCATCAGATGAGGTTACAGCTAATTAATGTTCTGAAATATCTAGCAAAGACTGTTTTGTGTGTGAGCTCTTGAGTTGTGTAGATTAAAAAGTGACTTTATTTTGAACTGGAGAATGTGTTCTTTAGTGTCAGCTTTCAGTAAGCTTTGCAACAGGGTAACTGAAACAACAAATAATTATCTCTAATTTTAATAACTCCGTAGTCAGTCAGTGTTGATCTAGATGTCAGCAGCATGCTGTAATTTATAAACCTAAATTTACAGCATAGTACTATGTTATTCTGAATGGGCAACAAAGCAATGAAAAACAAAGCTCACTTCTTTAATTAATGTTAGGCTGCAGGTTCTAAAAGCATTATAGCCATTTTCATGTATCCACAAAAACCTCGATAATACTAAAGTAATTAAGTTTGATGTATTTGAGTTTTATATTTCTGACATTTCACTATGGAAAAGGGAATGTTGTTAAAGTGGTTTTGTGCCCAAAAGGAGAAGAATGTCATCTTCTAAATGCAAAGATTGGGTTTGAAAAGTATTGTGTTGGCACTTACCAAAAAGCAAGTGGCAGAATTTTGCCTTTGGTTTTGAAAATCACTTGCTTTTTTTAGTGTAAAACTGTAAAAAAGATTTTTAAAAAGCAACTAATTCCAATATTAATAACTGTAATGGTATGTTTTCCCTGTGACATTTCTTTTAGTTCAGTCTCTACTGAAAAAGTCTTCTGGTTTTAATTTCAGGCAAATTCCTATTATGCTGCTTTCCATTATAAATCTTGGCCAGAAAATGTAAAGAATTTGCAGAATCTCAATGTAGGCTTCTTTTGTTAGTGCTCAGAGCATTCTTACGAAAATAATCTGTCAGTGTAGCAAAATCTCTGTCCTGTTACAAACTATTTAACTTTCAGTTGAGAAGGAGAAATTCGGAGATTTTTTCAGAGTTGGATTTCATGCTATGTGTTATCTCATTGTCGTGGTTTGAGCACAGCTGGAAATTAGGCACTGTGCAATCGCTCGCTCAGCCCTTTCCTCTCTCTCCCCCCACCCCAACCCCAGTGGAATGGGGAGGAGACTTGAAGTAAAATTTGTATGTTGAGATAAGCACAGTTTAATAATTGATCCTGAAGTAAAATGCAATAATAATGGTAAATAATAAAAAGGAAACATGCAAGTGATGCACAGTGCAATTGCTTATCACCCACTGATGATGCCAGACCCACCTTCCAAACCCAGATCTGCTGTGCTTCTGGGAAACTCCCCCCAGTTTATATCCTGAGCATGGCTTCTGTGGTGTGGAATATTCCTTTGGTCAGTTCCAGTCATCTGCCGAACTACGTCCAGTTTTCTTTTGTGCACCTGCTCTCTGGCAGAACATGAAACTAGGAGGGAGAAAAAGAAGTCCTTGACTTGGAATAAACATGCCATAGCAAAAACCCAAACATCAGTGTGTTACCAACACCATTCTCATTCTGAATCTAAAACACAGCACTGTTAACAGTACTGAGAAGAAATTAACTCTATCCTAGCTGAAAACAGGACACTCATTAAATGCTTCTGCAATTTCCCTTGTGTTGGAGCTAATGATTGTGTAACCCAGGGCTGACCTGGATCACATAGCTAAGCCAATGATAAAGTTAAGGCATCATCTCTCTCGCTAGGCCACTTGCATTCTTTTATTGGATTAGTCATATGATACATCTTGTAACAACATCATTGCTAGATCTGGAGTAAGAGGGACAACCATGTAGACCAACTTGCTCTGGCAGCACTCTGCTGGATTAGAAATAAGTTGTTTCTGTGCACGTGAGCTACCTAGGGTATCCTTTTTCAAATCTTTAAGCAAAGATCTCTGGTTAAATAATCTAATCAGTAAGTAAGGAAAAAGAAAATATTTCTAGTTATTTTATGATTTTATGAAAGAAGTATCATTAATATGTTTTTTTCCTTTTGCATTAGAGATGGTTTCTTAGATTTCTTGTACGAAAAGTAAAGCAAAGGGAGTTTGACAAGTTCAAAGCTCTCTCTTCATTAAGTTGATTTGAAGGACACATCATGCATCCTATTAGAGTATTTAATATGCTGGACAGATGAATGGCGTGGAAGTGTATGTTGTTTTACCACCTAGTAAGTAGTACATTAAATGTTATTTTGTAGCTTGCTGATAGTAGAAAGATGAAATATTTATTGCATAGATAATTTTATTTGCGCAAGATTTCTGAGGTACAGCTGCTGAGAGATTGTAAAAAATGTGTTTGCTCTGTTTTAGTATAATTTATCACTGAAGTGAGAGAGATATTTAAATAACTGCAATGATAAAGGCATTGCAATCATGGGGTATAAAAAATTAACCTGCTGGCTCTTACAAGTTGGGTGAGTTTTCAAGTTGAACATTTTGAAGTGAGATACTGAAGACTTTGATATATTGGTGACTTAATGGATTCTTGAGACTGACAGTGAATTTCAGACCCCAGAATGTGACTTCAGCTGATGCTCACCACTGCTTCAGGTGCTGTATTCAGCAGTATTGAATTGATGCTTCTTTGTGTTTCATCCATATGCAGCATTACTGTATTGTTCTGGTTTGAGAAGCAAGACCAGCGGGACACCCCAAGTCAGAAATACAATTTATTAGAAAAAGAGAAAATAAAACAAAAAGGAAACAAAATACATGCAATAAGAGAACCACTGACAAAGTCAGAATACAACCTGACACCCTGTTGGTCAGAGTGTTGGCAGCAGTCTGCTTGCAATGGTGGCTGCAGTCCTCCTGGAGTATCAGCTATAGCTCTGTTGAAGCAGTGGTCCTGGAGAAAGAAGTCCAACGATGGATGGGCCTGCTCTTCTCTGGGAGTCCAGTGGAGAAGGCTGACTTGCTATTCCAGTCCTCAGGTTTTTTATCCAGATAGAGAGGTTTGGCTCCTCCCCCTGGCTGGAGCATTTCCCAGTGGGGTTAAAGAATCTTATCAGTGGTATTCAAATGGCCCATTAGCAGAAGATTTATCCCTGGAAGAGATAAGGAAAAACTGCTCCTTGATGGTTTCTTATCAGCTGGCTTATCAACAGAAGATCCCCCATCTCAGTTCTAACGGATGGTAATAGAATACACTTGGTTACATCTTGCATTGCAACCCATGACATGTATGCAGTTAAATTGCTGCTGCTACAGCAATGTACTGTTTGTGTTTTTTAAGAATGGAGCAAGCCCTGCTATGAAACAGATGTCATTGTAGTAAACACTGTGCAAATAGAGAGCAAAAAAGGGCTCCTGCCCTGAAAAATTCTTTGTGTGAATTCGTAGTTTCAGGGACAGCTGATGTTTCTCTCCTGTCTGTTGCATCCAGCACTCGAGAGCTGATATTTGGGTGTTTTGAGAAGAGGTGGAAAGGGGAAGATGGTACATCCTTAGCAGGTGTCACTGCTCTTTACCTTCTGATTGCCTGTGCTGGTAGGCACAGGGCAAGCCTGCCTTCCTAGGGAGACTAAGGAGTTGAGTGAAAAGCAGTCTGGATTGCAGTCTGCAAGAGAAAAACCCCAAAACTTCTGCCTTCTGGCCACACTTAAGGCTGCAACTTGGACTTGGAGACACGTATACATCAGCATGGGTTCATAGGAGTACATGTGTACTTCCTGTGTGGAGGGAAATAGAGTGTGTGAGTCAAAACCCATCCTTCTTTGATGCTTCACACAATCTCAAAACATTTGTCGCTGGAATAAAACTGCAGACAATGTGAAAATAGATTGTTTGACCCAAACCTAAGTGCTTTTGATTTCAGGATTTTTTTTTTTCCTTAATATATATAGCTCTTGCTACCTCGTAGCAATCTCACATTTGCATGAGTAGCTTACTGTCACAATACGCTTCTTTTTTTTCCTCATAGCTCCTCAGCACCCATTTAAGTGCTGTTAGTACACTCTTTCAGGGCTTGAAATGATTTATTTCTATTGAGAACTCTGCATTGTCCCTATTTTCTTGGCTTCTAGCACAATACACTAGCACAGATTTTGCTAGCACGAATGTCCCTTCTTGAATGTGTTTATATCATCGTGTGTTGTCTAATTTCGTATTTCAAAACAAGAACTGAAATCTGAGTCTCTTTTAAAATCCTTAGCTGCAGTGGACACAGGAGTCTGTTTACTGTAAGAATTTGGGCAGTGACAAACAGCATTCATATAAGCTTTTCCCCACCTTTAAGAAGAGAAATAAATGTGGCACAGGTTTTTTGCATAATTTTTAATCCAGGCCCTCTTCGCTTGTTGAAAACTGGTCCTGATCACTGGGAAGTGACTCCTGACAGAAGGTCTTTAAATGCATGAGCAAGATTGAACAAAATCTGTACATCTGGATCTTAAAAAAGTCCAAGAATTTATTTTTATGTATTCCATTCCTCTGGGAACAGTGCAGTGGTGTATTTTTATCCCAGGCATGTACTCTGCAGGAGGCTTCCTTGAGCTAATATGCATTGGGAGGTGGCTCCTTCTGTTTCTTTTTCCTAAAATATGTTTTAGCCTTTTTTCAGCCTGCTGTGATTCAACCTTCTTTTCTTTTAAATATGTCTTCCTTTTTTTTATTATCCAAACTAATACTAGGTATTCATATAATTAAAATTAAAAACCAGGGGAAATTTCTGCAGGTGTACTTCTAGATTGGTGGGCCTTGCTCACCCCAGTATCCCACCTAAGGGTAGCAGCAGGAGCTGTGAGGTGCCAGATTAGGTGCTGACTGTGATGGATCTGTTAGTGAGGGTGGAACTGGGGGAGTTCATGATGTACAGCCTGGGGTGCAGCAGGTCCAGAGCTGTGAGCTGGGAGTCTTTAGGGGTCACCATCACCTAGTGAGGCATCTCTGCACAAGACCCTTCTCTTCACTAGGGATATACACAAAGGGCTGTTCTCCTCTCCCAAATTCCCTGTCTTCTGTTCACTGTAGGATGAATCATTGAATCTTCAACATCATAAATCTCTATTCCAGCTCAGGGTTTGGCTCACACAGATTAAAGTATGAGAAGTGTAGATTATGGAAAGGTGTTTGGAGAAAATTTAGGAATTTTTTGTTAGTTAAGCTGCTTTCAAAGCCATGAAAACTAATAACTTTTACTTGGATTTGCTAAACTAAGTCTTGCAAACTTCAGTAGATGCTAAACAGCTTAAAATGATATTTTAAAACAAATAATGTATTTCTTCTTAGAGTAAAGCACATGGATTTGGGGCATTTTTTCTCTGTATTTAGGTGGAATTCTTTGATTGTCCTAAAGTGAGATAAAATTATCTTTCTATGAAGTTATTTTAAGATTAATTATATTACTAATAGTTAATAAAGCTTCATTTAAAGGCATTAAAAAAAAAAAAAACAAGCAATAAAGGAGTATAGCTTTATACTTAAACATACATATGAGCTTTGTCATATATTGCAGACATCTGGTTACAGTCTGTCCAGGTTTTAAAGGAAATTCCACTACAGGACCAGTATGATCCATATGCATTAATAGAGCAGTGTTAATGATTGTACTGCATTTTTCCCACTGGATTCCTTCATTTATTATAAATCTTTTTGTTTTCTTTTTTTTTAATAGCAAAAAATTGCATAATATATCTAGTCTGGAGAGCAGTTGTGTTTGCTAATGTATGTTTTTTATTGATGTAAAATAATCTGAAGATTATACATGCTCCAGAGTTTACTTATGCTTTCAGCTGCTGATGCTGTGAATTTCAGTATTTCTTTTCCAGTTTGGTCATTTTAGAAATAACATCTAAAGCTATTTCCCACATCACAACTGAAGAGTTGTCATGTTTATTTAACCAGCTACATCTGGCTTCCAGTAAGTCCCAAATTTCAGTTTTTCACAGCTGTGCATAAATTCTTCTCATGCCCGCACAGCGCAGAAAAATTTTTGCTAAGCCTAAATTTGTTGAAAGAAGTGTTCTTTTTGTAGAAGAAGGGATTAAGTGTTTTTCAGATCATAACCTACCTCACAGATTCCTTACTCCTTAGAGGACAGCATACAGGTCTTCTGGCACAGTGTCACTGCCAGCACCACTGCATGTGGAAAAGGTTTTTCAGTGATGTTTTTGGAGCCAGACTGGAGACGATGAGGTTAATCTGCAGAAGCAACCAGTGCCAAGCTCTTAGCCATCCCACTGTCATGCCATGGGAACCGGGAAGGTGTGGAACACTGCCTCTGCCTCACAGCCCCCAGAGAGAGACGCTGCCCTTGGCCTTCAGGCAGCACGCAGTAGTCACATGTAAGAAGTGTAGTCTGAAAGGAGAGTTACGACATTACAAATATTTAAAGGAACAAGAATCTAGTGAGATGATAAAAGCTGTACTAGTCTGATTTGGTTTAGTTATATGAATAAAATAAGTAAGGCAAAGAAGTTGCTCTGTGGAAAATTGAGTCCAGTATGAATGACTTGAGATGGCTTTGTTTTGGGTAGGTCTGTTTTGGATGATACTTTTCTTTTGTAGGATGTGTGTGCCTTAGTTAGCTATTTGGAGAGGGAGGAATGTCAGTTTTGAAACTCTGCTTTTCTATTACCTTTTACAACACTGTGTAAGCATAAGGTCTGCCTGGGCATCTGTGACTTTGAGATAAACTTTTAGATTCTCTAGTCATCAGTAATTAGCTTTGGGGTATCTCTGGTGTAAAAGCAAAAACATGTATTGACAAGATTTTGTGTATTAAGATATGCTTTTGACATTTCACAAGGTTTGGGAAAAGGAATATTTCACATAGTCCAGTTCTTAACAAGACTATTTTTCTGGTATTTATGTAGACTTGAATTGATCTGACTAGTTTTCTCATGCTTTCACTTACTCTACTTCTACTGGTATAATGGTAACATATTCTCTGAAGGACACCATCTGATTTTTAAGGTTGTAAAATAGGATCTTCTAGTAACTTTAGCATGCCTGAGCCTTAAAAAAGTGTTGAGTTTTATTTTTTACACAGGATCCACTGGTCTTTGATTTTTCTTACATTAAAAAGCATTTGTTTTATTGTCTTTCATTCACACATATGTATCTGCACACCGATCAATACACTGAGAATAAGTCTTATACAAATCCTTGTTGTTATTAAATCACTTGTTAAATTTTAGTAGTCAACTGCATGGTCCTCACAGTTCAACTGTTTTATTTTGTTCTTTACACAGGAGCCCTTACCAAAGTAAAGGAGAGTAAGCGGCACGTGGAAGAGGGGAAGATGGAGCTCCAAAAAGCTGAGGGCATTCAGGAACGTTGTAACATTATTTCCTTTGCAACCCTCGCAGAAATTAATCATTTCCACAAAATTCGTGTGAGGGACTTTAAATCACAGATGCAGCATTTCTTGCAACAGCAAATACTCTTTTTTCAAAAAGTGACACAAAAGCTAGAAGAAGCTCTTCACAAGTATGACAGTGTTTAGTTTCAGATTTGTGGACTTTGCTCAGCATGAACATGACCCAGGCAGCAGAGCAAATGCTGCTGAAGAGCTGTTGCCAGTGGTAGATGGCGGTACAAGGATGGATTTTAAACACCTGGAACCCGGGTTTAATCTCGGATTATGTAGAAAGGAAACAGTTATAGGGCTGTGTAGTAGAAACAGTACCACGCATTGTAACTAAGTTATACTGTGTATGCCTACACCATTGTAACTTTTTTGAAATAATGAGTATACTATTTGCCTTATTGCTTTTTGAAATACGGTATCTTAGTGCATACTTCATAGACCTCAAAACCCTTTGGGTATTTAAGGAAGTTGGCTAAATAAATGCCTGCTTCAGATGCCTTTTTACTTTCCTAGATTTGGATTTCCTAAATTCAAACAATTCTCTGTTTACAGACTCCTACTAGAGCAGCTATGTGATTCTGTGCCTTTAGACTCTATTTTTCCTTTTCTAGTAAGTCACATTTTTATGATTAAATGAATGAAGGGTTGGTGCCTATGATGGGAACTGATGATGAAACCTCACGTTGACTGGAAAAAAATCAGCTGCCATCCAGTTTGCATAGCAAGTACTTTCTTATGACAAATGTTGGCTCAAAAGGGAAAAGTTAAATTTATTCACACTTTCCCTGGAAATTGAGACTACTTGTTAAATGTACTAGGATGTTAAGCACATGTATAAAAATATACCACCTAATTCCCTTTCTGAAATAAATAATACAGTGAGGGGTGGGTTTTGGTTTTTTGGTTTTTGCTTTTTTTTTTTTTGGTATACAGCATTACTGTAAATGGAAATTTGAAGAGCTAGCCTAATAAAAATTGCATATATCAAGGGGATATTAATGCAAGCTATGTGGCTGCAACATTTTTAAGTTTCAAATTATTGCTCTTTGTTCAGTTGCTGACTCAGTTTAACTTCAGACTTGCATCTGCACTGCCAGTTGTCTGAGTTTAAACTCCACTGTGATTCATTAGTTTACTAAGTTAAAAGTTTTTGGGGATTATCAGTAAATAAATGATCTGAAGGCTTGGCTGAACTGACTTGGAAAACAGGTGGCATTTTTATGTTTGTAACACTCAAGAATTAACAATTGTCTTAATTTTTGTATAAATATTTTTGACAAGCAGGGTGCATTTATAGATATGTAAACACTATCTTTTAAAGAGGTTTATGGCTTATTTCCCTTGAATTAAGTCTGTATTTCTTACCTATTGGTTTCCTTCTTATAGGTCAGTATGAAAGAGGATTTTTGTTTATGCTATCTTTTTTCTCCTGAACAAAAATAACAAAACTTTGCGAGGAAGCAAAATGTTTATTTTTTTGTTTAATTGAATTAATCAAAAATAGCTTAAACAAATGAAAGCCTGGAAAAGGAAGTTGAGCAACAGTTACAGTTAAATACGAATCATTCCTCACCTATGCAGCAGAAATGTGCAGTTCTTTCACACAATCATGTGAGTTTTTGTAGTTTAACCCCACATCTCTGTTTCAGAGGAATAACACATAAGAATGTAGTTTTGTTTCTAAAATTCATCCCCAAGTATTTGGAGATGGCTGTTTTGCACAAACTGTGTTTGGTGGTACTTCTAGTACACACATAAAACGGTAAAATACAGAATAATGAAGAGGGGAAAGCAAGTATTTGTAAAAGAAAGGACAATCAGTGAGGAAAGACCCAATTTCCAGCCGTTGAAATAATTCTGCAAACAAGATTGACCACAAAATAAGGACCAGAGTCATAAGGCTGACTTGCTCTTTACCTTCCTCATGATGTCTCATTCTACATTCAAAGCTCACCACTTCCCCTAACAGCTCTTCCCAGCAGTACTCCTGCTTTCCCATATGTCATTTAATTATGTGACATAGTGATGAGCTAGGTTTGAGCTGAGTTCCATGGCTAATGTTTGCTTAAGCCAGATACTGTTTTAGTAAATGTCTTTACAGTAATTAGATCAGACTATAATCAAGCTGATTCTACATGAAGGTATTAAAGCCTGTTCAGAAAATTATCTTGGTTCGGTAGAAGTATTTTAGGAGGTTAGTACGCTCATGTCCAGGAGCAACTTAAGCTGTGATATGTATTCATACAACGTTATCAGACAGGTACAGTTTTCCCTAATAAACTGTCATGGCCTTCACCTTACTTTCTCATTTGTGAATTTATTTGGGCACAGCAAAAGTGAGTGTAGTAATTGGTTAAATTTTATGTACTAGAAAATCTTGCCTGGAATCCTGGTTTAAATTGTTGCAGAGTACAGAAATGTTCAAGTCTACATCTATATTAGCATTTTCTTCTTTTCCTCAGTCATTATAGAGTTGAAGTTGAAGTGGCTGATGAGTGGAGCACAAGGAGTTACAGTAAAGGGTGTTGCATCAGGCTGGTGACTGGTCACCAGTGGGGTTCCACAGAGCTTGATCTCAGGCCCTGTGCTCTTCACTGTCTTCATTAACCACTTGGACACAGAACTCAAAGGGGTACTAAGTTTGATGATGAGGCTAAGTTGGGAGTGACTGTGGACACCCTTAAAGGCAGGGGAGCCCCACAGAGAGATGGGCACAGAGAGATGGACTCTCCACAGAGAGGTGGACAAATCAGAGGGCCAGGCAATCACCAACCATCATTCAACAAGGGCTGTTGCCAGATTCTGCACCTGGGGTGGGGCAGCCCTGGATGTACAGACAGACTGGGGAATGAGAGGCTGGACAGCAGTGCCATGGAGAGAGCCCTGGGGTTCTGGTCCATGGCAAGTTGAACACGAGCCAGCAGTGCCCTGGCAGCCAGGAGGGCCAAGCGTGTCCTGGGGGCATCAGGGACAGCATCACCAGCCAGGCAAGGGAGGGGATTGACCTGCTCTGCTCTGCACTGGGACAGCCTCATCTTGAGTGCTGGGGGCACTTTTGGGTGCCAGAGTATCAGACATTAAGCCACTGGAGAACATCCAGAGGAGGGCCATGAGGATGTTGAAGGTTCTGGAGGGGAAAGCCTGATGAGGAACAGCTGAGGTCACTTGGTCTGTTCTGCCTGGAGAAGAGGAGACTGAGGGGAGACTTTGCTGTGCTCTTCAACATCCTCATGAGGGAAAGAGGAGGGGCAGGCACTGATCTCATCTCTGTGGTGACAGTGACAGGACTCAAGGAAATGGCCTGAAGTTGTGTCAGGGGAGGTTTAGGCTGGATATCAGGAAAAGGTTCTTCACCCAGTGGGTGTTTGGGCACTGGAACAGGCTCCCCAGGGAAGTGGTCCAAGCACCAAGCCTGACAGAGTTCAAGAAGTGGTTGGACAATGTTCAGGCACAGATGTTGTAACTCGGGCATTCCTCTCTGGAGTCAGTTTCCTCAGGGTCAGGAGTTGGACTTAATGATCCTGACGAGCGTCTTACAGCTCGGCATATTCTACAAGTTTATGATACAGGGTGCCTGAACGCCATCAATGCTTGCTGCACTCTATGAGGACTACAGTATTAAGTGTATTTGGACCAAGTATGATATTGACCACTTATGACTGACTGACTACTGAGTGGTGTGGTCTGGGATCCAAGTGTACTCTACAGTTATGTGATTGTATTTTGTGTGCGACTATGGAAGCACCAAAGGAAATCTAACAATTTAAATAAATAAATGTGAAAGAAAGCAAATTTTAAAAGTATCATAAATACTTTTGTTTTATGTGATACATGTAATTTGTTGTCAATGCATCACAGTTTTTGTGTTGATTAGTAGTAAGAATCTAGTATGCTTGTTGGGGCTTGATATCTGCAAGAAGATCCACTGAGGTTGATTTTTGTTAAAGTGCTGAGTCCTGTGCACACTGGAATGAACCCATCAGAGTAATATATCTACATAAAATCACAGCAAGTGGAGCGTGAATAATATTTCTGTTCAAATTGTAGGGCTTATAGTTAGAAATTAGCAGTGTACTAAAATTATTAGATGTTTGATTCCTATCCCTTTTCTTTTGTGATATCTGCAGAAGAGAGTTACCCTTATGATTTGTGCATGTTCTCTACATTCCTGTTGCAAATAAAATTGGCTTGGTTATAGAAAGCTTTAATCAGCTGCCTACACTGAAAATACCTACATTACTTGGTGAAGCACAGGTATCTTTTTGGTGAATTCCAAGATTTGTTTGGCAGTACCTGATTATTTTGCCAGACCTTCACCATTCCAGCTAGCATCTTCCATGCTGCTTGTCTACTGCAACCCAAATTCTTCTGGGAAGCTTAAGTGATAATTGGTCAGCTATTTCTCATAGGAGTTTATTAAAAAAAATTAAAAGGGAGTTTTCTTTTTAAATTCTGTAAACAATTTGGCTGGAAATCTTTAGTTCTTTCATACTTTGGAGAAAGGACTTGATATTTGGCAGACTCATTATCTTTTACAACCTTGGATGTGCTTTCTGCACAGCCTGTGAAAATTTGTCCATCTATTTCCAATATACTAAAGTTTCTCCGGGCCCTGCTGTGCTCAATTTTGATAGATATATTTTCTGTTGCTCCCCTTTGCTTCAGGCAGTCTTGATTCTAACCTTAGTCAGCAGTGCCTAAGTGAGGTTTTGACTGTAATTCTTTTTCCCCTTCATTCAGAGGGGGCTGAACCTCTCAGACCACAAGCTGAGCAAAAAAGCTGTCAATAGGTGCTGCCGGCTTTTTAGGCCTGGCCGTAGGAGAAGAGGAGCACCAGCCTGGAACACAAGTTTGATGTTGTGCCTGGCAGCTACAAGAAGGTGGATGTCAGAGATAGTTGAAGAGGAACAGGAAGATAAGAAAATGGTGAGGAGAGAAAGCCCTGTGACTACAAAAGCGTGTTCTTCCAGTGCCTAATTAATATCTTGGGCTTCCAAAGCCTCCGAGGCCTTTTGCTGTTTCTAAATAGCCATCATGAGCAACCAGAAAATAGGCAACTTTAGTTCTGCTCATGGTGAGGATAGCAACATTTTGTTTCCATCTTTAGAAGTTACTTTCTTTTCTCAGTGGTCTCATGGGCAGTTGAAAACTGTTGAAGAACTGTAGTTTTCGGGGCTGAATGAGATGCCATAATTCAGGCCCAGTCAAGCAGACAGTGAGTGTTGGTGTGGCCTCATGTGTTCTGTCATACGCTTTTTTCTTGGGAAGAGGAGATCAATTTAGGAAATTGTCCACATAAAACTCCCTGTATTAAGGAATACTAAGATTATTCATTCAGTAAAAAAAAAAAAAATTAAAATATTTCAGAATTAAAGTTGCCTGTGTTAACTAGTATATGAAGACACCTCATGAGACATGGTCAAAGAACTTCTTGCAAAGTTTCCCTGCCTGATTAAGCGCATGTGATATAAAGCATTGTCCTAATCAGCTTAAGGTTTTTCAGGGAGGTTGTTGTCTGGCTAATCCTTACTTCTTTTGCAGCATCAGTTGTACTCTGCACAGTGAAAAAGACCGACAGAGTGAATATCAGGTACGAGTGGCTGTGAGCCTGCAGAACCTCAGAGAACTCGACTCTGTCCCTGTCTCTACCCTGACTCTATGCAATATAGGCCATGTGAGATGAATCATTTATATGCTCTCCGTTTTGTGTAGGCTTGAGTTTAAACCCAGGAATTACACTGAATAAGGTACTGGGAATTCACAGTTTTCACCAAAAGTTATGCACATTCTGCTTTGGATAAAGGAAATGCTTCAAATGTAGAGCTGTCTGGAAAAAAATAATCAGGTATTCATTTCTTTAGGTAGACCAGCACAAGTTGGAGAACATTTGTAATCCATTAGCAGCAAGAGAGGAATAGTAAACCCAGATCATATTGTTGGAATGCTGCAAATATAAATATAACTCCTTGAAATTAGTTTTCAGATATTGATTTATTTTTAAAAAAATCTCTCCTGAGAAAATTAATGTTTAGCCTTCAGAATGAAGTGTGAGTATTATTCAGGAAATAAGGGATGGTGCTACATATTGAGTAGCAAGGATTCTCACTCAGGTACTGTTCATTCCATGAATGGAATGATAAAGGCCTTCTTACATGAATCATAGAATGATCATGTCACTGAAGCACATTTTGAATGTATAGTCACAGGAAAGCAGAATTAGCTACATGGGCTATAACTTACTTCTGGCATTTCCTAAGGCTTGAGATGCTGCTTTGTAATTCAGTAATTTCTCAATGTAACACAGTGTAGTATAGTGTGTGCTGTACATAGAGAAGTAAATTGTGTAATATATGTAAGTAATGTAATTTCAATATACTTCAGACTCATGCACTTGGCAGCAAAGCTCAGGCATGCCCTGAGTTAGTTTAAATACAAATTAGTAATAGATACAGTAAAACTCTTAATTTTCTAAAGTTAAAAGGCATCTCCTATACTGACTGACTGATCGACTTGCCACTTAATTTGGTCCCACTTTGAAATCAATGGGATTTTTTTGCGTGACTCCACTGGGAAGAATATCAGGCTCAGTGAGTTGAAATTACATCCCTCCATCAACCCAGAAGTGTTCAACCCAGAGTATTCCCCTCCTGTGCTCATTTACAACTGAATCTAACGTACAGAATTTTGAAGTTGCCTGTCAAAAAGCTCTATCCTGTGATTTTAATTAAAACCATCCCCTGTTTTGGGGAATATGACATTATCATTTGAAATGAAGAATGGTACTGCTTTTGGTTTTAAAAGACATTTCCAAGGAGCATGAAAACCTTCTGTGAGAAGATAAAATCAGGAATTTTGAATTTCATCTTTTCTCTCTTGAGTGTTTTAACTGGCATTAACAACTATTTTTAATGGAGAAAATAATGCTGCATGGAAGGAACATCACATAAATACATAAATAATTTTAGAGCTAGGTGAAGCAGTACAAAGTTTTATTTACAATGAGTTAAGGCAACTGTATTTCTGTTGGTACACCCCATGAAATTTTTTAAGATCTTCTCATTGGGAAAAAACCTAGAGTCAGTTCTTTAATTAAAAGTGAAGATGGTGAAATAATGTTGTAAGAGTATCCTCCCTTTGATTTCTAGTCACTAGCCCTCAGGTAGGAGTTGCAGGAGACATTTCATACCTTTGCTGTCCTTGAGGGGCATTTGGCTGGCTCCCTGTCCTGCAGGAGGCTGCCATACCCATCACCTCCACCCCAGCGCTTCCTAAGGTGACTGGGGAAAGAGCTACAAATAGCAGTTCAGTTTCTCAGGCAATTTCTGGTTGCAAACATGTGAACAATGTTGCAGAACAGCACTTGCAAAATTACAATTGTCAGAGTCCCCCAGTGCCATCCTGGCAGGGCGCTGCCACATTCAGTATTTTTTGTTTTGCTTTGCTTAGAGAAATGTTGCAGGCAAAATGACTACTTCAATTTTTAAATCAAAGGAATTTAGGAGCATGCTGCTGATTCAATTGCTGTGTCAAATCCATGCCAGTACTTATCTATCAAGAGTAGATTTAATTTCATAGAATTGTAAGAAATATAGAAAGAGTTTTTCAGAACTTTGGTAAGCGTTGAGACAACCTTGTTTGCTTGCATCATTGTTCAGGATCTGTGAAGCAAGCTTATCAGAGGTAAGATCCCTGCTGTCAGAGTGTGGTACCAGGTTTGCTTTGTGCCCATGGGTAGCTGCTGGGTAGAAACAGCCTGTCCAATAGATTAATGCAAACCTGACTGAGTGCTAATGAAGGATTGCTAGTTGGTAAGAAAAGCATGCCTTCTCAAGCTCAATTACCTTCTCTGGCAGAGTCTTTAATTTCAAACATGTAGTGTATTCAGTTTCTTTTCCTTGCCACTGTCTCTGTGGGAGTCGCTTGTGAATACGCATGGGCAGTTGCTCTCAGACAACTCAGACTGTTCCATAAGCAACATCCATTCAGAAGCTGTAGCTGAAAGGCAGCTGTATCTCTGCTTTAGGGTAAATAGTGTGGCAAGGTGCCTTTAAGCTCTGTATTGAGTGACATGAAAGTCAGATGTAAAAATGAAGTTGTGGTGATACACGTTAAACCCTGCATAAGAATGTGTCCAATGCCACATCCTGCAGTGGTGAGCAGCTCAGTGGTGAGCTTGTCCTATTCTGCCAGTCTTTTCCCACAGGTGGTTGTCAGCAACAGCACTTCAGTCTTGCAGTGTCTCAGGTAAGTTATTGGGCTCTGCTGTCCATACCCCCACAGCACATGCAGTGACAAGGAAGTGTGTCTCAGCTCAAGAACCGGTTGCTCACACTTTGAACCACAGTTAAGGAGCGTATTTGGTTGAAGAAGTTGAGCAATATGAATCCCTGTGCCTGGGAGTGAGGAGGAAAGAATTTTAACTGCTCACAGTAGTAACTGGATAAAGGGCAGACTCTGCGCCTTGCAACACTGTTCAGTGTATCAGTGTGGTAAGGAAAGCCTGTCTGGAACTTGTTAGGGCAGGGAGATGAGAAGGAAGGGGGAAGTAATTGTCTCTTTCCTCATAGCCCAAGTGCAGACAGTGGAGCTGTTTGTTGACAACCAAAGAGAGAAGCTGAAAAGATGCTGCAGGTTTCCCTTCGGATCATTCTGAATGAATGCCCAATGGGTGAAGTATCCTGCAGAAGGCAGTTGAGGTTGTTTTTTCTTTGGAATCACTATTGCTTGGTCTAAAATATAGGAGCAGCCCCGCCAGGAAGAACCTCTGCCAGTAAATGCTCAAAGGGCTTCAAGGCCATCTCACAACTTCCCTTTCATTCTTCTGCACTTGGAGACAGCAAGGAAAGGACAAGCTTTAGCTCACACTTACCACAGATGCTTGTTCCTGAGATATATATTCCTGGATCTCTGAGGCCAAAGGAGCTGGGATTTCCTTACGCATGGATGAAACTATTTCACTGTTATCCAGGACATTGTACAGGAGGCAGTGACATTCACACTGGCATCAGTCAGGGCTCAGCATTACCTTGCTCCTTAGCAGGATACACGGTAGATGTCCGCTTCCCAAAGAGTACTTTGGGATTTTATAGCCTTAGTTCCTAGGCTATAAAAGCTTTCGTCTGAATCTGTACAGGAAGGACATAAGCTCTTAAGGGGCTGTGTGCTCATTACCCCAGAGCTCATTCCATCCACTGACTACTTCTATATATTCTTTTGCTTCTCCCCTGTCACCCCCGTCCTGGGGGGGCGACACAAGAACAACACGGAGCAGCTCTGGTGAAAGCAAACTGAAAAAACTCTTTATTAAAACATCTAACTCCATATATCTATTTTTTTTAAATCCCAGTGTCATTGGAGGGTTACAGTGCCACCTCCTCAATGCCACTGGGCAACCTAATTGTCTGTCAGGTTGCTCGTCCTCCATAAAGGAATGCAAAACAATAAGTTATTTATATAAAATGCATGAGAAAGTTTGTGCAAAGAATGCAAACATCAGAAGGCTTAGTAAAACTTGAGAAAATCAGGGCGACACTCCCCCTGGGAAATGTGTACACAAATTGTCCAGAGAGTCAAGTCACCCGATGCAGAGATCCTCTCCATAAGCCAGGTACCTTAAGATAGGTTTACAGGATCTGCATTCCTTATGGGCCTTCAACAATTATCTGCTTGGATAGTCAGGAAATTTCATTCAAAATAGACCTAAAGTAGATTAGCTAAACCACATTAAAACCTTATGTCCATGTGCTAATTCAGGATTCATGCTCTTCCCATTTAGCCTTATTTGCTCATATACTGAAATAAAGTAAATCAAATTAAGCTTAACACTGAACAAGAATGCATAGGTAGTTATGCAGCCCTAATACCTAAATTCCCATATGTAGCTGACACATGCAAACTAGTCTGAAAATTTTTTCACAGAAAAGGTGCCAAATAATTTCCAGTATATTCTAGAATTTATACAAAATCTGAGCAACTTTTCTCACTCCTGTCATCTTATTTAAACTGGGATTAGAGGCTAACATGGGTCTAGTACAGGTCAGATTCCCAGTAGGAGCTACAGCTGCTTATCCACAGGAATCCCAAAACTACAAAAGGCAGGGTGAGAAAAGCCTTTTTGAGCCTACATGATTCTCAGCATAGCTGCAATACACCACCACATGTGCAAGGCACGACGTGCCTTCTGCCCTTCATACCCTGCTGTGCCATCCTTCTGCTCACAACCCTCTGCTGAACTGTATTCCTACAGACCAGTCACTGTCCCCTCTGCCCAAGGGAGGAACAAACATAAGAAAGGAAAACAGGCAAAAACAGGTTGATAAAATTAAACTTGAGCGGGGTCTGTGATCTGTAGCAATTTGCAATATCTACATGTTTATGCATAAGGGTGTCTGAACGTTTTTCTTATTATTGGTGCATCGGGCATGTTCTGTCTGAAACAACTCTATTTTTGTATAAACTTACTATACATGTATCCTTTCTACATTGAATACATTACTCCAGTTGGGCTGGCTGCTTTCTTAGAATTTGTATTAAAAATTCATTAAAACTTTTGTCAAGATTTTACCTGTCAGATACTTCTTTTCTCTTCTGAATAGCTGTCACTGAAATATTGTTTCAGTGGTTAATTTGAACTCTTTCTGGCTCATTTTTAATTCCTGCTCAAATGTTTGTAATTTCATAGTCTGACAGTGAGCAGAACCTAATCTCTGTCAGTGGGGAGATGTAAGTGGGCTTTTCCTATCTCAGAGTCCTGATGAACAACACTAAGGAGCCCAAAGCAGAGGTGTGTCCCAGGGTGTAGTGAAGCCAACATATGAGCTGCTGCCATGAGCTGCAAAATGTTTGGGGCTACATTCAAGGAGGCATCTAATTCTCAAATTATATATTTAAAATACCTTCATCAGCCACTACTCAACCCTGAAAGTGCCTAATTTCATAACTGCTTACATTTTCATGTTTTCGTTTTTGGCATGGATGCAATAGAGGTGCACTTTGGACCTCCCTCAAGGTTGCTCAGGTCTTTGTAAGGTCAAATACCTCATTGTTTAAGGTGCATGTAAAATTCATCAGCACAGATGTACTGGACCTTGCTCTAGCTGAGTTTCTTAGATTTGTGATGGTATTGCTAGAGGTTACCTGAAGGAGAACAAGGCCTAGATTATGCATCTGCCCCCTAAGTGCAGTGTCCAGAAATGGAAACCTTAAACTGTGTTCAATTTCTTCTGATTGATCATGCAGGCTTTTCTCTGGTAGGAGAGTTCATGGCTCCAGAGGGTTGAGTCCCAACACTTACATGCCAAGGGTGAGACCCAGCACTTTCCAGCTAAGCTGGGAGCCTCTCTTTAGGAATTCAGAGTGCCAGCTGCATTTAAATTTATACTCATCTGGAAATGCTGGCTATTTGGGGTTTTTTTTCTTTAAACTGTCTTTCACAGAATCACAGATTATTAGGGTTGGAAGGGACCTCAGGAGATCATCCAGTCCAACCCCCTGCCAAGGCAGTGTCACCCAGAGAGGTGACACAAGAACATGTCCAGGTGGGTTTTGAACATCTCCAGTGAGGGAGACTCCATGACTTCCCTGGGCAGCCTGCTCCATTGTCACTCTCAATGTGAAGAAGCTTTCTTCATGTTGAGGTGGAACTTCTTGTGTTTTAGTTCATGGCCATTGCTTCTGTCCTGTCACTGGGCACCACCAAAAAGAGTCTGGCACCCTCCTCTTGGCATTGCCTTTGAGATGTTTATGTGCATTTATAGTCTTAGATAGATTTATGTACATCTCAGTCTTCTCTTTTCCAAATAGTCCCAGCTCCCTCATAAGGAGATGCTCCAGACCCCTGATTTTCTTTGTGGCCCTTTGCTGGAGCCTCTCCAGTACCTCCTTGTCTGTCTGGTACTGAGAAACCCAGAACTGGACACTCCAGATGTGGCCTCACAGGGCCCAGCAGAGGGGCAGAATCACCTCCTCTGACGTGCTGGCCACACACATCCTGATGCACCCCAGGATCCCACTGGGCCTCCTGGCCACCAGGACACACAGCTGGATCACTGTCAACTTGTCACCCCCCAGGATTCCCAGGTCCTTCTTAGCAGAGCTGCTCTTTAGTAGGGCAGCCCAGCCTGAGCTGATATCTGGGGTTATTCCTCCCCAGGTGCAGGTGCAGGACCCTGTTTGACTTCATTAGGGCTCTCTCCACCCAACTCTCCAGCCTATCCAGGTCTCACTGAATGGTCATGTATGATAAAATAGCTGTGTATGAATTGTGGTGATCCTGCATGGTGGTAGCTCAGGCAATAAGCACTTCTGAAACAGTGACAAAGTTTTGAGTGTCACAATTACTAGGAAATGAGGCTGAATTAGGGTAAACCATGAACTGCACAGTCTTTCTCACCTTCTTCAAGATACCTATTTTTAACATAATAGAAGGTTAATTATCAATATATTTTGAAGTGGACTCTATGCCTGTGCCACTGCTTGCTGATATGGGTGTCATTGAGTAACATTAGCAGGTATCTACTTTCAGGTTGGAAGAAAATAAATGATAACAAACACACTTGCTCAGTTTTTGCACATTTATCAACATATATAAGGAAATTGGCATCCTTCAATAAAATGAAAATATTAATATCATGTTGACAGCAGTATCTTCCAGCTATGATTTGCTGTATATTTATTGCCCACACTCATGGTAGGCAGCAGATGCCTGCTTCTTCATTACTGGCATCTCCCCCCCANAAAAAAAAAAAAAAAGAGCCAAACAGACAAAAACCACAAAACACACAAAGAAACAATCAGATATTTAAATGAGTCTATAACACACTGATGCATCTCTTCACTCAGGTTATAATTTCATGTGTTAACTAGAATTATAAACATCATGTCAGTATACCTATACCCCCTGTTCAGTGCTGAGTATTTAGGTCATTTTGTCATTCTCTTCTGCTAATTGTTTTGTGACTCACAGACTTTGAAGTAGTGTATTTTCTCTCTTATCATACAAGCTGGAAAAGTGCCCAAAGAATATTAGCTCATCAGTCAGCCATTTGTACCTGCTGCTCACTGTCTGCTACTGCTAAATATATGTTAATGATGCTATCTGAGCCTTGGGATGAATTTGTAAATTGTGCTCATGGCAGGGAAATGAATGCTACTTACAAAGGTGACAAAGAAAGCAGCTGCTTTTAGATGGGATGAATCACCACATTATATATTACTCTAGGGTAATAAATTATATTTTCAGTCTTGAATTAATTTTTTGGAAATGTGATTTTAGGGCAACTGTAGCATGTGAGAAACCTTTTAAAGTCTTCTGAGGTAGAATAAAGAGACTATAATAGATTTTTTTAAAATGATCTGATGTTTAAATACATACAGATCTGTTACAATGTGAGTTTCTTAGAAGTTTTTTTCACATATTGTGTTGTAATTTAAAAACTGCCGTCTTTGAATACTTTATAAGGATTTTTTTCCTTTCTTTATGTTACTTTTCAACAGCAGTGTGCAATGTTCGGCATGTCTGAATAACTTATGTATAAGATATATCAAAAGCAATGATAAAATATGAGAGCAAATCAAGCTAATTTGAAATTCCAATGTGCTGTAAAATAATGCAGCCTCTGTTAAATATGTTTGGTATGAAAGAAAAATTTAAGCCAACTGTAAGTACAGCTGGAATTGGAATTGTTTAAACATTTTTAAAAGATTATTAAGACATTTAAATGACTGTCTGAAAACTTGGGTTCTGCATTTCACAAAGATTCAGAGGAGCAGAGGTCGGGATAATTTTGGAAAGCACTGCTGTTCCTCTTTATTTAGTGTTTTTGTAGTGTCAGGACAGGTCATGCCAGTGCCCTTCCAAAGTGCTTTTTCATGCCTTATCCTATCCTTCAAACTAAAACAGGAACTGAAGAGGTGAAGAGAATCAGCCAGACACACAGAGTGGGTATTTTGGCCGTCTGCCCATGAAGCCAGTGATGGGCACAGACACAGCTCTCTCCTTGCCTGGCTGCTGGTCTCAGCAGTTCCCAGAGCCAGGCAGTGCCACAGGCTGGACTGGGAGGCAGAGTCCAGCTTGGGGGAACTCTTGCAGGATTCTGCAAATGAACCTTACTGTTGTCCAGGCCCACAACTGGCTAATCATGGGAGCTGGACTGACCTTAGGTACAGGACAGCACGACACCCTGAGATACAGGATTGCCATCTCATGGGAAGGCCAGCTCTAGTTCTTAAACCCTGTTCACATGAAAAGTCCTAAACGTGCTGGATCAGTCAAACTGATCAGACAATCTGGGAAAAACAAAGTCTTAATAATTTCTGAATAAATCATAGAATTTCTTTTCATATGCTAAACTACTGGAAATAGAAACTTTTTAATTTGTCCTTGCTAACAATGAAACAACATGAAAGAACACGTTCAGGAAGTGTGACTGAGAAATATAAAAAACATCTAAAGAAGTAAACTTAGGATACCAGGTATTTCAGCCCCACAAACATCCTAGACCATGAGAGCACCACAGTGGCAGGAATCATCTTAACCCACAGTCATTTCTGGCCATAGGAGCTGTGCTTAACCTCTTATAGATAGCACTGAAATTCACCACATGGGTTTTCACAGAATCACAGAATATCTTGAGTTGGGAGGAATCCACAGAGATCATCAAATCCAACTCCTGGCCCTGCACAGCATCATTCACAAAAATCACACCATGTGCTTAAGAGCATTGTCCAAATACTTATTGAGCTCTGTCAGGCTGGTGCTGTGACCACTGCCCTGGGGAGCCTGTTCCAGTGCCCAACCACCCTCTGGTTCTGGAAGAACCTTTCCTGATATCCATCCTAAACCTCCCCTGACCCAACTCCAGGCCATTGTCTCAGGTCCTGTCACCAGAGAAGAGACCAGTGCCTGCCCCTCCTCTTCCCCTCCCAAGGAAGTTGTGACTGCAATGAGGTCTCCCCTCAGTCTCCTCTTCTCAATGCTGAACAGACCAAGTGACCTCAGCTGCTCCTACAACACAGCAGCTTTAAAAGAAAACCCAAGCTCCCAGTCCCTGCACATACATCGCGGCTGGAAGATGACTGTGAAATGTTTTGAGCTCTTTGTGAATGTGTTGCTATTAGAGAGTTATTATGGAAACCTAAGTATCTCCAGAGACAACACCTCTGTGCTGTGTAACCCTGTAGCCCTGCAATGCTGCCTTTTAGCAAGAACCCATGAGCTCACAGGGGCTTTCCAAGGCCTCAGGACTGAGACTCCTCAGGTTTGTTCTGTCTGAATACCTCTTGACTTGTCTGCAGCTTTGTTTTGCTTTGTTTAACCTCCAGTTACCCAAGTGCCTATGGCTAATTCCCTCTACTTGTGTTTATCCTTGTGTGGTACAATCATGGTTTTATATAGCTGGCAGTAGCAAGCGGTGGCTCTGTGTTAAATGAGATGTTTAAAACTCTGACACACAATATAGGGCAAAGAAATAGAGGTGTGGTATGATAGCAGAGGACTTGAGAAGTGGAGATACAGAGTGCATCACAGAGGCTTAGGGGGATGGAGCAGTAAGAGATAAGCCACAGACTTGGCACTTGAGACTCACCACTTGTCCATTTTAGAAATACGGATCCCGAACTGGACTAATCTAATTTGATAACTAACAAAGGGAACAAGGAAGTAATATCTCACATAAATAGTACTATAGGTAGTAAATACTTTTGTAAAATGAAGTCACAGATGAGGAAAGCAAAAGAAAGGTAAAAAATTGCTTTGGAAAACATTTTAAAAAACTCTCTTACCCCAAGTGCATATCAGGGAAGGAAGAAGAATCCAATGCCATGACCAGCACATTCCTCATGGTGACTGACTTCAGGGTCTGTTGTTGATGCTGTTATCCTCTCCAGTTCGTCCAGAGTTCCTGAAGGTCCAGAGGAAAGTGGAAGGGTGAGCATATGTCTAAGGAAAGGGGTGGGTAGAAAATATTAAATATATGCATGACAATTTTATTATTGCTATGATTGAGACTTTTACTGAAGTGCTTTAACTACATTCCTGGTCTCCCTTCTCCTGCAATAATAACATCTACATTCTTGAATTGTAGATTAATTAATGATTGTTGAAGTAGACCATTAAGATTTTTGTTGCAGTAACAGTAAATTCTTGGCTTTATTCATGTATGTGTCATCCTTTCTCTTAGTTCACAAAGAAGATTTTGAGCATAATGGTGTATTACTTCCCACACAGAAGGCAAAGAAATGTTTATTGTCAACTCGGGGGTGCCTAAGACAAGGTGGGCCAGCACTCTGAGCTCGTTGTCCAGAACTGACACTGACATCATGGCTACACTGGAGCTAGCATCCTTTAAAAGTGATTAGCCAGGTCATATTTTCAATTTGTAAATTCTTTTGCAGACACCGTTTCCTGAAGAAACAAGATGTTTCCAGTCAAGAGCCTCTCTGGGAAGCCATGGTGGTTGCTCAGTTTGTGTGAGCTTCTCCCTCTTGCTGAGTCCTGCCTGTCCCCTTTCTGGCCCAGATCTGTGTCTCTGCTCTGTCTGGGTCATCCCTAACACTGGCCATCAACCCTGGCCCATATTGGAGTAAAAGTCACAGGAGTAAAGGACAAATTTAACTTCAAACATTTTGGGAGGAAAGTAGACATGATAATAACCATGTCAGTCCCTGTCTGTGGGAATGGGAGGGCAGATATTTAACAGCCATGGGAGACACCTGGCCTTGATCTCAGAGGGCAATGTGTTTTGTCTTTTCCCTGGCTCTGTCTCAAGAGCTGTTACGCATAACAGTATCTCAAGGTAAAAATACTACTTTCTTACCATTAAAGGCACCATGCTGAAGTCTTAACATTAAAGGCACCATGTAAGGGTCTCCAAAAGGAAATTTTGATCATGTCTGAAAGACTTGCACCTCCATTTCTGGAAATGATGTGTTATATATATTAAACTGAGATTAACTGTGGAAAACACTACTGTGCAGCCATAAGCATCAGAGGATCAGGGAACAGCTTGACATGTCAGGGACCAGTAGAAAAATCCATACAGTTTTGGCAGAAGGAAATGGATGTGGGAAGAGAGGTTTTAATTACAGATACCATCTGATGGTAGTTTTACCAGGAAATAACTGTATATTTATATTTTTAAAGGCAAGTTTCCAGCCTAATAATACTACTATTGCTGTCTGCTGAGAGCTGTTATGCCTGTGAGAGTCCCACACACTGAGCAACTTGCCATAAAGGAGGAACTGTGCTACCATGCAGAAGTGAGGGCTTTACACAAACAAATAATCTCAGGTTGCTGTAGGTAGGTGGAAACAAGCTCACACAGATGTTAGCAGGCACAGAACAAGGCAATGGAATAAGCCTTTATTTTCTGTTGTCTGAAATATCAGGACCATAATTTCAGTTTATGAATGCCTGTGTAGTTACACATGTATCCATACATTCACATTCATTCTCTGTACTTTGAAAATAGCTACTCATGCAAAATAAATTCTTGTGCATAATAATTATCACCAGAAGATGTGCACTATTCTGATTACTGACTGCTCACAATAAAATGTCCTGCAGCATATTCATTGAACAAATTTTCTATTTGTTTCCCTTCAAGTACACATAGTTGAAATCCTGTACGGATTTACAGTTTTCTAGATTCAGAAGTTAATTACACCAACCTATATGTTGTCATATCTTGTATGCACAGTGCTTTGAGAAAGTACCAGAATTAACAGCAGTATCTTCAGAGTCTGCCCTGAATGTAGTAGGTTTTGATGTATTTCTCAAAAAAAAAAAAAAAAATCCACTTGCCTTGGGATTTGATGCAAAGGGCTAGAATACGCACCATCTAGCCTGAATCTTGTCATCTGCATCTATATTGACTTTAGAAAGGTTTTCTCTCTGAATTTTAGGTGCCACATCCAGTCACCTCTTGAACACTTCCAGAGATGGTGACCCCACCTGGAAGGCAGTTCAACTTGTTTAGGGACACACAACTACAGATCCCCTCCCAGGTCTCCACAGTCGAGTGTGTTACCTGCTGCCAGCAACTGCTGGAGCCTGTGAAGCACTCCTGCTCACAGTTTACAGAATACATTCTTTATTGATACCATAGAAAATTGTGACATGTTAAAGTTCAAAGATTGATGGTGATAGGATTGGGGTGCAAAAATATATTCAAAGCAATATGCAGACAGGCTCTAATCACCAGTAAAAGTTAGGTCCAGATAATAATTCAGCATGCATAAAGTGTAATTCTTACCCAACAGACATCCCTATGGGGGAGAAGATATATTCAACCTGTTGACTGAAATTATGATGGAGCTTTCTTTTACCTTTCCCCATTTTTAATTTACTTTTATACTGGTTTTGCATTTAAGGAGAGCTTGAGTGACTCATCATGCATCATGTTCACTGTGAAGTGGTTGCACTTGGGAAGTGGGAAATCCCGTTCAAGGAGTATCATCTGCATTTCACCCTATAATTTCTGTACTGTTATTACTTCTGCCAGAATATGAATATGACTTCCATGTTTTCTCTAAGTTTAGCCCCAGTCATTTTCCCACACCTCCCCTGATGCAATTTAAAGATATTTACTCTCATTCTTTCACTTGAGACATAGCAGAGGAGACCGACCTCCACCTGGCTATAACCTCTTTTCAGGGAATTGTAGAGATTGATAAGGTCTCCCCTGAGCATCCTTTTCTCTACACTGAAGAACCCAAACTACCTACTACTTCCTCTAGAAAGTAAGTCTTGTAGCTCCTTACAAGACTTACTTTCTAGATCCTTCCCCAGCTCTGTCGCCCTTCTCTGGTCTCCTTCCCTCACTCCAGCACCTCAATATCCTTCTAAACTGAGGGGCCTCAAACTAGACACAGGATTTGAGGTGTAGCCTCACCAGTGCCCAGTACAGGGGGACAATCCCTGCCCTGGCCCTGCTGGCCACACCATTGCTGATCCAGGCCAGGATGCCATTGGCCTTCTTGGCCACCTGGGCACACCCTGGCTCATGTTCAGCTGCTGTCACCAGCACCCCCAGGTCCTTTCCAGCCACTCTGTCCCAGCCTGTGGCACTGCCTGGGGCTGTTGTGACCCAAGAGCAGGACCTGGCACTTGGCCTTGTTGAACCTCACCCCTTTGACCTCAGCCCATCCATGCAGCCTGTCCAGATCCCTCTGCAGAGCCTTCCTGCCTGCAACAGAGCAACTCCTGCCCAACTGGGTGTCATCTGCAGAGTGAGTGAGGGTGCACTCAAATCCCCTTGTCCAGATCATTGATGGCAGTAATAAACAGGACTGGTCCCAGTACTGCACCCCTGAGGAACACCTCTAGTGCCTGGCTTCCAACTGAATTTATTTCCATTGACCACCATAAAATCTTTCCTATTTAGTCTGATGTGACTGTGTTTTTTATTCCTTAGTGAAACAACCTTCAAATTTACCTTTATTTAGGGCCTACTAGTGATTTCTCTGTCTGGACAGGTAAGTAATCACTGGATTTAAATGGAAATAACTTGTATTAACCAAAATACACAAAAATGAGATAAAAATGTCTTCTGTCCTTCTTGCAAATCTAATTCAAGGCAGCTGAGATGAATGGCTTTCATGTATTTCCACTAGATTTGAAAGACCTGTCCCATATCCTAAATTTTGAGGTCCTACTGCTGTTATTGTCATGGTGGTCTAAAATTATAAGAGAGTCAGTGTTCATAAATGTAGCAACTAAGATTTGGAAGAAAGGAAACTGAACAACAACACATAAGATTTGGGACATGAAAAATCTTTCTCAGCTGCTTCTTCAGGACATAATGGGGGCTGTTGCATACCCAGAAGTGCAAGTTTTTTACCAGTTGCATTACTTTTATCAAAGTTTTCACCTCTCCCTTCCTTGTATCTCAAAGTGGTTTTACACTTGGTTAATTTTTTGAAAGACTATTACCCAAAAGATATCTATCAGTAAGAAAATGTTGTGTTTCTATTAGGTTTAAAAGTATTTGAATCTCAGCTAAAAAGAACAGAATTTGAACAGAATTTGTTCTGAAGCACAAGACAGGGAGCTGCCACCACATGATAATACCAAATAAATCACAGAATCAGAGAATAGCCTGACCTGGAAGGTCCCTGTACTGATCATTGAAGTAAAACACTTGGCCCTGCACAGGACAACTCCAAGATACACACCATGTGCCTGACAGTATTGTCCAAGTCTTATGGTGGATAGAGTGCTGGATTGAGAAGTTGATATGCCATTCCATAAAAATACAGCTGAGATGTATGGGAGTATGAAGAATTATGCCTTACCATTCTAATTAATTGCATTACTGAGCTAGCCTGTCTTTAAGTTCAGAAAGGTTTGTACTAGCTGGGTGTCTCAGTGGGTATCAAGGAGATGAGGGTTCAATAGTTGAATAGTTAGTCAGTTCACCTGTTACACATATGCACAAGCAAGAGCTCTAAAAATGGTGTCTTTCCAGGGCCAAATACACATATGAAGTATGTTTTCTTGGTCTGAAGGCAGTCCCAAATATTGGGATGCTTCTTCAACAATACAGAAATCTCAGGCTCTGCTCAAGGAGCCTGATTTTGCTCTCCTGTGAATCAATATAAGAAGGGGGCAAATCTGCTCCTGGGAAGGGAATTGAGCTTGAGGTCAGGTTTGTAAGAGCTGGCTCCAGTTCCAGCAGAGTAGCTGTGAATGAGCATTATAACTGAATAACAATTTGCAGATGTAATGGATAATCCCACGTGCCTTGAACTGCTCAGATCCTGTTGCTCATATAATTGTTAAAACTGAAATAGGCTTCTTAATATATAAAGTGGAGGTTGGTGTCTTGAGCAAGAGCAGGAGGTCACGTTGCAGGGTGAACCCCAGTGCTCTCTACCTCCTTACCAGTGCATGAAAACTGCCAGACACATTTAATTGCTGATTTACCAAGTGAAATGTGTTATTTTTGATACTTCCACCAAGAATATATACTTGCAGTATTTTTGCTGTCAATATAAGTGTTTCTTGGAAATATCTGTGGTTGCTGTAAATAGAACAAATGCACCAGATATAGCAGACTAAGGCAGAGTCTAAGTATGTGATGCTTTTACTGTAACCTTTGATGAAAACAAAAATGTGTGCTTTTTTATGACTAAATAAAAAAGGAAAATGTGAGATCTTCACTAGTATTGCAATCAAAGTACTGGAAATATTTTAGTGGAACTTGAATCTTTCAGGGACTAGCAAATATTCTGTACAAGCTGACCAGTTTCCTGCATTAATAGACTGGCTACTGTCCAAACTGAGGCTCCTCTGTGAAAATAAACACTGTTTTAAGGAGATTACTCAGCAAATTCTTAATTTTTAATAATTAAATACTAATAATGAAATAAACAGTGTAGTCAAGAAACAGCCTCCCAAATCTGCAATGTTCATCTTACAACAGCAGACAAGAGTGTATGAGGGAAAATTACATTCACAGACACCAGCAATAATTAAAATGGGTTCCTTAATGTACAGTTATTTCAGCAAGAATTTATATTTTGTGTGTTGGCTACTAAGGGGGCTCTAACTTTTTCCCTAATAAAAGGAAAATCTGAAAGAGTTGTGTTGTTTATGAAACATGGATTTGACTTTGTATCCTAGACTGAGAATTTATTGCATGATTTTGAAAGGGACTGCACAGAGGTGGAGGAGGAAAGCAAGGAAAGAAAAAGGACAAGAAGAGATTCAGAGGCAGACATTATTCAAAACCACAGTCAAGGACACAGCTATAGTAGGTTAGATATTATTAGGCTGCTGGATAACTTCATTGCTCCAAAATGTCTGTTAAGAAATCACATTTTATTCTTGCCAGAAGTTACTTACTTCCCACAAAGAATGTTTTCCTGAAACTTTTTCCTTACTTTATAATCACTGAAATAAGAAGAAATGAAAATAAAGTAGGAACCTTCTCTTGTTGAGGTAGCTGGCAATATCTCCAAAACCAAGAAGTTAAATTCTCAGGAACCTGAATTTTTCAGATTAAAGTTCTGAAAACCCCAATCTCAATGCTTCTTGAATTTTTCACACTTTAAATCTCTAATAATGTGTTAAAGAATCACTTCAAATTAGATGTGCAGAAAGATCACAGTGCTCAGCTGTATTGTGAGTTTAAAAAAGTGCTAGAGGGAATAATTTTTTATAAAGATAGATAAATTTCTGTATAGCTTACATCAGAGAATTGCTTGTTTTCTCCCTCATTAGCAAAGCCCTATTTTGATATATAGATCAAGTTATTGCCTGCCCACCTTTTAGTAAATCCTCCCCTTAAATCTGAAAGATAAAAAGTGAATTAATTGCTAACACATTCATGATAGATTTTAAAACTTGGTATTTGTTCTGAAAGTCATATTGCCAGGGCTAAAGTTATTACTAGAAAACTAGATACTTTGGGATGTATTTGTAAGAAACATTACTAAATCAAAACAGCTCTGGCCAAACTTGGACACTGCATTAAATGACTTCTTGATGTACTCAAGTTGGCATAAGAAGGAATTCTTTTGGCTGGTTCCAGCATTAGCTGGGGGAAATGAAAACTATGCAAAAGTCAAAAATATCTGCCTTGCAGTCAGAGATGCTTTCTTAACTCTTCTTTCCCTGCTCCTTTCCCCAGGCAAAGCTGCCAAATATCAGAGGGAGCACGTCGGATTGCAGTGATCTTTCCACAAAGGGAACGAGCTGATAACTATTAGGAAGGAATGTGTTATTGTGGGGTAAGGTGTGTTACCATGCAGATGGAAAGGAAGCTGTGGAGTGCCAGGGCATGCATCAGTGAAGAAAGCAGCCAAGCTGGGCCACGGACAGAAAAGAAGTAGGTCAGTGACAATCTGGTTCCAAAGCAGGATAGCTGGAGTCGAGCAGATCTGCAGGTCAGAATGGAGTCTGACCAGCTTAAGGGAACTGCTGGTCAAAACCGTGCCAGACAGGCAATTTTTCCCTGCTAACATCAGCATTCTTCTCCCCATGAGCAGCCACAGCTGGAATGGGACACAGGATGGGACAGCCAGGTTTGGGGACAGCACAGTCCTGCAGAGGTGGCTGGTGGGTGCCTTTCACAAATCTGCTTACACAACCCAGCTGTCAGGAGTGCATCCAAATCATTCACAGAGTTGATCTGAGCTCTTTAAAGCAAAGCAGGATGAGACTGCATGGCCTGAACAAACAATGCTAGCACAGTTGCTTCTCTCTTTAGCATAGAAGAATAAATAGGAAGAAAAAATAGTTTCTTTCCCCAATTTCTTAGTTTTAGAAGTCAATAAGGGAAATGGACCTGCAGTATAAGACAAGCCACAGTTTTCTATCTCCAAAACACACTCCAACAAGCCACAAAAGCCTGGTACACAGGGATGGATTTGGATCCCAGGTTATGTCCCAAAGAAATAAAAGCTAAATACAATTTTTTTCTATGTCTGTATGTTATCCCCAATGCCTTGTACAATAGAAAACTATGAAATGCTAAATGCCAAACTTGGTTAATCCATAAGTTTACTCCAAGTGGCATCAATATAAATGATGTACAGACAGGACTTAAGTCTATCCTATCTGAATGCCAAGAACAACATACCTTTGCCTAAATGGGGCTTATGTAGAATGCCTTTAAAAGAATTGAATACCCCAGTGATTCAGAAACATTAAATTCCTTGAAAATATCGATGTAGAACAGAGAATATGCTGGAAATCAATACTCTCACAAATGTATATTGGAAGGACAGAACTGTAAGTCCAGGGACATGATTTACTGATGGACTTCGCAGCTGTTTTGAGACAGTTGTGGTGAAAATAATTAGAACAGAATAGAATAATTTACTTTGGGAAGCATCTTTAAGATCACTGAGTCCAACCACTAATGTAGTTACACAGTAAATGGGCTTGCAGACCTTTGGTATGATAAGGGTGGCTCCAGGGGAAACAAACATTAGAGCTGTCTCAAAACAGCTCTAATGTGCTGAGAACATCTGCAGCCCGAGACGTGGAAATGTCAATGGAGTCTTGACACTAACACTTCTGCCAGAGATGAGTGATGGAAGAAGTGAGGAAGCCCAGTAAACTGGAGGGAGTTCATTTATTTCCAGGCTTGGAATAAACTGGAGTGGAGCTTTTAATCTTTATGAGTAAATGGCTGTTGGCAACCAGTTTAAAGCCGATGGGTCAAGAGTGCCCTAGGATCAAATCTCACAGGCAAATGTGATCTCATTAAAACCTAAAAACCTAAAAAAAAAAATTAAGCTCAACAGACCCAATGTGTATCAGATTGTTCCTACAGAGCAAGAATAAAGGTAGTAACTCCTTGGTTCTTCTTTTATGTCTTCAACACTAATTAAATCCTGCCTATGGTAGACAAACCAACTCAGCTGAGCAAAGAGCTATCACAGTCCCTCTGAAACTACTAAAATGTTTCTGGCTGGCAAGCCTAGCTAACATAACATCTGGTTTGAGAAAGAATCCATCACATAAGCAAAGATGAGGCATGTCACTGCTCAGAGACAGATGGGATCCATTTCCCCACAGACTGTGAAAGCCCTTTTTCAACAACATTTGATTGAGATCACTTAACTGACAGTGCATCAAACAAGATAAACGGTGACCTAGCAGCAGTCTCCCACTCCACCCCTGCTGCCAGCTCAGCAGGTGAAGTTGCAGCTGGACCACTCTAAGGAGAAAGGGCAGGTGTGGATTCATGCATCCAGCTTGCAGAGCTGTGGAGCAATGTGTCAGTAGACTGCAGGGCTGCTCTCTCCCCCTACATCCAGACACAGAGCAGGATGCTGCTGACTCAGGGATCCACAAGGAGCTTTGCATGGCTTAGCTGGTGTTTGTATTCTAAATCTCTCTGCATTTGTTTTGCCCACACAGCAAGGCAGCAATAAATAACCATAGTAAAAATGATGAGCCATCAACCCATCCTGTTTCTGTGATCCACAAGGTGTAACAGGAGAAAAAAACTGGTGGGAGAGCATGGTCACAGACATACAATTGGCTTGGCAAGGACACCAGTGTGCACTGAGGCTATCCCAGTCATGGGGAGAGTCATTGGGTAATGACACTGCTCCCATAGTATACCAAATTAGTCAAAGATAAAACAAAGCCCTGATCTTCCGTCTAATTCATACTCATTTAAAGAATGCTTCTGTGTGGTTTTGGAAATTAATGCATTGAGCTGGATTTTGAGGAAGGACATTGTAAAATAACTCTTTTAAAGGACTTTATTGGTCAGGTTTTTATAATAGCACCCAGAAGAGTTATTAAATACAGAACTAAATACAGATTATTCAAAGCGAAGTTTGGCCAGTGATCAATAAAGACTATCAGTTAACATTAAACAAAGGCTGATTTATGTAATTGTTAGCATGGCTTGTGCAATGCTCCAAACAAATGAATAGAAGTCAGAATACAGCTGCCTTTTAAATCCATGCCCCAGATAGGAGACAGACACAGGGGATTTAGTGATTTGATCATGCAGAATAATAGTCAGCTTTTGGCAATTGGATGATATGTTGTTGATTATGTGCACTATTTGTTGAATGTTTGAGGTGTCCAGGGAGGGAATAGTTTCCATGTAATTCAGAATATATATTGAATTGGTATCAGAGAAAATACCTAAGAGAAACAGGACCAACAAAGAGCACCAACAGAAAATCATCCTGATGAGGAATCTGGGCTTTCCATTTCAGAACAGATTAAAAGTGTTTGTGCTCTATCAACTGAGATTCTACAGAGGGAGTTTTTAAGAGATGTGGAACACAGATTTGTTTCCCTGGAGCCACCCTTATCATACAAAAGGTCTGCAAGCACATTTAGTGTGTAGCTTCAGAAACAATACCCCATTACATAAACCCAGATGCACACTGCTTTTCCAAGGCAGCACTGCTCATCTCCAATAATCCACTGCTACACACCTGAGTATCTCTGAAGATTTTATTGCTCTTTGTGGATACTCCAAGGTACAGCAGCTGCCAAAAGCACCCAGGAAGGCTGCTGTAACAGAGACCCCTGTAGAATCTGCACACCCAGGCATCCTCCACTGTGGAGAGGGATGCTGTGAGAGGAGGGGAAGCAGGGCAGGGGAGGGTTCTTGTCTGTGTTACACCACTGCCACTGCAGCATCTCCATAGCAGCAGTGGGGTGGTACATGGCTGCCTGAAACCAAAGCTGAAACCTGGGCAGAAAAAGGTGAGACAATACTTGAGCACCAAATGAAAGACAGAAGGGATTGGGGCATCTCCAAGGAGTTTGTCTCAATTAATGTAAAGAATTAGGTTATTGTATATCTTCACTTAGACTTATGTGTTAATTGCAATGACCAATGTCCATAGCAATAGGCTGCCAGGTGAGGTAACACAGATACAAGAATGAGTGTGCTTTGAATCACACCTCTTAAGTACAGTCTGATAAGAGTCAGAGAAATCTTAATTTCAGATTACTTTTGGTCATTGGGATGGAGTTTGTTCTCTTCACATTAGCTTGTATGAGGCTTTGCTTTGGATTTGTGCTGAAAAGAGTGATGATAACACAGAGATGTTGTAGTTATTTCTGAGCAGTGCTTGCATAGTGTTGAGGCCTTTTCTGCTCCTCACTGTGTCCCACCAATGAGGAGGCTCATGGAGGGGGGGCCATAAGAAACTGCCAGGGCAGCTGTCCACAAAGGACTACAGGGACGTCCCATTCCCTATGGTGGAATGCTCAGTATATAAAACTGGAGGAAGAAGGAGAAAAGGAGTGAGGAGTTCCGAGTGGTGGTGTTTGTTTTCCCAAGTCACCACCATGTATGTTGGAGCCTTGCTGTCCTGGGGGTGACTGGACACATTCTTGCCCATGGGAAGCAGTGAATTAGTTGTGCATATTTTGTTTTCCCTGTTAAACTGTCTGCATCTTAACCCATTCACTTTTACTCTTCCTGTCCTCTCACCCATCCCAATTGAGGGGGGAGTGAGCAAGTGGCTGGGTGGGGCTAAGTTACCAGCTGGGGTTCAAACATGGCATCCTTCACAAGGACTGTTTCAGAAGGAGAGAAAATAGGTTTTCTGACACTTCTTTGCCTGTCACAATGTTACTGAGATTGTATCACAAGGCTGAGATTCTACAGTGGATGAATCCAAAGGATTTCATGCAGAGGAGAGATAAGTCACACTGTGTTGAAGCCCCACATGGAAACTCTCATTATTTTGGAATAATAGAGCTTTACACCCTGTCTCCAATTGAGCAGCTGCTTATGAAGAATTTTACTCCTTCCCTGCCACATGTGTAATACTGACAAGATACCTAGGCTTTAATCTGGCATTGGCTTCCCATTCTGACTTCCTTCTTTCCACATTTAAGTGGAATTTCCCTTCCAGCAGGAAATCAGCAGAAAACCTTTCAGCAGCTGGAAAAAATAATAAAATAAGAGGACTAGAAAATTTGAATGTATGGAAGAATAGACTCTCCTTGTACCTGTTAACAAAAACTGGCCTTGCAACAGTCTTCACATCCCATTCCTGCAACTTAAGTAGGGCATGGATACAACAGACATACAAAGTATGGAAATTCTAGTTCAAAAAAGCATTTCATATTTTGTAGTATGACTTTATTTTAAGCTGTACAAAAGCCAAAAAATTCCGTTTTCTTCTGAATAAAATTCCAAAGTATTTTCCAGGCTGTTTGGTTTCAATATAATATACTTTCTTGAAACCTGTTCCAAAACACAAAACAGTTACATTTTTTCCATTTTTAAACAGTTCCTGTTTCCTCTGTTCTCTTTATAAACCATTTTGTTGCAATTGTACATTTCGGAGTGATGTTATTCCATGAAGTCGCTCCAGCAAGCTATAAGCAGATCTTCTACCTCTCTTCTCATTGCTCCAGATTACCCCAAAATGTAGTTCTCTGCATTTTGGGGTAGGGGGAGGGGAGAGAAAGTATTCATTCATATAATTATTTTGATATTTTTGAATTAAATGTCAGTATAGTATATTTGAATATTCTGGATGGCTGAAATAGAAACATATAATTTGGAAACATATAATTTCTGCCACACAAAGAAGCTGATGCCTTGACAGCCCTGGAGGCAGGAAGATGAGAACTTCCACTGAATGCTCCCAGTTGGGCTCAGCACATCCAGTCTCCAACCAGAAATAAGGGAGCAAATCCCCAGTGCAGCTGCAAGAGCCCCGTGTGGTGCAGAGATTTTCAGATCCTCTTCATGCCACAACACACAGCAGTTCCATAGAAACTGAGGTGTGATGCTGAGCAGTGTGCAGCTGGTGGGAATTATTTAAGGGCAATTTAGTAAATTAGACTAATGATTCATATGAATTCACTCACAGTGCTTGGTGTAGCTGGAGGATCAGAACAGGGTTTTCCCCACTGGAGTGGAAATCCCAGACCAGCAACCATCTAAAATGGGATGGTGTTTTACAAAGGGTTCCTGTCAGAGGGCTCACAGGGGCAAGCAGAGATACTTGAGCAGGTTTGACAGGACTGGCACCCATGATGATAATACCTGTTGCTAGTACAAAGTTGGCAGATTTCCACTTGCCAGTGTGTGGTTAGATCTGTGGGTGTTTCATCATTCACACCTTTGACATTTGGCTTGTGTTGATGGAAGAATAGAAAATAACTTCGTCCCTGGAAGTATTTCAAAACAATAAAACAGCTATCCATAAAACCAGAGTAGGTGTATCCCATTTCTAATCAAAATGTGCCTTGCCTTTAGACAGGGAATGTTCTAAATGACTGAAGAGCACAAGTCCATACCACCTCCTGCTCCCAGCAGCATGGCTGAGGCAAGAGTGGCTGATTGCTGGATGCAAACGTTTTGTTACCAGAACATCTCCCTGCATTACAACGATAAGCATGTAATCTGCTTAGAGATTTCAGTGATCTCATACAGGATTTTAGATGGGCTGGGCTGTAGGAAGACTGTGACCCAGCTGAGTGTTTACTAGTCTGTCTGATGGATTGCACGTTCCTGTGAGGTAATCCAGTTAGAGTAAAATCCAGCTGGCTCAAATCCTTCCCTACTAATTAATTCAGTTAATATGTAAAATGAGTAAGGTGAGATGGAGTACTGCTAGGAAAAAAAAAAAAAAAAAAAAAAAAAGGGGAAAAATGGGGTTCAACACCAGTGATAACAGAACTAGCTAAATAATGTTTGCTTACTGACAGGTTTTATTCTGTTTGTAGAACTCACTTGATTTTGCAAAATTGCCTAAGCAATAAATAAATGTTTTTCCTGAGAACTTGGAATTTGGCAGGAAAGGGCACCATCTCGTAAATGGAACAAAATTAGTAAGTTTTTATTGTTTGCTCCCAGAAAGCAGCCAGGCTATGCTGGCTGGCAGGAAGCCCAGGGGGCAGTTGGGCAGTCCCATTTTCACTCTGTGCAGTTGGGTTTGCCCACCCCTAGCAGGTCACACAGGAGTGTTGCACTGTGGCCCCTACCATCATGCTGTTGTTTGACCCTGAATTATTTCCTGTTTCCCTCATTAGGCTCCAAATCAAAGGCAAGAATCATTTCACATCATTACTTGTCCCGATGAAAGAGCTATGCTGAGAAGAAACAAATTTTCAAAAACATAGTCTCAGGCTGTGTTTGCAAGCCCCCCCCCACCCTTTCAAATCTCGGTTCACTGTCTCAAACAAACAATTCCACAATATGTCACACTGAGCTGGAAGCTGCCTGAAATTACTGCACTGAAATCACTGAGAATAACAATGTACCTGAAATTCCAGCACTCCCCAGGGCTTAGGTGTTTGCTTCAAGATTAATTTGTGATGCTGCAGCTGCTAAAGCAACAAGAACTCTTCTGAGGTCAAGCATTTAATGCAGAACTAATTTTTATGTGGAGAGATTTGCTCCTAAGCAGCATATGGGTTGACAACCAGAACTTACCTTAGAAAATTTGCCCCTCCCACGAAAAATTCAGTAGGAGATAAAAGAAATTGTTCTGACATTCTTATTCTTGAGCTTATTCAATACTTTCCCTTTGAAAATAAGCTATTTTTAAAAAATCAAATTAAATATATACCAATGTGTTTTATATTGGACACAGAACTCAAAGGAATTCTAAGTTTGACAATGACACATAATTGGAGGGTAAAGAGGCCCTGAAGAGAGATCTCAACAAACAGAGGAATTGGCCATTACCAACCATATGAATTTCAGTAGGGAAAAGTGCCAGATTCTGCACCTGGGATGGGGCAGCCCTGGACGTACAGACAGACTGGGGAATGAGAGGCTGGACAGCAGTGCCATGGAAAGGGCCCTGGGGTTCTGGTCCATGGCAAGTTGAACACGAGCCAGCAGTGCCCTGGCAGCCAGGAGGGCCAAGCGTGTCCTGGGGACATCAGGGACAGCATCACCAGCCAGGCAAGGGAGGGGATTGTCCTGCTCTGCTCTGCACTGGGGCAGCCTCACCTTGAGTGCTGGGGGCACTTTTGGGTGCCAGAGTATCTGACATTAAACCACTGGAGAACATCCAGAGGAGGGCCATGAGGATGTTGAAGGTTCTGGAGGGGAAGCCATAGGAGTAACAGCTGAGGTCACTTGGTCTGTTCTGCCTGGAGAAGAGGAGACTGAGGGGAGACTTTGCTGTGCTCTTCAACATCCTCATGAGGGAAAGAGGAGGGGCAGGCACTGATCTCATCTCTGTGGTGACAGTGACAGGACTCAAGGAAATGGCCTGAAGTTGTGTCAGGGGAGGTTTAGGCTGGCTATCAGGAAAAGGTTCTTCACCCAGTGGTGTTTGAGCACTGGAACAGGCTCCCCAGGGAAGTGGTCCAAGCACCAAGCCTGACAGAGTTCGGGAAGTGTTTGGACAATACTCTCAGGCACAGATGTGACTCTTGGGATGTTCTGTGTAGGGCCAGGACCCTTGAGGGTTCCTTCCAACTCAGCATACTCTACAATTCTAGGACATTTTAGTTAATGAGAAATAAGGGCAGAACAGTCAGTTGCTACACTTAGTTGAGAACTGATACACGTCTTCAACCGAGTAGCCGCAGCCCTTACTCGGTCACTTCTCCTACTGACTTCCAAAACCAGAAACCTACAGTCCATCTCCTGCTGATACTGTCATCAGAAGGAAAATACAAGCATGGGAGCCATGTCCCTGATACTGTTATGCAGGTCTCCAGCTGGACTCTTTATCAAGAAACCTGGCTGAATTGGCTAGGGGAAAGAAGAGACAGATGGCCATCTGGGACTAGTATATCCTTACTTGTGTGACCCACAGGAACTTGGAGGCTTCCAGGAAAAATGAGCTTTAGCATCAAGTAGAAGTTGTAAGAACTGGCCAATATGCAAATGAGAGAGGGTATAGTCTGCTAGTAATTGTTTTTGAGAGGTGTACTTAAAAATTTTCGAACTTTATTATGCCAGTTACATTAAGAATCACAAAATGATGCAGCAGAGCTACATAATGAGAGGTTAGCATTATTTGATTAGCATCAATCTGAAACATATATTTCAGGGTAATAGATGATAAGAAAGCATCTGCTGAAGGTAAGGTAACACAAGCCACATAATTTCTCTCTTATAGACTCCACATTCATTGCCATTTCCACAAAAATGGGCAAACAAACAAAATCTTATTTTATACTAATATTTGACTTGAAATAAGAAGAGCTTTATACACACTCTTTATACACACATTATACTTTGCTGGCAAAGGAGGGACTTGTTCCCAGGGTGTAGCAACACAAGGTCTGATCCAATTAATACCTCTAATATATTAATAACTTCTTTTTCCAGTGTAAATTAGAGTGTTCTGTTTTCTGGAGCCTAGATTCACTGAGTATTGAGATTACTGCATCCTGCTGGTTAAACTTCCTACCCCTGCTGTTACTGTCCAGCCCCTTTGAATCCACCTTCCCTGCTCACAGCTTATGGCACAGCCCTACTGCTCTGTGCAGAGCAAATTACACAGCTGCAGCACCACTGCCAGCTCAACACTCTAGATTTAACCTGCCAAACACACCTGGCAGTGGAGAGAAAACAGCTGTGATTAAAATCAAGCCATCACTCTCCTCATCCTGCCTCGCTTTCCTCCTTAAATTGTCTCTGCACCAAAGATGACAAAATATTGGCAAGTATTAGACAGCTGGCATGCATAATCCATCCTATTTATTTTGCAGTCTGATTCTGTGTGTCTGCAGGACCAAAATGAAGATAGAACCATGATACATGCTAAGCCTGCACTGTCTCCATGTAGCCACCACAATGTCACAGTGTCATGTGCTTTAGCTCCTGTTAGCAGCACGTGCACCCAGCGCTGAAGGGGTGGCTTTCCTTCACACGTCTGTCAAAGCATGTCACCATGCCTCCACCCACAAAAATGTCGCCCACAAAAATGGGCTCAAACTTGAACAGGCCATAATCATATCTATTGCCTACTCTGCCTCGTGCCCTTCCAACTTTGGGGCCTTCACTTCATGTAATTTCAGAGGAGGAAAAAAGACCTTCAGCTCTTTATTACAGGCTTGTATGGAGCCATGTACAAGGTTGGAGCATCTCAGCACTGCTGCACTATGAGCAAAGAGGGATTAATTAATAGGCTCAGAATATGGCCATGAACAAAACAGCACTGTGGTTTTGGAAACACTGTCAACAAGGAAATAACACAAATAATCAAGCTAAACCTTTTCCTGCTGTGAGGCATTTATTCACATCACAAAAATACCAGGATTTTGAATTCATAATACAAAATGCTTCCCCTTGACAGCCAAGCTGAGAAGGCTGTCCTTTCAATTTAATCATGTGGGAGTGAGGGAGACAAAGGTCTTCAGTGGTCCCATCACTCTCCTCTATGTTTGTGTTTAAAGGAGAGATGGAGGGAGAACCAAATACAGCTGAGAGGATTGTTCCAGGATCTATAGTCTCCAGAGGCTAGTTGAGAAAGACTGTAAGAGCACAGCCAGCATCATAAGACTTTACATTCACCATGTTTTTTCTGTTTTCTGAATTCCCATGTTGTTCAATAAGTTCCCCACTAAGAATTTTAGCAAGGAGATACAGGATGTCCTAACGGTAAATATATAAGCTGTGAATGCAACCAAAAATAAATATAATATTTTACTACTATACATATAAAATGAGTTTGACATTCAAATTTTACAGCCCTGAAGTATAGTTTTTTTATACAAGAAGCAATGAAATAGGTACCTATAAAGACTCTGCTAGGTTTGCTAGAAATAATATGAAATACCAAAAAGAATTAAAAGCAGGGACCCAAGAAGGCTGAAATTAATAAATCTTTGCTACATAACAACTAAATCCATACAGTAGCTTTGCCAAAATATAGTCTACTGTAAGATATTACTGCTTTGTCCAGTAATATGTTTCCAATGCCTGCAGAGTGAGAATTGTGCTATTTACTCACAAAGTTACTTATTACACACTGTAACAACTCTTAGTGTTATGGAAAATATTTGTGTGCGTCTGACAAAACTTTCATTTGTTACAATATTCAAAACTTTTCAAGATTCAACACAACTGAGTTACTTCAATATGAATATGAGAAAAAGTTACTTACAGAGCTTCACAGATTTAAAAGACTTCAAAAGACTATTTGGAGTTGAAGAAGTAAGAAAGAAGATAAAAAAGATGAAAGAATATATGATTAACTATAAGAATTCTATCATTTATAAAAACAACCTTACAAAAAAAAATAAAAGGTTGATCTAAAATGCAACATAGCTAATATCAAAGTCACATTATTAGTTCATAGTTAAGGAAAGAACTGGCATACTCAGTAGATTCACATTTGGCCAGGCAATACCAGCATGCTATGTCACTTCCCTTTAGTAACAGCCTCATTACTCTCTTCACCAGTTAATTGCATTAAAACCCTCCCATCTTTCATAATGTTTTTACAGAAGAAGCCAAGTTTAAAGATAGACTTGGCTATTTTTAGATAGCTAAAGATAGGCATTTTTTGGTAAAAACAATTTTTATTTTCTGTTCTAGTTCTGGGTAAGGTTTGACCTATCACATCAATTATATGGCCTTTTCATTATTGAAGGAACTATTAAATCCTTGTTTGCTTCCTCAACCCTATTTACTAAACCTTCATGAATAATAAATGTTAAGCAAAAAATAAGAGTTCATGTGTGTGACTAACTTGGCTGAAAACATCCATATAGTAATCTGACTAAAAATACTAAAAGGTTTAGGTAATTGCAGAGTTGGCTTCAAATACAGAACTAAAAAATTAGTCATAGGTTTATGAAAATACTCCACCACCTCTAGGGAAAACACAGAAAAAGCACATGATTTTTATTTAAAATATTTTCTATCCCTGCCCTTTTCCTACACAAGACTACAATGTTTTTAGGATCAGGACAAGTCTTCCTAGTTCCTATAGCTTGCATTTTTTCCTGAATATCGTTTATGATTTCCCTTTTGACCATCTCTCTGGACCTGGCATCTCCTGTTCTTTTGTGTCAATCATTCCAATGTCAGACATTATAACCACTGCAGTTCTTCAGTTTATGACCTTCAGTTATGACCTGAGGGGCAGCCTCAAGTCAGCTTCAGTCCCCCAGCTATTAATTTATTAAAACATGTGCTCACATGTGAAAGCCTTCAAAATCTTCTGGATATTTTACTGGAGAAAGTTTGGCTAAGAGCAGTAGCAGTAAAACTTGCTTCTGTTTCAAGATACAAGGGTTGCCCATTGCAAAATTGCCCCTTTCACTTTTGGACAGGACTTTTTGCTGCTGGCCATGGAAGCAGAGCTCAAGCTAGGGCAAGGAAGCCCCATAGGGTGGTTGGCACCACTTGTCACAGCAGGGGACATGTCTTCTTCTACCCTGAGGCTGAAAATGGTCACTGAAATGAGTAATTCTGTCACAAGGACAGGGAGGGAGAGAGAGAAAGCCCATTAGAATTTATGGCTAAGGCTGATTTCAAAGAATAAAATACATGCAGTGTTTGTGTTTTGTATATATGTAATTTTCATAAGCATAACTAAATTGGGTGGTTTTCCACTTAGGCATCTAACAGGTATATATATAAGACAGCAATTATCCTTGTCTGTCCAATAGATTAAAAATATTGTAGATTTACTTTCTTGACCATGTGTTCTGTAAGTAACACCTGCAAGGCATCACTGGCAATTGTCCTGTTCAACCCCTTGCTCTGGGCAAGGTCACTGGTTGTCCAGGGCCCTATTCAGACAGGCTTTGAGTACCTCCAAAGGTGGAGACTCCACAACATCTCTCAGTAACTTGTTACAGGGTTTTTCAGGGTAATAGATGCCTTTTTTTAACCACCTTCAGGTTAAAAGAGTCATTTTCTTGTATTTAAACGGAAATTCATGCATTTTAGTTCCTGCCTGTTGCCTCTTGTCTTCACTGAGCTTCACTAAGAGCCAGGAATCCAGCTCCTTGATTCCCCCATCAGTTTTTTTATCCACATTCATAGAATCCCTTGTCTTCTCTTCTCCAGGCTGAACAGCCCCAGCTCTGTCAGCCTTGCCTTGATCATCAGATGTTCTAGTTCTTTAATCACTTTCAAGGCCCTGTTATGAGTAATAAAATGATACAGCCAAATTAATAGTCAAAAATTAAAGATTTTATTTCTTGACCAAGATACTGTCTCTGATAGCCACAATCAAAGGGGCGGCGTTGAGCCCAGGGTTAGCACCAGGTGAACTCTGATCCAACCTCTACTGAGTCAGACCCCTCTGTTCACAAATGCTGCCTCCATCGGGTTGGTTTTATACAGGTTTTTCACCTGAGGCAGCGGTTCTTCTATTCTTTTGTCGCTTCTCATATTCATGTGGTTTCCTTTTCTCCACGCTGGATTGGGCAAAGCCGGTTCTGGGAAGTGATGAATGCAGATGCCGAGTCACAGGAACCTGGCATTCAGATGCCAGGGTCTAGTGACCCTGTTTATCTCCATCGTGGATACTTATCGACTGATCATCCACCGGGTGTTCCCCAATCAGTCCCAGGAAGGGATTAATCTCTGCTGGAGCCACGTCTTTTAGTTTGTTAATTAGGTTTCCCCTCTGCTGCCACCCATGGTTTCCTAATTCTGTGAAGCAGTCTTTACCCAGCAGCTGCTTGTGGGTTTAAAACTTTCAGAGATTTTCTATACATGCACAACTTAATACATCTATATTTCATATGAGCATGAATTATTCCATAATGTATATCACAAGGCCCTTTGCTGGACTCCCTCCTGCAGGTAGGTTCATGCCTTTCCTGTACTCAGGAGCCCCAAGGTGCACACACACTCCAGACGTGACCTCTTACCAAACTCTGGTCTACAGCAAGAACTGTATCCTTCAAACACAGCGCCAGTTCTCATGAAGAGGTCAGTCTGAATGGAAGGATTTTGTGTTATTAAACTGATTTTAAGTATCAGAGCTGCAAGAACAAACCACATGAGTCCTTGGAGGTTGTTACAAGATGAGTCAAAGGCTGTGCCTATCTGCCAAAGGCAGGAGGGCCAGGCGTCTGCGGCTGCGGCGTGACTGACCGGGCTGATTGCCGCTGGCTCACAGCCCTGCAGGCTCCTCCAGCCAGATCCCTCCACAGCAGGGCTTGGACTGGGCAGGGAGGTGGCTGACCACAAGGACCACTCCCAAAGACAAGTAAAACGGGGCTTAAGGGATACCAAACAACTCTTCAGCAGGGAGCTCTATTGTTCAAGAACACTGGCATTGCAATTCATAGCACTGCTGGAATATTTGTTCACATCCAGTTTTTGCCAGTTTCAATTTGGAAGCAGAGGGGAAGCTTAAAAACAGCCAAAGTGATGTTGCAAAATCTGATATGAGCCATCAAACACACCTGACAGGGAAGGAGTAAAGAAGATTATGCTTCTTAGTCTAGACATGGTTGTCATAACTCACATCTAGTATCTTACCATCTATTCAAGGAGATTAAATTTTAATGCATTGATAATTGCTAGTGACTGGTTTACAACTGATAATATTTATTCTCGAAGGAAAATTAAAATTAGATTTATCATTATTCCTTCTTGTATGCATGTGCATTTACCCACATGTTTAGGATAAAATCATCTAGACCTGAGATATTTTTAGAACAATGTGTCTTAAGAATGTATGACAGGCATGGCATATAGCTTCTAAAAGATCATTTAGCCAGCTCTTGGTTTTTCAAGATGTTATTTGATATTGAGAGGCTGGAATCAAAATAATGCTGTTGTGAATCCATCCACAAGAAAAAACATTTGCAAAATTCCATTTTCTGACTATGCTTTCAGACAGTAGCTGAGTTCTGGTCCATCACATCCCATGCCCCAAAGAAAACTATTGCTTTCTACCATTGCATTTAGAAAGGCTGAAAGAAACGTTAACAGCATCTGAAAAAAACAGCAGGTATGAAGTGAATTAAACAGGGAGAATTCTAGTGAACATGAATGTTGGTGAGGAAGGGAAGTGAGAAACCTTCTTCCTGATCCCTGCAGGGAGGGAGGGGATATTTTTGTAACTAAAACCCACGGTTTACAGAACTGCCATTTCTTTTGAGCCAACTGCTGTATGAGTCAACAATTAGAAGGCTCAAGTTTCAAAGAGTACCACTGTTAGCAAGCTCCTTATCCAAAGGAGCAGTGATTTTGAATCTTCAAAGACTCAGAACACAGATTCAACACAGAGAAACTTTTTAGAGGCATTTCAAAGAAAGTTTAGGACCTCACTATGTTGTAGATGTGTTTAGAAAAAACAGGAAGGGCAGTGCTTCCCAACTTGGCAGTTTTCAAGATAACAACTACATTCTAAGTGGAGACTGCCATGAATAAACATCTTTTCTACATCTAGAGAAGCAATTGCTCAGGGCCGGCCCCTGCAGCCAGTAGACTGATTGGATCAATCCTTCTTTCTGCATTGTACCTCTACCCTTTCAGAGGAGACAGCAGGGCACCGTTCAGGCTGGCAGTATTTCTCTTCTGTTTTTCACGTCTTTGCATTCTGGAACACAACTGCAAGTTCTTGCTTTAAATACATTCCATCCAAGGAGCAATCACTAAGGACACATGCTATCATCCTGTGGATAGCCAGTCAAAACAATTCACACATCACACAGTCCTCTCAAAATCATGGCATCTTAATAATCTCCAGTTAAAGGGCCATGAAGAGGAGGCATGGGCATCCTTCCAACAAAGAGAAAGTCTCTGTGAGACTGTGCCTGTTGCATCGCTTGGCCAGCAAGGACCAAAATTGTGAGTGGGTCCAGATATCAGAAGTTCAGTTTTCATTCAGAAGGAAAATCCCTGAATTGTTTGCATTCATAAGCAACAGTATTTTAGAAAACATAGAATCATAGAATATTAGGAGTTGGAAGGCACCTTAAATATCATTTAACTCCAGCTTCCCCTGTCATGGGGCACCCATGCTTCCCATTAGACCACATTGCTCAACTCCTCATCCAACCTAGCCTTGTCACTCCAAGGGATGGTGCATCCACAGCTTCTCTGGGTAACCTGTTCCAGTGTCTCACTACCCTCACAGTAAAGAATTTACTCCTATATTTAGCCTAAATTTCCCCACTTTCAGTCTGTGTCCATTTCTCCATGTTCTATCCTCAAATGACCTAAATCCCAAGACAGCACTCACCACATGGTGTTAAAAATGAACAGTCAGCTGGCTCAGGGAGCAAACACATTTGCTATGAAACTTTGCATTAGATGGACTCAGCCAGTAAAAAGGCTCCGATGATTTCATTTGAAACAGGACACAGACACCCACAAGCACATAAACAAACTTTATAACCTGGGCATCTGAAGAGCAACAAATGCCAAGGAAATAGAGAATTTGAGAAAAATTTCTATGAACCAGTAATGAAGCAGGTTTAGGAAATAACAATAGGAAATTAAAAATAAAGATGAAGGGGTACAGTGAAAATGAAGAGAGTTTGCAAGAACAAGAGCTGAAATCCTGCCTTTCCTGCAGGCCAGAGGACTTAGGTCATTGACTCCATCTGAGCCAAGGAGTTCATTGAAGGAGCACTGTTAGGAGTCCAGCAAGGTTTGATGTAAAACTGAAAGACCTAGTGTGTTAAAAGCCCCAAGGAGAGAAAAAGTATTTTAAGACAGAGCAAAGTTCAGCTGTGCTGAGGTTTTTAAGACTGAAAATATAAAAAACTATTACTGACTTCATCTCTATAATCTGCAGACACACTAGAGGGAGCTGAGAAAGAAGATCCCTGGAGCCTTTTGTTTTCCTGGGAACACCCAAGCAGTGTGTGCTAACCTAGAATGAGGGGTTGGGAAAGGCTGTGATTTGTGTACTTCTGAAGAGCAGGTTGGTGGTTACCAAGGGGTGAAGTGGGGGATTAGACCAAAGGTAAAACTGATGTGTGTCACTGGGAGCAACAGCACTGGCACTGCTGCAGGGCTGGAGCACCATGAACAGCTGTGGCTAATGCACTTGATTTATGGATGATGAAGAGCACTGGCACATTTTTGTGCAGCTACCAACCTGCAGAGGAAGGAGAGAAATTTCAGAAGGATTTTATACCAAGTAATAAATGTCTTTCACAGATTTACGAACAACAACAAAAATCAAACAAAATCACTGAAAAGCCTGAGTAACATGGCAGACTTGAAAAGTTTCTCATGTGAGCATTTTATATCTTTTCTTTCAGTGTAAAACATGATTTTGCTGAATCTCTGACCTTTACTTTGCTAAGCCAATTTTCTCAGAAAAGAGATGAGGATTTTTCACTATTTTTCAAATCAGCCACCACGGATTTTGAAAATATTTTTAAAGTATTTTTTCCTTTCCTTTCCTTTCCTTTTTTGCCTTGTTAGGGAGGAGAAAAAAAATCTAATAATCTACTTGAAATATGTGAAGTAAGATAACATCAGAAGGAAGTTAATCATTCATCATATTCCTACACTCCTAAAAAGAGTCAAAACAAGTTAAAAGGTCAATGACTTATAAGAAGATGCCAGTGAGAAACATGTTTGACCAACAGGAAGATCTGATCAGAAAAAAAATACTTTCAAAGTATTACACTGATATAATAAGAAGATAATAATAAAAATGACAGCAACAACAGAAAAACTTCTCTACAACAAAATAAATTATTTAACAGATACACATTATGTTTCTTTTTAGATTCACATACTGTTTGTGGTACAGACAATGTAATTCTTTATTTCAAAAATTTTATGACACATAACAAATCTGGTGCTACTTATCAGACAGATTAAATGTACTCCAACTCTTTTCATAATTCTCATGTCAGAATTTTACAAAATATTATTTTCTACTCTATTGATCACAGTATCTCTGATGCACTATGGAAAATTAATTCATTTTACGAAGTTACCATGGTTTGGCTTAAAGTAAAAAAGCAGGGGGGGTGGGTTATGACATCTCTATAAAACATTTTCCTTTCTGTTTAACATAAAGTTTTACTGGAAGCTGCACTGAAGGAAAAGTTTGCCAAGCTAAGATAGGTGGCTGGCATATGATCTATACATAAATTGAGGCAGAAAGATTGTTCCTTCTGTGAAAGGTGTAGCTCAAAGAAGAAATTTTAAGAATTTCAGGAAATCTCAGAGCTTTATAAAGAACCTGCTATAAACCTTTTGACATCTGACGTGACTAAAAATAGCATTTTCCCTTTTCTGCCTGTACTCTACCTTTTGTTCTTGGAGCCTCCTCTCTGCAGACTTTGTCAGAGCAGCCCACCAGACATGTCTTGGTAGGCAGCAGTGGGGGAACCCAAAATCTACAGCCAGGCTAAGACCTGGGACAGACTTAACTGGAGCTGAGTTTGGAAGAAGGCTTGAGAGGAAAGAGCTGAGTGGTGCAGCCTTACTTTTGGGGTGGGAGGGTCTGCAGAATGACAGCCTGTGTGATCCAGGATCTGAGGGTCTGGATTAAGTGAAAGTTAATCAAATGATCTGAAAAATGCACACTGGACCCATTTTGGGGCAGGGATAGGCACATTGGAGCATTGTTTGTCTCTCATCACAATCTTTCTAGCTCTTGGAAGCACAGCAACCTCAAAAAGAGGTTTCTCTCACACTTCCAAGTATTACAAGTTAATTTAAATCCATTTGAATATTCAGAATGTTACACTGTTATTGCAAACCCAATGTGAAAATATAATTACAGTAACACCACCAATATAGAGACAACTTGTCTCCAAAAGCACTAAAAATTGTATATTAAAATAAGAGGCTTTTAAATCCAGCATGAGCAGTTGAAAACAAGTATCCCTACCACTACTCCCCCTCTTCCCACGCATGGTGACAGTGATGCCCATCCTTTCTTTTTCCTGCTCGTGCTGTAACAACTTCCAGCAGTTTGCTGGCTTTCTAATAAACTGCATGGAGCCTCTCCTGGGTCTTGAGGAGATCTGCTTGTTCCATGGATATCTCTCAGGCTTGGCACTGCCTTGCTGTGACCCAAAAAGGCCTTTACCACCACTGAGGTGGATCCTGGGTTACCCCAGCTGAGCATGCCCAGGTCTCAAAGCACGCTTTGCTTCCTCTTCGTGATTTTATCTGAATCTATGAAGTAGAGCTCAAACTGGGTAAACAGAGCAGCCAGATGGCCTACTGCTCAGCCACACCCTCTTAATGAAAGCTACCACATATTACACATACATAAAACCAGTTATGATATTTCATTTATTCTGTTTATCATGAAGTGTGGTGTATTTCCAGTATGCCAAGTCCGAAATAAAATTATATGGCTGGAACCAAGCAATACTGACAGCAGGCTCAAACCAAGAAAAAATAAAATTAACAACAGCAGCAACAACAACCAGAACAAAACAAAACAAAAAAGACACCCACTTACTATACTCTGAGAATATTCCTGAAAGAAATGGTCACATAATACTGAGTTCTTGGTCATAATTTTCAAAGAAGGCTACCTATACAAGCATCCTGAGAACTAAATCATTATAGAAAAATTAAGGACTTAATAAAGACATTAGACCCATTATGACCTCTCTGATGTTCTGTCACTGCTGTACAGGGTTCCCTCCCTGTATTCTGCAGGATGCAACTGCAGGTTTATCTTAGATAAATTAGATTGAGTAATCTAATTAAACATATGTAAAATCAGTGTTGCAGAGCCTGCATTTATTCTGTATTTACATACAGCTCAAAAGCCTTTCCTTGTGGCTCCTGGCTGTTTGAGGCTATGGGCCTGTGATCAGCAATGTTGCAGGTTGATGGTTAGGGAAGGGCTTGTTGCACCCTCCTTGATCCTAACCCAGGGCTCTGGCACTCCTTGGACCTTTCCATAAGTTGATTAAACCATCCAAAGAGGTTTTGTTTTTTTCTTAAACTGGCAAACTGCCTTAAACTATATTTCAGGCATAAGTTGCTGTACTAGCACTGGTTTTTATTCTTCTCCATCTTAAATATCTTACTGTAAACCTTTTGAGTTTAGATATTGCATCAGCAGTGGGTAAATAGGGCAGCTCTTTGGTGCTGGCAGGGGACCAGGATGAGGTCAGATTTGTATAGTAACAAAAACTGACAGAATTTAGAAGATGATTTAACAGTGGCAACTGTATAACCACTGATGGGGACTGACTGCATGCAAAGGCAGCTGTACCATAAGAGTCAGGACATTCATTTTCTTGCTCTTTGGCATACCCATGCTTTAGCTCTTTATGTACCACCATTTCTACAGGAGATTATTTCAGAACACTGAAATGCTCTGACTGGAACTAACCATGTGACTGATGCTGCCCCATTCAGGACTTAACTGAAAAACCCTTTCTACTGTAAGGGCTGATGAGAAATCTGACTTCATATTGTCCTCTACCCAGATACCCACCATGAAAAGAATTCTACAGTTAAGGTCTTGTCTTTGTTTTTCTCTGGGTGGCACTGCTCTGGCTACTTTTTAGGGTCCAGCTCTAACGATACTACTCACAGTTTCAATAAAAACTCCCACTGAGGCTCACAGTCATTTGCATCCCCTACCTCTGCTGGCCCAACAGGCAAGTACAGTGCTGACATTGCATTTTGTACTTCCTAGCAGCCTTGTGATTTCAGTTTTATTTTTTCCTTTTTTAGGATTTTTTCCCCAAATGTCTGTGATACTCCAATCCATCCCCAACCTCCAATTTTTCTAGGAGCCAAGATGGGGACACTGTCAGTAGGTATGAACAGGCCTCCAGACATTTTCAGCCAAAGTCCTAGCAGGGAATTGAGCCTTGAAGCTGGCAGCAGGCAGAACAGTGTGACTCACTGTGAAAGGGCAGGAGCACGAGGGCAGTTTAAAATAGTTTGTTTCTCTCAAGACTGACTCTTCCCTGAGGCCAGCTGTGGTTTCAACCTGAAAAAGAGATGTGAACAGATCTTGTTCAGTTTGGACTGTGCATCTGCATACTGCATGTTTATTTGCTACTTCTCACTCTCCCAGGCTATATGTTTTTCTGTCCTTTTCCTGGATGTTTCCTTTTCCTCTGTTTCCTTTAAGGCCTATGTTGGGGCAATGAGAGTGCCTGTATTCCTGGAGATGTGACCCAGCTGCATCCCAAGCCTGTACCTGGGCAAGATGAAGGTGTGCCCTCCCTCTCCCCCCCAAAGGGAATTATGCTGTGGTCTCTCAGGTGAACCCATGGGGACTCCAGCAAGGATAAGGACTGCAGGGTGTGCTGTATGGACCTAAGTCCTTGCTGGCCAAAATGTTTTTTGATTATAGAAGGAAGTGGCTTCTGTATGAATCACTGCGTCTGTTCTGAAATATTTTCCCATGGAGGCAGTGGTTGGTAGTTCAGCTTGAGTTAAATGTTAGATTTTCTGTTTAATGAATTAGATATAACTAAAAAAAGAATCCACTGTAAACAAGGTTGAGAAAGAGTGCCTTAAAGTTTGTTACTGTATTTATAGAGGTCAGTCGAGCATATACTGGTAAAATAATAACTGTTTGCTCTGTACATAATCTCCTTGTTCTGGATTACATCAGTGCTTGCCCACATACAATTAAAGTTCCTGACACACCACAGCTAAAATTCTGCCAAAGGCCTCTCCCAACTTTTTTTTACCTGGTGTTTCACACTGATCTAACTACAAAATGTTCAAACTGCAGCACATTCAGGATGAGCGCTTCCCATGCTGGCTGGGATAAAACCAGTTCAGCCTGCAATATACTTGGCTGAAACCCAGAAAGGTTTTTAGGCAATTGCACTGTAAACCATGACATAGAGGTCAACTTTCAGTGAAGAGCAGGACTACAGCAAGGTGAAGGACTTTGGAGAAGAAGGGGATGTTAATCCATAGGAAGCTTTTCTCCACTGGAGGCAGACAGTGACTGGTAACAGGCTAAAACCTGGGCAGAGGCTGGAGGTGGAGAGAAGAAATAGTGCCTGGAGTTCTCAGTCAGGATTACAGAGCACACCAAGCACAAAAAGAGAACCAGGCCCACACTTTTTATGGATCTTTTCCTCTTGGCTGAATCTGTTAATGCCAGCAAAATTTGGGGTACTTCAAAAAAAACAAAGCCATTATTGTCAACATTATTTAAGGGATAGCAGAAGCCAGGACAGGAGATTATCATTAAGCAATATCCTGTATTGAAAGACACTGCATAAGAAGGCAGTCATGATATTGATCCTGACTTTCTTTCAAAATTTTTTAAATGTTATAAATGCTGATATTCTAAGTGTTGTTCTATGATGTGAGGGAAAGGAGAATTAGAACTGACCTTTACAGTCTTGTACTTTGAGCAAGTCATGCTGCTGCTCACATAAGCATCCAAACATTTATGTTTTATTTATAAATAAGCCAAGCCTTTTCCAACTCAATTCCTGGTAAAAAAGCAGCATTCAAACCACAGAAATCCTTTGTGTCATGTGTACTGCTCATTATTCTGGGAAACTCTGAGAGATGCCTATTGTATACTGAATTCTTTGTTTCAAGCTTCCAGAGGTCCTCCTGGGATGCTTCCCCACAAAGTTACTGTGGCTGTGTTTAACAAGCACTTGAAACCCAGAGCATGTACTTGTAGGAAAATGAGAATATGTAGCAGCATGTTAAGTACTATGGAAAATTGCAGCCTGGCTCAATGCTGGGGGAAGGGAATTTCTGCCATTGCCAGCAGGAAACTTCTGGAGGTCTGAAATAATATGAGGAATAATAGAAATCTAAGTATGACTCAGGAATATACATACTTTTTCATTTCAGTACCTGTACATAGCTTTATTTCAGAGATTCTAGATATTTCGGAGTTGTAGAAATATATATCTATTTGAGAATTGCTGGCAAATAGTAGTCAAATAGTGCTTGCTTTGGTGTGATACAAAATTCTGCCTGTTAAATTGCAAAGCTATTTTTGTGAACACTAAACCAGCCAGCTTCAGAAAATACCATTTAACATCCATTGTGGCATTAAATTTATTCCCCTGAAGAGCAAGAGGAAATACAGTGGTGTTTTCTAGAGGCTGAGTTTTATAGAGAGATCCACTGCATGAAACACCCACAGCAGCATAGTCCATGAAAAATTCTAACCATTTTATCATTTGTTTAGCAATTAGCCTGGAAATCACTGAGTCCTTTGTACATTCTTTGTTGTGATGAGTGGTGTCCCTCAGGGCTCTGTCTTGGGACTGGTGCCTTTTAGTATTTTTATCAATGACACAGACAGTGGGATCAAGAGCATCCTCATCAAGTCTGCAGATGACACCAAACTGACGTGTGTAGCTGACAACAGAAGAACAGGACACAATCCAGAAGGACCTGGACAAGCTTGAGAAATGGGCTAACAAGAACCTCATGAAGTTTTACCAGGCCAAGTGCAAAGTGCTGCACCTGGGCCAGGGCAATCCCAGACATGAGCACAGACTGAAGAAGTCACTGGGAGCAGCTCTGCTCAGGAGGACTTGGGGGTGCTGGGGGGTGAGAGGCTGGACATGACCCAGCCATGGCACTCAAAGCCCAGAGAGCCACATGTGTCCTGGGCTGCATCCAGAGCACCAGCATCCATGCACTGCATCCATGTGCAGCAGATCAAGGGAGGGGATTCTGCCCTCTGTTCTGTCCCTGTGAGACCCTACCCAGAGTGCTGCATCTAGCTCTGGGGCTGCCAGTACAAGAAAGGGCATAGATGAGGCCACCAAGATAATCAGAGGGCTGAAACATTTCTCCTCTGAAGACAGGCTGAGACAGTTGAGGTTGTTCTGTCTTCAGGCAATATACTCACAATTAGCAGAAGTGTCCATATCTCTTCCATGAGTGTCCAGAAATCTCACTGTACAATTTGCTGCAGAGCCTCTTACCAGGTTCAGAAGCAAAAACCAGTGACTGCATATGATAATTGCTGTGCCTGCAGCCTTTTATTGACTCATTTTAACAGGAGGAATTGCATTACTTGTAAAGAGCAGTTATTTTTTCCCTCCATTTCGAATTCTCATTAAAATTTCAATGACTTAGAGTCCATCACTTTCACAATTCCTACAAATGCATTAACACTGTATTTATAAAGTGTTACAAGGGGAAACTACAAGACTGTTTCTAGATTGGCAATGGAAACATTTGTCACAGTATAGCAGTGTGATTTGGGAATCAATCTGGAACATCAGCTCCAGCAAACCAACCACTTCAACAGATCCAAGCTATTTGAGCCTGATTTACTTCTGTCTTCCACTACTTCATTGCCATGACTTTTGCCTTTCCACCAAGGTTCATGCACTGATTGTTCCTTTCTGCAGTACAACTGCAGATGCTCACATTTTTCTCCTCTTCATGATGTTTCTATGTGAAGCAAAAGACACTGAATGTTTTCAAGCCCATTTCTTTGGGATTTAATTTCCACCACTGCAGAAACTAATATAGGACACTGTTACAGAGTCTTGTGCTTTCCAAAAGCTGTTCTGCAAGGATGGAGAGTTGGGTAACAACCTGCAGTAAACTTATGTAATGAGTGTTTAGTTTCCTCCTCAATGAACTTTACAGCTGCTGTGTATTTTGGAGCATTACTAAAATGTACATTATAAAGAGGGAATGATGATATATAGTTTAATTTACTGTATTTAGCTGTACATCTCTTTTTCCTCTAGAAAAAGAGATTTCTATTTCTCAGTAAAAAGAGATCTACCCTCACACTTCATATGATGGCATACTGACCATCTTTCTGCTGAAACTTTATTTTTTGTTTCAGCATGACAGCATAAGAAGTGATGAGTTGGTTTGACTGTGTCAGCTTGTATCAGAATGAAATCAATGGTGCAGAAACAGTGGATACTAACCTAATGCATAGCTGATGTTTGCATCCTAACTTTCCTTTTAATGGCATTCGAGAACATGGCTTCAAATTTGAATGGACTTCAGTTACAGAATTAATATTCTTATTCTCTCTGAAGAACAGCAGGCCTGTCCCTTCAAGCAAATGCTTATGATCTCAGAGGAAAAGCTTTAAGATTATAACAGAGAGAAAGACTGACTTCAAAAGGATTTTGTACAGAGGTAGGAAATAACCGTTACCCTTCCTTTCTAAAATTCTGTGTATGTTTAGTGCTAACTGTGAAATTGTTTTCCTGCAGTTAAAAGCTGAATAAAATTCCCAGTGAAATAAGTCAATAAGCACCAGAGTGTCAAATCCAAAGAAGTAAAAGTAAATATTACTTCTTCCTGTCCAGGACAGAGTATTTTGCTTCTAAGATAAGCTGCCTAGGATCTTCATTCTTATTCATAAAATTCCCCAAGGAAAACCCTTTTAAGTACACTTTCAGCTATTTAATTCAGAGGGAAACGTCATGCATAGCTTAGAGCTGATGCACATTTCCCTTGCTGGTTTCCTGCAAGTCTCTCAGTTCCTTCAGGGATCATACAAGTCACAGTGTATTCTATCCCTGCATCATTAATCACGCAGATAATAAGGAAGAATATTCTATTTGAATATACCTATCTTTATCTAAACATGAATCTGTTTGAAATGTACTTTATCACAAATTCCAAGCACTCATTGAAGTGTTTGCTACCCAGCAAGGCACTCAAGTAAATATGCAGGGAAAAGATTTTGTTAAATTGTGTTTAACGGTGGTTGACTAAGGCCTGAAATTTTTTCTCTGAAAAGGTTGTGGTACCAGTGAGTACAGATGGCAGATCTGCCCCTGAACAGGTGCCTGCCATCCTTTCCAGTTTTTCTGGCTTTTAAACCACATTCTTAGAGTGCTGCTGGTACACTACAGTATGCTGTGATTGGAGAGTCTGGCAGCAATTTAGCTTTAAGCCTAACAAAAGCAGGAAGCAGGGAACACAGACATGGTATATTCCTAGGCCGGCCGAAGCGTTATTCCAGAGATTTGCTGCTGAACAGCAAGGGAGTGTGGCCAAACACTTTGATAAGTGATCTCTATGGGGAAAATTAATGCTGCTTGCAACAGGAGATAACCCCCTTTCTTTTAAAACACAGCCCATATACCATGAATGTAGCCAGATACTTTTGTAGATGTGTTTCCAGGCAGCACTTGTGTTTAGCATCTCAGCACTGAATTATTCCCCCTTTGCCTTCCTGGCATGTAAATGGAATCTGTTTCACTGCTTTTGCTGATTAGATAACAAAACAGACTCTAATGAACATTATGAAGCTAAAGGCTATTTGTCAGAGCTGGTTGAAATCTTTCCAATTAATATTTCAACAGGGTTTAATCTAAGATCCCCTTTCATAAAATATTCACAAACAATGTAATTGCTCAAAAGGATATATTGTGTAAGTATTCTAGCAAAAAGAAATTCTTAAGGATTTGGAAAAAAGTCTAATGTCTTGAGTTTTTTCTTAATCTCCTTTTTTTTCCTCTTTCTCTCTTTCCAGATCAATTTCCTCCCTATTCCTGCTATAAAATGTGTTTAAAATATGCAACATCTTAACTGCTTATTACTGAAGGTAAAAAAGCACACAAAGCAGTCTCTGAATTGAAGCTGACCAAAAAGAGTGAAAACTGTTCTGCCATGTAGTTTACCTTCTTTAACTTTTTTATGCCTCAAAGGAAAAAAACTATTTCAAATAAAAGTTGCTTTTTCTCCTCAAAATACTAACACTAAGATACTGTTAAAATATAATAAATTTTATCCTGAAATATTACAATATTTACAGAATTTTCAAGAAAAGAAGAAATAAGAAATTCATACAGAAAAAATATGTCCCTCTTCTGTTCACTGTAACTCACAAGCCCCTGACAGCAGAGGAGGCTTTGCATGATGGCAATCCCTACTCTGCAAAGACAGAGATCCAGCAAACACAGGGTTATACCCAAGCTTCTGCATGGATCCTTGCCTCCATCTATTGGCTTATGTTTTGTAACCAAAAAAGTCACATTTATGTCTAAAAAGTAAAAACGTGCTAGCTAGCCTAATGCAGGTTGCAGCTTTTCCTGATGCAAGGAAATCTCTGAAAGTATAGAGTGTTGTCAGCTGACTTTTAACAATCTCCAAGGAGGGAAATTTCATGGCTTTTCTGGGAATGTGTTCCAGTGCTTAATCACTCTCATCATGAAGATTTCTTGCCCCTTTAAATCCAATTGCCATTTGGATATTTGCTTTTTGCCCATTGTGCTCTGGCTGTGCACTTCTGAGAAGGTCCTGCTCTGCTTTTTCTATAACTTCATTTTTTGTGGGATTGTATTAGAGCTTTTTTTTTCTTCAGGATGAGCACTGAAAATAACTCTCTTCAATATGTATACTTTTATACACTAATACTCTTCAAATATCAAAGAATAAAACTTTGTCTGTTTCATTAATAACCCCATTTTTAATTCATTGAAAAGTTTCTTATATAAAGTTTCCTTGAGTCTTCTTTATAAAAAAAAATCCCAAACTTTTGGAGTATTGTTTTTATTTCACTTTTTTTTCCCTCTGCCTCTCATATTTATCTGAAACACACAGAGTGAGCTGAAATCCTCTTGTAATACTGAAGATTACTCAGCACCAGTTAAAGTTTTTTAAACCCTTGCTTTTTCATTTTAATAGCTAGAGACAGTTTTTCTTCCTTGTCATCTTGGCTCATATTTTTTGGGGGGATGTGGGCTTTTTTCAGAGCCTATTCTACATTCAATACTTGAAGTAGACAAGAAGTGGTGTGGCTTAATCACCAAACACAGCCTGTCTGTACCTTAGACATCAGTTAGGAAGCCATCCAAAGGATGACAAATCTGTCCTGGGCTGCTAGTGCAGAAGTAGAGGAGTCACCACTTCCAGAAGTGTTTCAAGAGGCCCCTGGATGTGGCACATGGGTTTAGGGTGATTATGGTGGGATAGATGATCTTGAGGGTCTTTCCCAGCACTGATGATTCTGTGATTCTACGGGGGAAAAAAGATATATGTTAGCATAAGTTACTCATGCAGACAAAGCTTTAGTGTCAGGACTGCCGAACAAACTTTCTGTGTGTCATGCTGGCTGTTTCATGGAGTCTTGGAGCCTTCCTTATCTTCCACACACAAACCAAAAATTGACACACTTCCCTACCACACACTGCCAGAGCTTGGAAGCAATCATGATGTTTCTGGGAAACTCAGGTATTTCAGTAATGCTGGAAAGGAGCAAAATGAGAAAGGAAAGGACATGACTCTTCCCTTTCTGTGCCAGAATGAAGTGGAATTAGTCCTGCTCCTTGTAAAGCAGCTGAGCTTCCAAAAACTGATTTTATCCAAAGCTATTTCTGAACCATGAGAGTATTCTGAGCTGTACACAAATTCTGATCCAGCACCAGTCTTTAAATGCATGGCTAAACCTGGTCTTCAAAATAGAAAAGCCTAAGCTTGTATTTTAACAATTATAAATATACAACACAAGCGAAAAAAAGAAAAGGTTAAATTATTGATGATGATGACAGGGAAGCGTCTCCTTTGTGTACTTTCTTGGGGATAAGGCTCATGTATGGGTATGGAACCTAATGATGCCAGCAGGCAGGGGACTGGAGCATCTGACTTAGATCCCTTTGAAGGAAATCTGATAAACACATGAACAACTTGGAGGAAAAACACAGCACATGGTAAATAGAGAAACAAAATCTCCTCAAAACAAATTGCTAATACAGACACTGGCTGAAAGATGTATAAACACATTGGGTACTACTGTCTTTTTCCTGATGAGTTTTATGAGCAAATGCTCTCCTTGGAAACTGCGACAGTTACATTTCTAAAAGGAAAACTCCACAGCTTTCAATACTCCAGCCAGAAATACACATTTGCCAGGACTCAAATACGTAGGAGAGTGACATGTTTTAGTTAAAAACTTGCAGAAGTTTGAATGAAAGAGGTCTTGGAGCATGACAACTCCAGTCCTGCCTTCCTGGGTCACAGAGACTGGTACTGTGGCATTCTTGTGAACATAAAACGTGGAACTAACCAACCTGTTAGTGAACAAATCTTTGGGCCGACTTAAACAAAACCAACTTATGTCACAAGCCCTTGTAAGTGTAGAAGGAAACAAAGAGAGAGTCTCTTGTTCTCTACTGTTGTGTATATTTTGGGCAATACAGAATTAGCTGTAGTTTTTCAGGATAATTCCTTACACATACAAAAAATAGTAACTCTGTTTATGTGAGTAGAAAAAGCAACCATCCATTGACTGACCAACACCATCTACCTGGACTTAGGGACATCCTTATCTCTGAATTGGAGACACATGGGTTTGAAAATTGGACTGTTTGGTGGATAAGGAACTGGCTGGACAGACACAGCCAGAGAGTTGTGGTCAATGGCTGCATGTCCCAGGGGCGGTTGTGATGAGTGGTGTCCCTCAGGGCTCTGTCTTGGGACTGGTGCCTTTTAGTATTTTTATCAATGACACAGACAGTGGGATCAAGAGCATCCTCATCAAGTCTGCAGATGACACCAAACTGACGTGTGTAGCTGACAACAGAAGAACAGGACACAATCCAGAAGGACCTGGACAAGCTTGAGAAATGGGCTAACAAGAACCTCATGAAGTTTTACCAGGCCAAGTGCAAAGTGCTGCACCTGGGCCAGGGCAATCCCAGACGTGAGCACAGACTGAAGAAGTCACTGGGAGCAGCTCTGCTCAGGAGGACTTGGGGGTGCTGGGGGGTGAGAGGCTGGACATGACCCAGCCATGGCACTCAAAGCCCAGAGAGCCACATGTGTCCTGGGCTGCATCCAGAGCACCAGCATCCATGCACTGCATCCATGTGCAGCAGATCAAGGGAGGGGATTCTGCCCTCTGTTCTGTCCCTGTGAGACCCTACCCAGAGTGCTGCATCCAGCTCTGGGGCTGCCAGTACAAGAAAGGGCATAGATGAGGCCACCAAGATAATCAGAGGGCTGAAACATTTCTCCTCTGAAGACAGGCTGAGACAGTTGAGGTTGTTCACCCTGGAGGAGAGAAGGCTCTGGGGCCACCTTATTGAGGTCTTTCAGTACTTAAAGGGGGCTTATGGAAAAAAAGGGAGAGGAACTTTTGATACGGGCAAATAGTGATAAAACAATGGGAAATGTTTTTAAATTGAATGAGGAGAGATTTGGATTAGATATTAGGAAGAAATTCTTTACTCGAAAGATGGTAAGGCAAAGGAACATGTTTCTCAGAGACACTGTAGATGACCCATCCCTGGAAATGTTCAAGGCCAGGTTGAATGGGGCCCTGGGCAATCTGGCCTAGTGTGTGGCATCTCTGCCTGTGGTGGCAAAACAGGAAATGGGTGATATTTAAGGTCCCTTCCAGCTGAAACCATTCTACGACTCTCTGATCTCTCGTGGAAGTTTTGCAGACACACTTAGCCAAGTATCCCTAATGTGTTCAATTTCATAAAATCTAAGATTACCCCAGCACCTTAGAGACACTTTTGTGAAGATGACAAGAAATCAGTGCGTTCAGAGGCAGGGGCAAATTAACTGTGGAGGAGAGAGTGCTGCCTATTGCCAGCTGGTGAACTGCCAGGTTTGAGACATCTCATTCTTGTGAGGCTGCCATGCTGTGCTGTAAACTGCTGCTAACTGTGTGAAACACTCCAACACCAACTGCACCACAAGGTGAGAGCTTTCCAAGAGCATTGGATGATATCCACTCCTCTACCTAGGATAATCTTTGCTATTACATTGTAAATATATCCTGGCTATGATTGGCATGAACTCTCTTGATGTGGCTTCTTGTTATGAGCAAGATGTTTCTCTGAGCATCCTCTAAAGCACAGAATATAAGCCAAGTGTTTCAGAAGCATATTCATTGTTTCACACTGGGAATTGCCGCAGTAAATTATTAAATACAGTCAGGCTGAAATAATAGCTACTCTAAAGGGCTCCATTGTGTTATCAATCAAATACAGATGGAGCAATTAATATTATGCAAACTCAATATGTAGCCAGAAAAGTTTCTAGTAGCTAGGGTCACAACAGAAAAATGCCTCCTAGAAAATAAAGGATAATTAGGCTAAAAAGGCTTTTTTCCCAAGGAAAAATTGTAAATGTCAATTTAAAACACAGTTTCATTGCAAGCTCTAAAAGATTTTTTTTAGTAAAAATATTTGGGACTCTTAATGAGCCTAGTAAAGACATGTATTTGCTGGACATTGTGAAGAAATTTTATAACATGCAAAAAAAAAAAAAAAANAAAAAAAAAAAAAGAAGAAAAGAAAGGAGGTCCAACACACCAACACATTCACAACACATTCATACAGCTACACAGTTTAGAAATTCTAGTATAATTCAAGATTTATATACTTTTTTTCAGATCTTTATAAAACCAAGAAATCTGACCTCCATTATGATATCTTCCTTGGCTGTTATCAAATTCTGTATATGTTACCTCTTAAGCTTCACTAAAGACGTGGGATGAAAAGTAAACTTCTTCCTCCAAGGCAAGTTGAACATTCAATGCCTACAATGAGCAAGTCTTCAGATGAACAAATTATCCTGGGCTCCTTTATAGCACTAGTGAAGAGAAACACATTTTGGACATAATTCACCTTGGCCACTTTAGGAAGTGAAGTAAATCCAAAACTTGTCTCTTTCTACTCTGTCATTTATTGCTGTCAATACAGGGTCATTAGCTCAAACTATGCAAAAATGAGATGATTTCCATCAACTACACTGGGAATAGCTCAATAGGTTAGAGGATGGTGCTAATAGTGCCAAAGTTGTGGGTCTGACCCCTGTATTCACACTCCCAACTCATTCATTTATGACTTGGACTTGACAATCCTTCCAGCTCAGACTGTTCTTTGATTCTGTGTCACCAGAGGTTCAAAAGAATTATATCAAGCCTGGAAAAAAACATATCTTAAAATAAAAAGCATTAAGTATTCACTCATGGATTTACTTTCTCTTCCTATTATCTAGAAAATATTCCTTTGGTCTTTTGACCTGATTTCAGCAGGTGTTTTTTTTCTCTGCTAGCTTTGACATGTAGGAATAACAGCCACTGGATCATAGAATGATATAATGGTTTGAGTTGTAAGGGATTGTAAAGATCTCATTCCAACTCCCCTTCCATGGGCAGGGACACTTCCTTCCTGCTAAACCAGGTTGTTCAAAGCCCCACCCAGTGGGGCCTTGAACACTTCCAGGGGTGAGGAATCCACAACTTCTCAAGGCAACCTGTTCCAGCATCTCACCACCCTAACAGTAAAGAATTTCCTCCTAAAAATAATCTGAATCTTTCCTCTTTCAGTTTAAAGCTGTTCCCCCTTGTTCTATAAATTTCCTGTTCACAATATATCAAAAATCTCTCCATGAAACAAAAATTAGAAATAAGCCACCTTCCTGAGTACAGCATTATAAACACAAACTATATCTGGTAATATCAGATTAAAATCTTAGCACCTGCTCCAGTAGCAAGGAGAAACTTGTCCCAGAGTGGCCCCCAGGCCACTTAATCTACTCACCAGTGGGTCCCACCTGACACCTGCTAGTGACCCCACACTCACTTGCACATGCTCACTTGCCCCATTTGCTGGCCCCACGGACACACAAGCCCAGTGACCAGGGCTCTGACTGCAGCTGCCTATGCTCAGACCCCCTTTCACACACACACAGAGTAAATTGAAATGGCACCATGTGCCTCTGATGGTGCTAAAGCACTCACAAATAGCAGAACTTTACATGGACTGTTCAAATCTAGACACTAAAATATCTAAATGCATTGTATTAGTAAAACACTACAAGTGAGGAACAGGTGGCTGGAATTGCCTTTTTTATGTGTTTAATTCCCAAGCAGATGGAGTGTTAGATGTATAACTCATCTTTTTATACACATCTGTATAAAAAGGTGAGTTACTTAAAATGTATGATTATTTGTCTATACCTAATCACAGCCTACTGAATTAATCACAGGCTATTATTATCATCTTTGCAACTGGGTAATATTGTGGCTGCTCTACCAAATGAATAAGTTTTTCAAGCCTGCCACGAGAGCTATAAGAAACTGGCCCTTGACATCAGTCAGCATCAGCACCACTGGCAGGCTGGCTGTCCTTTCCCTGCCTTCCCTGCAAATCCACATTCCTCTTCTCCTCCTCAGCACAACAATAAAAACAATCTATTTACAAAGACTAACAACCCCTTTTGAGATATGCATGCAGAGAGCTGATAAAACTGCTTCAGAAAGAAGAGTAAGACAAGCTCAGTAATCTGCTTGCCTTATTTTTTTAAGTAGCCCCTGTTTCTCTACAGTGCATGGGGGAACAGAAATCTTATTCCCTATGAAAATATTTCACTAAAACAGCCTATTTGTTTTGTGTATGTCTCACCCTGCAACACAGGAAAGAAAACATTTATGGATGTGTAGACCTCAGTATTGCAATCAGACAAAGAGCCTCTCAAAATGGTGTGACCTTGCCCTTCCCTTCCCTCCACTGCAGCGAGCATTCCCATAATAACAGGGCACAGCTGCTCCAAGGTGTGCTCAGCTGCTCGACCAAGTGTTGCTCTAGAAATGGTGATGAAAACAGCCAATAATGCATGCTGCAAATGCTAAACTCAGGAAGGTTACAGCCATACTGCCAATGCCAGTGCACTGGGCTGAGCTGTGTCTTTCCTTTGGGAATCCGCCAGTTACATTCCACAGTCTCGGGAGAAGAGAGAGATTCTAATAAAACACTTTAGTCTCTTTCTCAATCAGCTTTATAAACTGCCTCCTTGAAGCATTTTGAGACATATATACTCATCTTGGCAAAATGCCACAGGGGGTGGATTCCCAGCTAGACTCTTCAGGATTATAATGATTCCATCTATTCCAAATAACCACAATGCTGCTCTTGAATTTTCATCTATTGTCATGAAATTGTTTTTTCTTTGCACAGGTTTGTAGAACTCTGATACCAAGGCCAACATCCTTCTTAATGCTTTGTTGTTCTAAGTAGAATAATCCTCTTCCATTGTCCCTTTAATGCTTTTTTTCTGGCATTAGCAATATGCAAATATTGGGCTGAAGATTACTGTGCTCTATTTTTGCTGGCTATTTTCCTGAGAAAAGTATTCTATTTATGGCATATGTTGACACAGCTGATTCCAATTTTCCTTCCAGGGGAAGCCTGCCATACTGCTGTATGTAAAAGCAATCATGCCAGGGCTTTGTTTCAGAGAGCACCCCAGACTAGGGGCCCTCTCTGCTGTCTGTGGAGGCAGTCCTTGTTTCATCTGCCAGTTTGTCCTCAACTTCCTCAGCAGATGTCCCCAGAACCATCACTGGGGTCATGGCCAAGGATAATACTGAGAGGGAGACAATGCTTCTCCAGCTTAAGGACTCCACCCACTATTTTGGTATGGGAGTGTCCACACATGGACTTAATCAGGGGTAAGTCCCTGTACAGACAAGCCCTTACACTTAACACCCCACTCTGAAGGATGCTGAGGCTTCTAACCACATCCTGGGTACTAGATGTTGATCACAGAATCTCTCAGCACTGTGCCTTTGTGCTGCAGTCTACACCTGAGCCTTCAGTCTTAGCAAAGATAAAAGAATGCATGCATGCAGTTCTGCTATTACCTTCTTAATTAAGACTTTTTACAATGATTATAAATGTGATTGCTGTCATAATTCACCTACACACTTTAAAAGCTTTTGAAAATAACTAATTCTTCTCCACAGTACTACTGTACAGCAAGTTATCAAAATGTCTCACGCTGCGTTTCACACCTATGTTCATGTGTACATCAGGAAAATCTGCATTATTTTTCTCTTGAGCTGATGCAACACAGCAACTGACTGCTTCTGTTTTGGGGGGGGGTGGTGTTGGGTTTGTTTGTTTGTTTGTTTCTTTGTTTCTTTGTTTGTTTGTTTGTTTTGTGGGAAGTCATGGGGAGCAATTGGGAAATGATTCAATGTGATGACCTTCTGAATTCTTGTGGGACTCCTGTGGGACTTTTCCCATTTTTGGACAAAGTTAAAGGCAAAGATCTAGGTTCAGTTCCCTGTTACTGCTGTGTAAAACTGGAGTAGCTTCACCAAACCATTAAACTAAACTAAATTATGGTATTATTTAATTAGGGTATTAAACTAAATTTATGCTACTTTGAGAGCAGACTTTGGATGGCAGACTTCGTGGTCAGTGCTTGACTATAAAGCTTTTTGACTAGAGGCTTTTGTAATCATGTTTCCCAGAATTCTGTACAAATGAACTTCAGAAGTCACCTTGACAATGCTGCATTTTCCTTTTAAAAATCTTATTTTTGATTAGTAAGGAAATACACTTGTAACCTTACAAGTACAAAGTAGAATAAAACTAGAGTAATGAACCAACAAGTCTGAGTTACTTTCATTGTATTTGCCTAGGGCTGCAATCAGATGTCCCCAGTTTCTTTGGTGAGGCAAAAGGCTGAGTGTAAGAGGGGATATAATGGGATGTCCTGTACAGGCTGGGTATCTGTCACCCATTTGACTGACCAGAATCTAGAACATCGTGTACATCATCGTTAACTATGTTTGCAGCCCTGGTACCAGCTATGAGAAAAGCAATAATTAATGTTATTTTGGGGTGATAAATCATCCAACTTTACCAGTGTGCATTAATCACCTACCCACAGTCACAGGGCTGTAGATGCAATGTCTGTTTGTCTGTTCTTATGCCTTTGCACCAGCAAGAACTGCATTCAGTAGCATCTTGCTCCTTTCCCAGGTGCTGGCTTAGGCAATATCACACTGCTTAATGATGAAAGCATCCCAAGGAGCCCAGCTGCTGCTGCTCTGTGCACAGAGTCATCACAAAGTGCTCCATGTATGTACTGTTGGAGCACTGAAAAACAACAGTCACATTGGAAGGAGATGGATGTGTTATTATTTTGGTGGGTTGGGTTTTTTTTTGTGGTCTTCAGATAGAATAGAGTAGGAAAATTATGTATCCCATTTGGATTTTTAAACCTTACAAATAGGAACCCAACTTCAAGTTTAATTTCTACTGCTGTGACAGTCAGCATTCTTCAAATTTTTGAGCTGTCAAAAGCTCTCCAGAGTTTATTTATACATTCCTTTCACTCTTGCCCCCCTCTCTCACACATGAGTACTCCCAGATCCTGTGAGGCTATCTTTAAACTTGCAGGCAGTTTGGATAGTTACTGGGAATCACCAGCTACTTTAATTTTAATCTCAAGTCTAAAAAAGACAACAAAACACTGTGAACTGAACTATAGCATATCATAAGACATGAACAATCTGTGAGTGTCTGTACAGTCTGGAGGCTTGTGAATTTTCCTAAAAGCTTGAGCTGCTTAACATAAACCTTTTCTTAAAGTTTCACTGTTACCCCAGTCAGTATTCTGCCATGCACTAAGACCCTGCCAATGGAAATGGCAGAAGATGAACAAATTATGGGAAAGATTGAAGAATATCTCTAATGTGGAAAATGCAATAGTTCTATTGAATATGCACCACAATGTCCACCCCAACTCCAGTATTGAGGAATGGAGGAACAGGACAGTAATGCCTATTGTGAAATATCCTTTTGTGAAATACCCCATCTTCATTCTGCAACCACCTCTACTCTTGAGTAATAAACATGTTATAAAAGATGCAGAGCAAACTAGATACTGAGCTGTGCAAATAGACAGAGCTATGCCAACTTCTGCATGTTTATATAATAGAAATTAATTTTAGTAATTCTTTTATTCTCCATATTTTCTAGAATAGGTACTGTGTTTTAGCCCTGACGTGGGCTTTTCTAACCAACATTCAAAAATTAACATGTACAGGGTGCATTTTCGGGACGACATATGACTAAGTGATCACATTTAGTTGTCTGTGCTGAAAATTTACTTTTTAAAGAGCGCTGAGCATATCATCATGAGGATGATATCCACATCCAAGTTTCTTTGAAGCCTATTCTATATTAAGGACATTGTCTTAGACTCTTGCTTCACTGCCAGGCTCCATCCAGCTCACATCTCCCCTATGGGAACAGCTACTTTCTACAAGTATTTTAATCTGAAGTGTTGATGTACAGCCTCATAATTTTAATTTCTTTGCTGTGAACTCAGTTTACTTCACCCTTTCTTTTTCCTCCCTGGGGAAATCTACACTCACATGCAACATCTGTCACCTATTGACTTCTTGGGAAAAAAGGCTGATGTCATTACAGTTTCCACCCATGTGTCAAGCTGCCAGTCTACTTGTGCCTGTCTCTTACCCGCAGCTCATTTTCCTTTTTATGAGAGTGATCTGTTCTGTACCTTGCCCAGGAAGTGGGACAAATCCTTTGCCTACAACTAACCCAGCTATAGTCTGTAGTCTGTGCACCTCTTTCCCAGAGACTGGCTGCCAGGATAGCTCCTCAGAGAAGGCCATGCCCCAAGTAAGAAACAGTGTGTGCCTTCAGGCAAGGTGAGTGTGAAGCATCCTACTGTGGCTGATTTATGCTTAGTGCTGATGGCAGACTGGGAGGAAACTGGCTGAATGGTAATGCCTGAATTTTAAAAGATAGTTAAGTTTATCAGCCAAGTCAGTTTTGCTGTAAGGCAAGAGATCCTTCAGATCCTCATTGGTTCTAAGTGTTTGTTCTTGCTACAGAAGCAAATCTGTGTGCTACATGTGCTGCAAGTCTGTGTTCTGCTCTTGTCTGGGATTGTCCTGACCCAGGTGCAGCACCTTGAAGTTGGTTTTTTTAAACCTAATGAGATTCCCATAACACCACTTTTTGATCTTGCCCAGGTCCCTCTTGATGCCATCCCATCCTTCAGGTATGTCCACATCAGCACTCAGCTTGGGATCATCTGCAAACTTGCTTGAGGATGCCCTTTGTCTACATCATTGATGAAGAGTGTAAATAACAATGGTCCCAATACAGATCTCTGAGGGCACCACTTGGCACTGACTCAGAGTCCTTGACCACGACCCTCTGGATGTGATGGCACAACCAATTCCTTATCCAAAAAACATTCCACACATGGAATCCAACTCTTTCCAATTTAGAGAGTAGGATGTTGTGAGGGCCCACATCAAAGGATTTACAGGAGTCCAGGACATCCACACCCCTTCCCTTGTCCACTGATGCAGTCAGTCTACCGTGGAAGGGTTTGTCAGACAGGACTTGACCCTGGTGAAGCCATGCTGGTCTCTCAAATTACCTCCCTGTCCTCCATGTGCCTTAGCACAACTTCCAGGAGGATTTGTTCCATGAGCTTCCCAGGCACAGCAGTGATGCTGACAAGTCAGTAACTCCCACTGAGTCCAGAGGTGCGGGAAGAGATATTACACTTGAAGTATGAGACAAAAGAGTTGTTGAATACCTCAGCCTTCTCCTCATCTGTTGTTTCAAATTTCCCAGCCTTGTTTATCAGGGGTGATACATCTTCTTTGTCCTTATTTTTCTGGTTAACACACCCATTGAAGCCTTCTTTGGTGTTCTTTGCATCCCTTGTTGGCTTCAGCTTCAGCTTCATCTTGGCCTTTTTCACCCCATCCCTACACAACTGAACTTCATCTCTTTATTTGCTTCTTTCCATTTAGTGTTTCCAGCAGGACCCTGCTCAGCCATGCTGGTCTCTTGCCTTCCATGTCCAGATTCTTGCTCCTGAGGTTTGTCAGGTCTCACACTCTGCAGAAGGTTTCCTTAAAGAGTTGTTCCACTCCCTCGGCCCCGAGGTTAGTCCCCCAGGGGATCCTCTTCACTATCTCCTTGAAGAGCTAGAAATTTTCTTAGGTGAAGTTCTGGATCCTAACTTTGCTTCTTACCTGACCCATATCCCTCAGGACTGCAGATTCCACCAGTGCATGATCACTGCAGCCCAGCCAGCCTCCAATCTTGATGTTCCCAATTAACTTCCATCCAGATAGGAAAAAAATAGTCTCTTGACACCCATGGTGATTTAAATTTTGATAGTACTTTTTGAAATCATCAATTTGTTTTCTCTTCTTTCTTGGTCAAATTTCCAGTTAGACAGCATGCTGTCAGCTTTATTTTGTGTAAAGTTTTCTACAGATTAGAATCTTTTTCCTTCCTTTCTGCTTCTCCCAAACTGAACAGTTCCAGTACTTGCTCAGTACCATCTCAGAGGTGTTCATGTTATCTGAGGATGACAGTAACTACTCACATTGTGGTTTAACTTACAACTTTTTATTCCTGTAGCAGTAATACAACTTCAATACAAATCAAACCTGCTGTCATAGGAGCCCCTCAGGTGCCTTCATATATCTCGTTCACCTCCTACGAAATTTTCTGCTCCAGTGATTATTAGAATATTTTATTGTGGTTGCTCTTGCTGCATCCAAAACTCAAAGGCAGGGTACACAGTTGCAAATAAAGGGAATTTCTATGTTGGTCAGTAGAGGGTGAGATGGGTAAGTGTGTGATGATGCAAAGCCACTTGCTGAGCTGGAAGTGCCCTGTTGAGCCAGAGTAAGATGGTCTGGGACTAAAGAAGCACATTTTCTCTCATGTTCCTAACTTGACATGGTTTATTTAGTATCTAGGTGTTTGGATGTGAAGATTGTAGACCTGAGTCCACATCATACCCCTCAACTGCCCCCAGGCCCAAAGAGGCAGGATAACATCCTTCTAGCACACCATAAATGGGTCTCGCTCACAGGAATGCCCCAGGGTCTTATCAGCTTAGCCTGAAGCTTACAGACTTCATGACTGATTATGAGGTGGTTTTGTTGCTCAAATTATGTCTGATTATAATTCTCTAAAGTTCACAAAGGAAATAGAATTTTTAAAAATGATGGTATGTAGATGCTACTGGTAGAACAGTGTCCATTTTCCTCCATTGTGAAAATATGCATACAAAAGAAATCAGTTTGTCAGACATCAACCCTTACATCATTACATGCTTCTACTACTATTTCCAAATATCATGGTTTTGTGTTTTTGTTTACAGACACTCAACAGTGACCTTTTCCTATTATTTTATTCCTATTCCTATTATTTTCCTTTTTTTGGTGCTTGCCATTTTTCTGCTGGTTTTATTCTTCCTGTTTTCTCTTGAGGCATTAGGTTATCAACACACAACTTCATATTATTTCCTCCTTATTCTCTCCATGCTTATTTTAGCTGTTTTTTCCTTCCTCTTACTTTTTTCTACCAACTTCCTATGTATATCTATGTATTCCTTGCTTTTTTTCCCACACTTTAGGGAGTTGTCTCCTCAGAAATCTCTCATATTTGAAAATTTTGATGTGAATGTGATTCATTGAAAACATTCAGAAACAAGAAAATTTTCAGCCTCATAAACAGTGTTCTTATTTGATTATGACAACCACAACATTTGCCCCTGCTCCAACCACATATTTTACCTAAAACAGAAAATCAGTTCCCTGACTCCATGTAGGACAAGGGAAGAAGTGTGGCAAGAGGAAAGCAAAGCCACCAGGAGGGATGGCAGGGCCTCTCTGACCAGGTCTAAGCCAGCAGGGACACCTGAGACCAGCCTAAACTGATGATGAAACCAAGGCTCTGTTCAAGGTGACCTTTTTGTGCCTTGTCATTGTCAGTAGATACAAGACAAAACTGAGCTCAGGCCAGGACTCTTAACTTCTCAACTAAAAGCTTGAATATTCAATGCTTTGTTTCCATTTTTGTCCCGGCTCCAGTCAAAGCAGTACCTGCCTGGAGTCAGAGAAAGGAGCTTTCAAAACAGGTCAAACTTACAGTGACTTTTCTATAAGTAGACTATTAACAGAGTGCATGCATTACTTTCTCCACATCAATGCATTTTCCTCTGCATTTCTACATAATCTTGCCCCTACTTTCCATATTTACTTGCTTCCTCACTATAAATATCAAACCTTTAGATGGAACAGATTGAAATCAGCGAAAGAATGCAGAGTGCACATAAAGCAAATCACAACATTAGTAACCATTCTCCCAAGCTGTCTTGTACTCTATACAGCAAGTTAAATCACAATCACATGAAAAATGTCCTCCTACATTTAGGATAAATTGTTCTCTTTTCTGTAATTTGATTCTGCATTTCAGAATTTCAATATTTTATTCCTGCTGCCTTACTTCACTGGCCCCGTGAAAAATGAGAAAGCTCCACTAAATCCCACAGATTGTAAAAGAACTCCTATATAGGCTTACTGTTTGCCTTAGAAGTAGAGTGTGAAAAACTTTTTTATAGTGCACTGCCATTTTTTTCCAAGGAAAACAGCCCATTTAAAGTATTGCAGTACATCCACTCTTATCTGGTTCCTGCATGCAACAGCAGTACTTTTGAATACATAGCATTTAATTTCTTATAAACAAGTCACCCAAAGCACACAGTTTCTTTTTTTTTTTTTAAGAGGAAAACAATTTTTTTCCCTTATTCCTACTGTTCTGGAAAAAAAAAGGAAAAATTGGAGGATTAAATTAACTATCAGATTATAGAGACTTTTTGAGTCACCAGCTAGAAAGAATGTTTACATTTTTAGTTTAAGAGTTCTCCTTTTCATTTGAGACCTTCTGCTACCCTTCTTTTCAGTGTCCAGTTACAAATCCAGGAGAATCCTTCTGCTACCAGGCTGTTGGCTGATAGATTTTTTGTGTTGTGCTATTCTTCTTTCGATTTGAAAAATTCAAATGTTTGACAACACACGAAAATTAGAAATTTTATTTATTTTATAAGGGTTACTATATTCATGCTTGTTACTGGTGTCACTGGAAGTGCAAGATAAATGCACAATAAGTAATATGAACAAAATATTAACCAAAAAAAAAGCTACGGAGAAAGTGTGTATAATATTATTACCTAAGCAAATTCAGACAGCAAAAGTCTCCATGTCAGGAAGCTGGAACAAACAAATATGCATGATAAATGAGGAAATGTGGTGGTTTTTTTAGCATTCCGGATGGTAAATATCTGGAGGAAATTGTCAGGAACAGTGATACAATCAAATGAAATGACGTGTCGTGACAGTTCCCTGACTCAGTTTCCTTGCAGTAAGACAGGAATACTCATTGTCTACTTTCACATCCTATAGGACCAACCAGATCTTCCTAGATCCTGAGTGGGATCTGCCTCTGCCTTGATGTCAGCACACAGCCATAAGGGCAGCCACTGATCCTTGTTCTGAAGGACAGGGCCACAAACTTTGCAAAGGATTAATCCTACTATCTTGACCTTACAGAATTTCTCATGTCGGTGAGAGATACAGAATCAGAGGTGCAAGATGGCAAATGGTTACTGAAGACATTACTGAAGAGGAGAACCTGGAGCAGTTCTAAAAAGCAAAAGGCAGGGTTTAGAGCTGCTCAGGTGGCTGGATTGCAGCCAGGACATAGCCAGACTGTTGCATTGTGCAGGGTGTGGCACTGGGCACACACCACATCCCCAGCCTCACCACATCTCCAGCCTAACAGCATTCCCTGGCTCACTCCATCCTTGGGATTGCTTCTTCCTAATGCTGAGGAGATCAGCATAGCCTCACAAACAGGTGTTAACTGAGTCCTGGGTGGGAATCCCAAGTGAACTGCTTGAGAGCTGCCAATAACTTAGGAGACAGCTATAGCCCTTTCTTGTTCCAACAGAAGTGCTTCTTGTATTATCCACTCAGTCCCAGAAAAGAGATAAATCTTTATCTGAGACATCAAAACTAGCAGATACTGCATGCATTGCATCATAAATAGGGCAAAATTCAGAAAGATGCACAGGTTAATTTGCCATGTAAACCAGATTTCCTTTCAGATTACATCTTATTTTCATGGTCTGGGCTTTTAAGGTCTTTTCCATCTGGAACACTGGATAATTCAATTAGAAAATTCACTTCTACTCAAGATCTCATTTGTCTTTCAGAGGTAGCAGAGTAAATGAGAGCCCCATGAGCCACAGCACAAGACAGTGGCTCTGCCTTCCACCTTGCTCATTGATCAGACTAACAAGAGCACATCTGTCTCGGAGGTCTGGAGTTGGTCTTTGTGCCCCTGGCAGCCTGGCTGCAGGAGTGTGAGCAAGAGCCAAGCAGCTGAAGCAGAAATAACACCAAGCAGGAAACAAGTAATTTCCATGCCACTGGAAATGCATGTGCAGAGAGCAATCATGTATAGCCTGCAATTGTGTTTGTGAATAAATATTTCAGCTATCATTCTTAATACAAGGTTATGGCTGGCAGTGGCCTTGTGCTGAACAGTGGTGTCACTGGAACTCAGCTTAGTATTCAAGTTCAGCTGAAAAATGACAGCAAAGCATGTTTTCTGCCAATTTTAGTATGAGCTCAGCAATTAGGCAAAGCATTCTTTCCAGATGCTTCATTTGGGGAGCAGAGGGATTGTTTTGCAGAGCGAGTTAGATAATTGGGATTAGCCAGTATGGCATCTCTATCGGCAAACACAATTTTCTTTTACAGGCATTCCCTAAGGGATAAACCACTTAAATTTATGTGTTTGTGATGTGTCTTCATTTTCTAGCCATGACCAGGATTACCTGCTTTGAGGGTGGCAAACCCTCTAAATGCATTCAACATGCATTTAGACAAACAGTGCTATCCTATAAATAAGATCCTGACTGGAGTCAGATGACTGAAAATACAGAAGAACCATATTGACTGGGACTGGAAAGAGAAGAGATATTAAAGACATAGATAAGCTCATGAATATCATGAAGAGATTTAGGATAATACTCTTTCCTTTTTTAATATCTCAACAAAGTGCTAGTTATTTAGTCATGCACCACAAGAATTACTTATGGAAAAAAAACCCATATGTTTAGGAAGAAACTAAACAAAATAGCAGCAGAGATATTAGGAGCACAAGAGCAAATATTATGTAGGCATCCTCTCCTGATTTAAATTTTGGGTAGGTATCCAATATTGGTCGCTGGTGGACACAGGATAATGGGGTAGATGAACCTTTGCACCAGTACAGCACTTGTTACATAACTACCTTCTAAAATTGCTACTGGAATTATCCCAGTCTTCACAGGTTTGTAAATCATGCATGGATTCAATGTGCACAGGATATCTTGATAAATTGGTGATAACGTGGAAAAAACAGCACTGTTTTTAACTATCTGTGGGAGCTACACCTCCAAACATCTTAAAACTCTTATCCAAGTGTGAAATTTTAAAACATACTATGTCTCTGTCACATACAACACATTTTTCTATAAATAAATCTGTTTTCTCAGAAGGAAACACTAAAAAAGGCCTTGTGAATTTTAGAACTAACCTGACTTCAGAGGAATAGTAATGTTCAAACGGCACCTTCTGCTTTGTCCATTTGTATAATGCTTGTAAGTCGATATGTCACTTTGTCTTGCAGGTAATGGATTAATTAGATTATTTGGTGTAATGAAAATAGTCCCAGGAGGGTACAGATGTAAAGAAACACAAGCAAGATTGTGGACTACCAGCAACAGCTGAAATTACTTTTATTTCAGACATGCAGATCATGACCTGACTTTTAAGTGTAGTGATCCAGCATATGGTTTACAGTGGAATCTTGGAGGAATAATCACCATTGGTGGTTATTTTCTGGAATGTCAAGGCAGATACATAACTCTCCCAGTATCATTCAGTGTGAATATTTCAGTCTTCCTGGATTAGCACCATAGCTTTACTGGTGATGAGTATGACACAGTGAGCACTCTTTTCCTCCTTTTAAGTAACTCAGACATTATATCCTACCGGTGAAATGACAGAAGTAATTTAAAAGCATTTTACAATGCTCTCTCCTGCTTTAACATTTTTAATTTATGATCTGTAGATTATTAATATGAGGTTCACAAGCAGCAACAGAAAGCCAAGTGAGTTGTCAGCAGGCTTAAATTTCCTTTAAGTGAGCTGTATTTTTCCATGCAGTGGAAAAGACTAGTGACATCTGCAGATGAAAGAGTAAAATAAAATCAACTAGTGCCATTTCAGATAGAACCTTTTAAACACCTAGTTTTTTTCCAAAAGCAGTCCCAGTTTTATAAAAGGCAACAAGGAACTGATTTATCAGTTAATTCAATACTACCACACTTCTCTGCAGAGAAGCAGAAAAGTGTGCACTGTGCTTTTGTTAAACATTGCTCAATATACACAACTGCACACGGAAATTGATGCCTTCCCTAAGTTTTAACTGTTAATGCATAAACCAGCACAAACTCTCATGACCTAACGTCTGCATGAGGAACTTCTGTCTTCTCTCACTTCTTTCTTTCACATTGGGAGTCACAGAGGTTTTTTGTTCATACTGCCTTAAAGCATCATAACAAAAAGAAGAAGGAAGAAAAATCAGTTTAAGCAATCTGATACAAAAGATCTTTTCTTTCATACTTTTTGAAATGCCTAATGTATGTAGGTCCAAATTCTAAGCCTTTTTAAAAGTGAAGGCAGGATGCATAATAACATTAACATTAACATGTTTTTTTAATGTATTATTTCTATGCAGAGAAATTTCCATGTTGGTCAGCTTAATTATTCATTATTAATAATTAATCCATCGCTATTAAATAACTTTAAATCATTGAATCAGGCTGTCCAGATACCTCTCTTAGGCTCCCAATCACACTAAAATGATGTGATCATCTGCAATACTAGTTCTGAATATTTAAAACACACTTTTAAAATTAAATCCCAAGGACAGATTAGCCAGTATGGAATCAGGAGCTGAATGTGTATAAATCAGGTTCCTTCCACTGAGGTGAAATAATCTGAATTCCCTAGGAAGTGAAGGACTGTCTTCAGTTCTTCATTTTTAAGTGCGGGTCCTCATTTGTATGAGCAGGACTGTGAGATCATAGTACAGATGTACTTGGTCATTCAGTTCAGTTGTGTGCAACTAAAAGATCAACCTTTCCTTGTTTCTTCCAGGACTCACCCTGTCTATCCTCTTCCAGCTGAGCAAAATTGCTCTAAAAAAACCCAATTTTTAGTACTCAGTATGCCAGATTAAAGTGCACCTTGCTGGGAAACTGAATTTAGGGTAGGTAGCCTCAGCAGCACTTGGGATGGGTAGTAATTGTAGGATCAGACCTTTCTTTCAGGAGACAAATCCCAAAAATTTTGACATTTATTTTAAAAATACATCAGAGCTAAGCCCGTAGATTAGTTAACAGTTCCTGTTTGCTGGCAAAGAAATCTTTTCAAACTTACTCAGCACTTTGTGTCAGATGCTGAATGTCTGCGGTCATAATCTTAAATTCCTGTTTGTTTTCAGTCAGCTGTTTTTTCTTTTTTCCATAAAAACAAGTAGTTTCACAGGACTCAGTTTCCCCAGATGTCATACTTTTCAAAAACAGAGTGTAAGCCACTTCTTGTCTTCCTCAATGCTGAGGTCATGAAAATCACTTTGGTCACTCATTTCTCTCCTGTTTCCTTCACACACAACATCCTCTAGAGCAGATCTTCCTACTAATGGCTTATTTCATAAACATAACAAGTACAAAAGGCCATTCCCTTCGTGTCCTGCAGAATAATTCAGTGCAAAGAGAATCAGGAAGCCAAACAATACATATGAACACATATACTTATGATAGCTTGGCTAACACAACTCATTGATGGAAGCTATATATGACAGTGAAGTCTCTGGGATCCTATTCTCTTATCATCCACTATCAGTTTAAGCATTTTGTCACTGTATTTTGCTGGTGTAAACAGTCTTTACACTTTTTGATGATGAATTGTGTCCCAGATTGATTTTATATGTGGAAATCTTTCTGGGGACTTTGCAGTCCCACAGAAGGTGGGGCTATTTTTTCACACGACAGTGCCAGAACAGTGGAATATACAGCTGCAAGCCACAGGGCACTGCTGTACCTGTGCTGTCATCTCCTCCAGTGGAGTCTGCCAGTGCTCAGGGGAAGAATCTCTCTTTCAAAGAGGCTTAATATTTTGGGGCTTATGTACTTCTTTCAACATAAGGTCCAGGAACTGAAACATTGCCCGAAAAAGTGATGTAACATGGTGCTGCCACAAGCTGCACCACTGTGTACTGGGGGTTAGCGCTGCACTGAAGCTCAGGGAGCACAGTCATGCTAAGTAGGTCAGTGCTAATGAATTGAACAGTGCTGTGGGATTTGCCTAGGCAGGGACACTCAATGGTGTTAGATCATTAGGATCACCCTCCGTGTGGCTTCAGTCCCACAAAACAAGCAGACTCCCAAAACCTCCTAGATATGGTAATTTCCAGTTTTGTCCATCATGTTTAGAAGTGTAGGTGGGGTTAACAAGCCTTGAGCTCAGAATTCTAAGAGGATTGGCCTCTGTGCTATTAAAAATCTGTTATAATTGATATACAAGCATAGATGTAATCAACAAATGGAACTCTTACTTCAGTGATTCACTAATTGTGATCTTTGGATTTTATTATTACAATAGCTGGTATTTACAAATCATACTATGATTTGTAAATCTGTCCCAGAGCATGCACAGCACAGCAGGATAAAACCCATAACAGCAATGCCTCGCTGTCTGCAAGACTTCTGACTTGACCTGAGGTTAAATCAAACTTTTCCATCTTCCTTCTGAGGCTGACACAGGTGATGTGAGACCTTGTCCCATGAGTACCTTTCAGTGGAACTGGTAACTGCACAGGCAGGACTCAGCAGCCCCAGTATGCATCCTTCTGGACAGCTAATACAGGAAAATGGAAGTTGTCATTGGAAAAAAAAAACCAAAAAAAACCAAAAGCACTGACAAGTTTTTGCGCTTTCGGAATTAAATTTAAAAGTAATTTTTCCTGGATGGGAAGAGAGAACAAATACCATCAATAGGAGCTCAGTCCAAAGAAGCCAATAGAAGTCTTATTGTTGGCATTTTTATGAACAAACCACATATGAAATTACCACTCATAAAAACTGGCTGCTTTTTTTCTCAGATTTGGTCTTCAGATATAGTTGCAGCAACAGCTCTGCAAACTGTTGTGTTATCAACTTAAAATGTCAGAATAAAGCAAAACAGTACAAGTTTCAGAAAAAGTGAGTGTCATGCAGATGGTCATCTTTAATCAGTGTGTCATCCCTCTAAGTCAGCAAGAGTCCTATATAAATAAATAAATTTAAAATAATAGATAAGAACTACCTTATTCTTTGTGCACTTTGAGGCTGTCTTGTTATTTAAGCACTGGGACAATTACTTTTCCCATTATACTTTTTTTTCCCCTATCTTTCTCTTTTGTTGTCTTTTGTCTCTTTTGTTTTCATGTTTTGTTTTTTCATCAGACTAGTGAAAAAAATTGGAAAGCATAGGTGCTCATGGAACAAAGGGAAAACCAAGCACTGTGGGAGTGGAGGACAGAGGAGATCTGCAATAGTGGATTTAGTGTAGTTTGTAGCATCATCTTTCCAGACAGCCCAGCAAGAGGCCAATTGCTCAACTCGTCATGTTTCAATGAAAGAGAAACCCACGACTATTGCAACCAGGAAATGTTGACATAATGGAGTTACTAAGAAAACCTGACTCTTAGTCAAGGTTCACAGAAGATCAAGACAGTTAAATTCAACTAAAGGGAGTCACAATTGTAGGCAAGGGCTCTATGGCATAAAGCAAGCAGGAGAAAGGCAGAGTTAGCTGTGTGATTTGAGCAGGATGAGCAAGGCAGGGAGAGGGATGGATCACCATGAGCAGGCGTGGGACCTGATGTCCTTGTTGTATTACAGGCGGGTTATTCCCACTGTGGTGGGAAGAGAGGGGTGAATGCAGGGCACTGACGGTCTGCCTGCTGCCTCCTGGGGCGATGTGCATGAGAGGAAGTGAGAACATGAGTTGCAAAAGGCAGTACAGCTGAGCCTATGTCCCTGTCTTGGCACCCCAGACTGCTGCTAAGTCCTTGCAGGGACCTTTGCTTTCAGACCACTTTCAGATCTCCCACTCCTGTGTTCTCCTATTAGCAGCACTTCACTTTCCATGCTCTCCTCCTTTTCTGAGGAGTCTTTTCTGAGACTGTAATATGGCTGAATTACATAGATTTAATCAAAATAACAATCCAAAAATTCTTTTAAAAACATTAATATGTAAATCTTTGATCGTCATTCAGAGTGAAGAAATTTTTTTGGGGACAAACAAAAGATAAGGTGTGGGAGTTTGTTTAGCCATTGTTTTCTGATGATCTTCATATTTAGGCAGTGAAGATGTGTGCAAATAGTCTCCATACAAATGAACTTCAGCTAAAGACATTGACTAAATCAGTGTGAATTACGATGGGAAGCCAGATTTCTAAAATCTTGATAGGCATATTTAGCTACCTCTTATTATCTACTTCCTCCTATTCAGAGCAAGTGATCACCAACAAATCACAGATCTACACATTTTGTACATGATGTAAAAATTGTGGAAATAATTGAACTGAAATATGAGGAGCATATAGACAAAATATTAGTTGTTTGTCTCAATGTTCCTGCCTGCTGCTAAGTTTGAAGCCTTGATTTCTCTTCAGTCCTTGAATCCTTGAATGCTCTTATAATCAATACAGGAATACAAAAGAAGTCTTTTGTTTAGGAAGTTACTAGTATATCCACTTCAACTGAAGTAAGCAGAAATTAAACAAAAGCTTATGTTTTCCTGCAAAAGTGAGTGACCAGCAGTAAATTCTGGGCAATGAAAGGGGTTTGTTTCATGACAGAGAGATCTCAGGCAGAACTAACCACACCCATGTGTCATTCTCTATTTATTGCAAAGTTGAGAGGGGAAAGCTAGTCTGCCTTTAACATTTGAAAGCTAAAAGTCACACTCAAAATATTTTCAAGTTATTAGTAAAATTAAGGTCCTTAGACCTGCTATAATTCCCCAAATATATAAATATTCTGCTTTGAATATGTACCTCAAATATACAGTTCTTGCCATTATTAATGTAACCCAGATAATTGGGTACATTCTAAAACAACCCATTAGGAGTCTTTCTAATTGATTAGCAAACAGGTTTCCACTGGGATGGTATTATCATCTAATGGCCTTAAAAAGCATAAAACTACTGAATTATTGATTCTAATTTAAATTCCACTCTGAGGCAGAAAACCCACAACAAAACTGTTCTTGCTCAAAATATTTTTTGTTGTTAATTTTCAATTTAAATGTTTAATGAATTTTCTGAAACCTGATTTTATTTATTTTGCTGATATATCATGCTTATAAGATACTGCATATTTTTATAATGGGAAAGGCTCATGTCATTTACTTCTTCAGCTGCAATTAATAGTATACCTGTTCTTTTTTTTATACTTTTCAATTATTTTCATTGTTTTCACAATGAAAACAATTTTTGAAAAAATTATTTTGCAATAATTTTCATTGTTTTCACCCTAACAGTTTAGCTATTATAGTTCAAAATAGTGGTGTTGAAGGACAAATAAGAAAAATGAGCTTTCTAAAAATAAATCATCTTTTTGTTTGTTTGTTTGCTTTATTTGCATTTTCCATCATTTAATTTAACACAAACATTTATTTCCTGATTAAGATGCTCAGGACAGGCATATAGCACCCACCATGGGGGGCTCTGAGCAGCTGGGTCTAGTGAAAGGTGTCCCAGCTCGTGGCAGGGGCAGTGGAATTAGGAAACTTTAAGGCCCCTTCCAGCCTAAACCATTCCATTATTAGAAATACAGCAATACCAAAAACTTGGCATCAGGGTGTTTCACAACATTTTTGTCCGAGAAAAAACAAAGGCAAAAAACCACAACCTCAACCAAAAACCTTACACAATTTAACAGTCTAAAAAAGTTCATTAAGGAAAGGTTACTTACCCTGCTTATCCCCAGAGATTATGGTCTCTTTATTTTGGTAATTTTCACTGATACCTGTTCTTTGGATGCCTGTTCAGACTACTGTTCTTATTTCATTGAGGACACTAAAAAGCCAGCTATGTGTTATACAATAAAAATACCTTTTAGGAACTTAAAAACAGAGTGAGAAACATCTTTTCTTGATTTTTGCAAGCATGTGAGCTCTATACATAGTGGGAAAATGTAAGACAAAGCAACTACAATCTTTTTCTTCAGTATCATAGACACTTCCTTGCCTTGCTCATTGAGGTAGATAGGTACCTTTTCATGCTAATGTAATTTCCTTTTGAAAAGGCATAGTGATTTCTTCTGTTTAAACATGGAGAAATGACCTAAAGGTCTCTGCATTGGTCAGTAGGAGCTGCTGTGCTGAGGGAGCACAGCACTGTGAGGACTGTCTTTGCTGGGCTTTGCACAGGCACCCAGCTGCAGCCAGATGGTTACTTGACTCTTCCAAAAGAGACTATTAGTTAACAAAAGCCTAAGGAAGTACAGGGCAACCCTTCCAGATTTGCTCTTTCCTTCCAAGCCTTTAACTTCCTTCCCAAACCAAAACTTCTCTAGTCCTTGAGAAAAACATCTGCTATGACAGAGACTGAGCACACTGGGGCCAACATTACAATTTAAGGTGGCTTTGATTAGACTCCAAAATGCCTAGCAGAATACTTACACCATGGACTGATTCAAAGAGGTAAGGAGCATGCTATGGCTCTATTTTAGGAGAACTCTCAACACCAGCCTGTTTGTCAGAGCAACGTGCGAAATAGTCAAGACTCGATCGTCCCACCACTGCAGAAGTCCATGTGTTCAGGCAGGCAGTACCTACCCTCACTGGACCCAGAAACTGGAGACTGTTGGAGTGGGAGAAAGTAGAGGCAAGGAAGGGGAGAATTCATGTGCTGTGCCCATGAGGATATACTCAGGCATCAGGCTAGGCCAGGCACTCATTTCCCCCTTCCTCAAGGAGATGAGCTGAGTAGATCTCTTTGCTTGGCTGCTGGCATTCGTTTTTGCATCATTCTTTCAGCACAGCACTTCAGCTTGACAACACTTTACTCTGTCCTTGAGTTCATAATTTTTCAGACTTTAAGTCTGGTTAAGCCTTTGAATGTCTTTGGGTCGTCATATTTAAGAAAGATTTTGTTTGAAGGTTTAATTTCAAGACTTCTAAATAAACAACAGTAAAATTATGTTCCCATGTGTGTTCTTGCAATACTATTCTATTCTATTAATACTAGTGTTTCTAGTCACTCTGCCTTTTTTTGTTACCTTGGTTACTTGTTAACCTACCAAAAGCCATCATCAAGACAGATCTTGGTCATTTTCTTGTAAAGCAAAATATTTGTGACTTATTAATCTTCTCACAAGAGGGAGAAATTTGATTTCCTCAAATATATCTTCTCACTATAATACTGCGATTTAGGTTCCTTTCCTATTTCAGCTACCTTTACAAACAGGGACATCAGCATCAAAAAATCAGCTTCATTTTGCTCCCATCAATGCTGCACGGAGATAATACTTCTTTCTTAAGCTACTTTCTTAAGCTTTCTTAAGCCTAGGATTATCCTCTTTGATCTAAAACCCTGGGCTGCAGATCAGGTTAAACTGATCAGGTTTTCTACTGTCATTTGCATTCATGTGCAGGTCCTGTTCAGTCTCACTGATTTCTAGGAAGAGGAAAAACTTCATTTTGTCTTTTTTTGTCTTTTTCATCAGATATGGTTATGTGTGAATGCAGTTGGAGGTTTTTCCAAAGACTACTCTCCCCTTGCAACCAAAGTACATAAAAGAAAAAATTGAGTCAGAAGGGGGAGAAAAAAAAATAACCCAATAACTAAGAGTACCACAGGAAGAAGAAATGGAGGGAAAACTGTAGCAGTGTGTTAATAACATCTATCTTTGACAGTCGCAGAATGTGTCTTAAAACAATATTCCCCACTCTTCAATTATCTACAAAAATACTGTGTTACTAGTACCTTCAGTGTAGCTCTTTTACGTTTCAGCCTTTCTATACATGAAACAGTGTAAAATTACTGAACTCCAAATTGTATTTCTTCCTTTCTAGCTTGTTTTTTCCATAGGAACTACCCCTGCACAAGCATGCCATCTGCCTGTCTGCCTCCCAGCTCCAACTTCAGTGCAACATCCAACTTGAGCCAAGTTTGAGAGAGGTGCAACATTCTCAAAGATGTTAAGTTATTACAAGTTCATTGGAAAATTAGCAGCCTAAAAGAGGAAAGAAGCCCAGTTTAGTATCTCATGGTGAGTCAAAGACAGCTCCAACTCAATGTCTCTATTTGAAGAGGCAGCAGCCATCTGGCCAGTGTGTAGGCACATTTTTGGCTGGTTTGTCAAGACACAGAATCACAGAATCACAAAAACCCAGAATTATTAAGGCTGTAAAAAATCTCCAAACGTACCTTTGACTGATCACACCTTGGCAACTAGACAGGGGTACAATGTGCCACGTCCAGTCATTTGTTGAACACATCCAAGGACAGTGATTCCACCACCTTCCTAGACAGCCCATTCCAATGTTTAGTAACCATTTCCATGAATAAATTTTTCCTGAAGTTCAACCTGAAACTCCTCTGGCAGATTGAAGTTATGTCCTCTCATCCTGGTTGGCTCGGAGATGAGGCCAAACCCACCTGGCCCCAGCCTCCTTTCAGGCAGTTGTAGAGAGTGATAAGGTCTCCCCTGAGCCTCCTTTCCTCCAGGATAAACACCCCCAGCTCCCTCAGCCACTCCTCACAGCACTTGTGCTCCACACCCTGCCCCAGCTCCATTGCCCTTCTCTGGACTCCCTCCAGCCCCTCAGTGTCTCTCTTGCAGTGAGGGGCCAGAACTGGACACAGCCCTCGAGCTGTGGCCTCACCAGTGCCCAGTACAGGGGGACAATCCCTGCCCTGGCCCTGCTGGCCACACCATTGCTGATCCAGGCCAGGATGCCATTGGCCTTCTTGGCCACCTGGGCACACCCTGGCTCATGTTCAGCTGCTGTCACCAGCACCCCCAGGCCCTTTCCAGCCACTCTGTCCCAGCCTGTGGCACTGCCTGGGGCTGTTGTGACCCAAGAGCAGGACCTGGCACTTGGCCTTGGTGAACCTCACCCCATTGGCCTCAGCCCATCCATGCAGCCTGTCCAGATCCCTCTGCAGAGCCTACACATGTAGCTCTGGATCAACAACAGGAAACACTGAGTGTTTTCTGTGTAAGAGTGGGGGGGAAGAAGCTGAAGGTGAACCTGAGGAAGGGGAGAACCGGTGCCAATAAAACATTCAACCACAGGAAGCTATTCATCTTGCTACTCCTCATCTTTCACCAATTAATGTTAAAGAAATGACCATCTTGTTAATGAGAACAAGGAAAGGAGAATCACTGATAAATTTTGGACTTAGCACCAGATGATCAGTGGCTTTAGTTAATTATTTCACTATAATAAGGAGTACCAGCACAGACAAGACACCAGGATATTCCATTAAATCGAGAAAACTCTTCTAAGAGATGACAGTGTTATACAAACACACCTGTTATGCCAGCTCTTCCCAATGCATAGTCATCACCTCACATCATCCTAACTATATGTAAAAGATCACTGTGCAGAATGAAATATTTGAATTGATTAAATTTTATATCAGCTTCCAATAAAAAAAAAAAAAAAATTACACTTGATGAGGGGCCTTTCTTTGTGCCAATATTGCCCCTAACCTATTTGTAGGTTAGACATGTGTAGCTCTTTGTATTGCTTTCAGATAATTACAGAACCAGGTTTTGAAGTGCACTGACCTGAGAAACCTGATAGGATGTCATAAGGGATTCTACACCCTTATGTTATTATTCCCACACTCAAAAAGCAGCATTTAATAGAAGTTCATTCAGCAGCAAGTTTGGGCAGTGTTCTGTGAAGGCTCCTGCATTTTTAAAAGCAAGTCAAAATAACCTCTTGCAAAGTGGTTCCAAAACAGCAGGGGTCTATGAGTGTCATTTTGTGTTGTACTCATCTGAGAAGGAGACTCTACCATGGTGAAATCACATCTGCTGCCAGCTGGGCCCATTTACTGGATGTTAGAGAAAATAGTAGAAGATGGAGCAGTATCAGTCAAGAAAAAGAAGACATAGTTGAATATAACCCATCAAAACTTGAAAACCAAGTAAGCATTGTTGCAAAAGCAATGGGAGATGTGTCTGTTGGGTAACTGCTGTGTGACACTAAAATGTCAAAAATTTGCTTTGCCTGGGTCTGCAGGAAAGTGCAATGATATGATTTCTGTGGGACCGTTTACATGAGAACTGACAAATAACAACAAAAAAGAAGTAGTAAAACTATAGGAAAAGAAAAATCCTCAGTATTAACATCTTCAGGTGGTTGTCTGGAGAAGAAAATGTATGCAATGCTGTTGTTGCAGAATACCTGAATACTTAGGTAAAAACATGCTGGGATTCAGTGGTTTTACATTTAAAAAAATACAAATAAAACCAGCAAGGTAGTATGTTAGACAAATAGCATTAGGTATCTGAAAAAAGTTTTCATAGTAGCTACTGATATGGGCCTGGAGCTGCCTGTGCCAAACAAAAGGAACAAGGTCTGTGTCATGAAAGAGAGGTTGGTTTCCAGCTGTGGGCTGCAGGACAGGACCAGTCTCCATTTGCCATGGACTGCCAGAGAGCCTGTATGCAAAGAGCCTGTATGACTCACAGGTTTGGACTGTCTTCCAGGAGTGGAAAGGGACATTTTCTCAGTCAGAGACAGAGGGTTTAAATCTGGATTTCCCCAATATTGCATGAATGCCCCAATCATGATCCTTACCTAACCACACCAAGACTTTCCCAGAGTATATGGGATTTGCAAACCTAGTGGCAAGATGTAGGCTAGGGCTGGGTCACTTGAGACCCTGAATTACCAGCCTCTCTGGGCTCTCTACTCCATCACTCAGCAGAGTGTAAATCCAAGGAAAGCCCAAAGAAAGGCCATTCCAATTTCATCATATTCCAGTGAAACCAGGCACTGTCAGGCTCCCACTGGAGTGCTGAAGGTTTAGTGAATGCTGGTGTATGTCATCAATATGCAGGTATGGTGATTCCAGGTCCTTGCTGTTCTTTAACCTCAGAGTGAAAGAGCTCACGTGATGTTCTTCCTTTTTATCAGTGGCTATGGCCAACCCAGGAGATTTCACAGGCTGAGCAACACCCTAGTGCCAACAGTGCTTGCTTCCATTACACCCCCCTGTGAAATCCCTCTGAGTCAGGCGTGAAGGAGCAATTGACACAGAGGAGTCACTTCCAACCAGAGAGGGTACGGATTTGCTGTGTAACTATCCAAGTTTCCAGCATACATTTTATTTTCAAAGAATGTAGGAGTCCTGTCTGTCTGCCCTAAAAGCAAGAGGCCATGCCATTTCCTGTGTCTGTGGAATCTTCAAAGGCAGTTTGCAGAGACCTTGAGTCAGGCATCTCCCTCTTTCCACATGCGTGTGCAGAAGCTATTAGTCACTTGTGTCATCTTTCTAGCATGGGACAAAAAGTTGAGCTCAGTCAAATACTTTGTAAATATAAGTATCTCCTAATAGGAAAAAAACTACTTCCATTCCTCTATGGAAATTGTAAACAAGAAAATAAAACACATTTTTGAGATACTTGCTAGATACTTGCTTTGGTATTTCTTAAGCATATGCTGTCAGTATAACCAGTTGGATGATTTATCCACACAGCATCCAAACACATTTCCAGTTACAGCTGCTCTGCACTTGCTAAAGAAAGGCACTCAGTCTCAGTGGACTCTGCATTGGCTGTACAAACAACTGGCTTCATAATTTTTGTTTTATTATATCAATAGCTAAGAAATAAACAGGTCCATGTCTTGAATACCAGAAAAGAGTGTGAAGACAAAATAAATTTTGCTGTTTATTTCAAATTATTCTGCAATCACCCATGTGTAACAAGGTTAGTGTGTTTTTTTTCAAAGCAGTAAAAGTTGGACAAGCTGTCAACAGCAGCCATGCTATTCCTTGAAATACACTTACCAGCTCCAAGAGGTCTGGAGCTACAAAGACTTTCAGATATTTGAAGTACTAGAAACTTTCCGTTCCAAAACCTATGTACAGAAACATCTTCTCATTGAACTTTCCCATAAAACAAACACGTATTGATGACTTGTGTCCAATGAGCAAGTTGACCAGTTACTTAACTGGTCAGCTTAACTGGTCATTACAGTCCAATGACCAGTTACTTAACAGAGACAAGTGAATTCCTAGCCAGTCAGACTTGTTGAAGAAAATGACAGCACCCACAATGGAGAATGACTTAAATTATCACTGAGGTAATGGGCAAAACTGCATTCAGTATGTACATCCATCCTATACAGACTGTAGCTCTAGTGCCTGGGAGGAGATGCACTGTTTACAGCTATTCTAGTATCTGACAGAGGGTCTGATTTATATTATATACTTCTGGGGTTTTTTTATACATACATCTGTGCTTATATATCATTCTTCTGTGTTTGTGTTTCTCAAAAAAAGAGGTTGGTTTGTTGTTGTTGTTGTTGTTGTTTCTTCAAGGAAGATAAAACAGTAAAGCAGAACATGTACTTAGGCATTTATTAGCAAAGAACTGCCCTCTGCTTTCAGCTGCCAGTCCTCCCCAGCAGGGTGGCAGTAGGACATCTGTGAAACTAGATCAGGGCTCCACTGCCTGACTCAGAGCAACTCCTTCTGCAGCTGCATTGAAGATGGAGGAGAGGGCCTCTCTGACAGCATGAGGAGTGCAGAGAAGCTGGGCAGTGAAGGCTCTCACCCTCTGTGCAGCAGCCTAGTGGGACAGGAAATAGGCTGCTAAATGTCCAACGTCTGCCAAACACAGCACAAGCTGAGCTTGGTGTTGAGGGAACAAGCTGCTGCTTCCTGAGCTGTGGAGTCACAGAGAAGCACCACGAACCCACTATTTTACAACCTTTCAGGCTTTCTGGGGAACCAATGAAATGGAAACGGGTTTAAAGTGCTTTTAAGTTTAAATTGTGGATTCAGATCAGAGTAGGCCATTACAGAGATCAGTGGTGACCAACTATTACCTCTGTCCTTCCTCTGGAATGGCATGCACAGAAGTATTTGTCTTCTGAGGGCAAATTCCATGCTGAGAACCAAGGAGATGTCTCTGAATTCCAGAAACCAGCACCACAGGGAAGACAAAGTGAACCTAAGTGCTGAAACCAGGAATAAGGTGACGTCAGGAAGGAAAACGGGCACTCACTGATGATTATATTGCAGCATTCCTAGAAGCGTATAGGACTTTAAATGGCTAATAGAGATTGAGTGAGACACTTATGTCTCACTCAGACAGCTAATGAAGAAGGCAGTTATTTGTTCTAGTTGATTCATCCCACTTCTGCTTACTTCTACACCTGATCTAATCTTACTCTAGTGCTGCTTTTCAACAGCATTTTGTGCAACCATGTGTAAATGAGATCAGCTCTCCAGACACATTCAAGTCTTCAAAGATTAAGCTCAGGTCCATTTTTGTCTGTGTAGTTAGCTCAGTGCTCAAAATCAAAACCTCTGTTGCCTTACTTATAAATACCTTTCATATCTGCAGATTGTGAGATCTACCATTAATCATTAATTGCTTCCAGTTAATACAATCAGCCAAAATCCAAAGCAAGTTCATCCTGTTCCTTTCTGCACTTTTGATCAAGACACTAGGAACACTGCAACTCTATTTTCAAGGTAACATTCGTGCCAATAGACCTAACATCTGAATTACACCCTAGGCAACTTAACTCAGCCAGTCTGGCTGGTGGTTTTATAAAGAAGAATTTTAGTGATCTGATGAACTCCACAATTGGACTTCTTGAATGAACCTTCTCAAGTCAAAATTCAAAATGTTCATACCATAAATTATTTATTTCTAATAGAAATAAATAATTGCCAGCTGCAGAGGGAAACAAAAGAAAAGGCAAACTAAGCTTCTAGGTCTTGACACCCCTCTCTAAGCAGGACTCTTCCTTCTAGTAGGAGCAAAACTCACCTTGACACTTTATCTTCCCAGGCAGTGTGGCAGATCATAGCCTGCTTGCCCAAGGCACAGCCCAGCACATCACCTCTGCCTTTTGAACAAACCCATGAGTCTGTTTCCAAATGACCTTCCCATGCTTAGAAACCCCATCTAATCCCAGAAAGCTTGTCTCTGTAATCTTCCTATCTCTCCTCGCCTCTCTAACCAGCTCCTTCCTCAGCACTCACTGCCAGCAAAGCAGCTTTCCAGGGGCTTTGCTTGTCTCAAAACAACTTCCTACATGCCTCTCCCTAGGAGATTCAATTTCATTGATATGTACTTGAATGTCTTTACTTGTATCTTGATTACTTATTTTTTATTCTCTCAAGAATTTTCTCACCAAGAGAATGTGCCTTCAAGCACCACATCCTGTACCTATGCAAGATGAAGTGCATGAGCTGGAGCAAATCCCTGTGACCAGCCACACATTTTACATTGCATAAACTTATTCTGATCTATTGCCTGTGTTCTTGCAAGGAGTTCTGACACTCCCATCCCAATACTCAATCTGCTCCTCCTTTGTTTTTCCCCAACAAATTTATGTAAAATAATGCTCCCCTCACTGTGAAGCCATGCAAATGCTTTGCAGCTAAAACCTCAAACTGCAAATAACTTCATGTCATGTCTAGCAGTGCCTACCAGCATGTATAAAGCATTCCCACAGAAATAGCCAAGCAGCAAGACCTGAAATGAGGAAATTATCACGTAAAGCAAGCACTTCACCATGCAAAATCTCCCTACAAGCAGATGTGAAAATATAGATTTCACCAGTTGCAATGAAAGAACATTTTGTTCTGGGACTGCATTTGGGATATGCAAGCTCTGGCAAGAATTACTTAGCTTGAAATGAATGAAGACAAATTAATACAGTTTCCATTGAATATGCCAGGACAATTATTTTCAGCCTGTTTAAAAATATTCACAGAATGTACTTCAACATAGCATCACAAGGACTAACTTGAAAAAAGTGGTGCAAAGCAGATTGGAAGCCACATAAGTAGACTCTCTGCTGAATTTGGAATTTTAGCAGGTAGCAAAGGCTACTGCAGTACAAGTTTGGCTGGCCCTCACCCATACTTTAATAAAAGGAGAATGTAAAGGGTTTATGACCATTTCTGTCCTATTTTCTCTTCTTTCCAAACCAGTATTTTCTGAGGCGTAGGAGGGAGACACAACTAATTTCTGCTGATTGATTTCTGTGCACAGGGCACTGATTCATGGTGTTCAGGAAGCTGCTCCCCAGGGCCACCCGCATTTCTGACATCTCAAGAGGAAGTTTCCTTACCTCAGTTTACAGGAACGACTACAAACCAGATGACTGAGAAAAAGAATCGAGTTGAACAGAGCATTTGGTGTGAGGCTGGAGTGAGGGGGTACTTTTGATTAAGATGAAAATCAAAGAAGAAACAACACTAATGTATTAACATTAGTGTATTTAAGAACTTGATATTTTAAAATCAGATGCAGTTAAATAACAGAAAATCTTTGTGAAATAAACCCAGTGCATTCCTGTTTGAGCAGGTTCAAATCAATGCATTTATTTTGATGTTACATCCTGCAAGTGCTGAACATAGCCAGATTAGGAGAAACAGTGAAAAGTCTCTCCTTTTCCAGACACACACACTGAGTTGCACTGGGCACAGCATCCACCTCAGCACATGTGCAATTTAAAAAAAACAACATTAGAAAACTCGGAAGAATGCTGTTACCAGCAATGAGATTCTTTTGTGTCTCTACAGGTTTTTAAAGGTTTCTTAAAGGTTTTTACCAGGTTTTTAAAGAAAGCACAAAAACATTAAGTGTATGGATTAAAATAAGAAGTTTATTGATTTAATATATGTTTTCAAGGCACTTTCATATTGCAGTTTATAATTCCATTTGGTAAAGAGGGGAATGCTTCAGAAACCCCATCTTCATTAAATAAAACACACAATTTCAAAGCCAAGGGAAACAACCAAAATATTTCATCCAGATTCTGACCATAAAATTTGTGTGTTCCTGGAATCTCAAAAGAACCCAGAAGCATGAAGTGAGGTGGGTTTTTTTTGCATTTTCTAGATTGATTGTAATTTAGGAAACCCAGTATGAGATTCATCCTAGCAAGTTTTTATCATCTCAAACCTGGACTAGCTAAGCCAGAGCAGACTTATCTCATCTATATTAAATATCTATGTATGAACAAGATAAACCATCCTCTGCCAAAGACTATTCTGCACTGTCCACAGGGAAAGTTTAACATAATCTGGGTTTTTAATTTTGGGGTTTCTTTACTAGGGATTCAGGGTGGGATTTTAATGCTAAATTCTTATGTAGTTATCAGTTACAATATTTTGCATTAAACCAAGTAATCACTGATTACATTAAACCAAGTAATCACTGATTAACAATAAACTTACATTCATACAAATTTTTCATCAAAACATTCCATAATATGGTAGGCACTTTGGCACAGTTGTCTCACAGCAGCAAAAACTGAGGAAGAAAACTGAATGCTGGCACACTTCCCTGACTAATTAGCTGTTAAGGCTGATTTTAACTATAAAAANNAAAAAAAAAAAAAAAAAAAAAAAAGAAGAAAAAAAACCTCTATGTTTTAAAAATTGAGCAAAAAGCACAAGATACAATCCCATAATGGCTAATCTACTTGAAATGAACATCTGTTGCCAACCAAAACCATTTCATAAACAGAGTAAGATTTCAGCCCCTTATGCTAAAGCCAAAAGAGCCAGCACAAATTCTGCCACCTTTTTTGATGTTCTTATGTAGTACTTTTATCTCCTAGCATGCAAATGCTCAAACTCAAGAATGCCCATTCAATTGTGGAGTTATAACTGAACTCCAGTTCAGTTTTCTTGGTTATTATGTCATGGTCTCATTTTTAACATCACCAGCACTACATCAGCCCTATGTTCCATCTCCACCACACACTAAACACCACAAATTTAGGCACACCTGTTTTTACACCAATACACTTAGCAAAGTCTCATAAAGAACACATTTCATTTATGTATATTTGTTCACCCTGTCACAAGCTGACTGTGTGGATTTTGTCACCAGACTCCAGGAGTTTTCAGCAGTGCATTATTCTGGTATCAAACTATGGATACACGGCTTGGAAGGATTTGGAGCATGAGGTATCTTTTGCTGTTGACAGGAATGTCTCAGAGCTAGAAAAATGCGAAGCAGGCTTCTTCATGTGTCAGGAAAGTGCTGAGATTAAAATTCTTTAGTCCTCCTTGGAGTGTGGCCTGGAGGAGGTGTAAAGGCATCACGTTGCTCTTACTGTCTAGAAGGTGTTGGAGGCAGGCTGCATCTGACAGCTGGGATCTGCCTGGTGTTGGTAGAAGGGGTCCCAGGAAATACCAAGAGACATACAGCTGTATCTCCACAAATGGTGCAGGGGTGTCCCTGTGGTGGCTGGCAACACCACCTCTGGCTAAGAGTTGCTCAGAACAGTCCCAGAGACCTCCTCTGGGAAAGCAGAAAAGGTCCACCACACAGATCAACAGTGAGATCCACCTGAGACACCTGAACACCCAGAGCTCTTTACACTGATCACATACTTGAATTCACACACTGGCATCAGGGAAGATACAGTAATGACAAACATAAAAACTGTGTGACAAGGTTCTAACACAGTTTAGTCTGAGCATATGAACAGTTCATATCTTTAGTCTCTAGTGGTCTAATAACTTCACCAGCTGAAGAAGTATTGTATATTTTCCACTGACATGGACTTCTCTTCTTGAAGTGGCCTCTAAAAATGCACCACAATCATGTCTGCCCATGGCAGACATGGTAAAGATGAGGACTACCCCCACTGCTCCTGTGTTCAGCTCCCAGAACACAGCAGTAAGCAGTTTACATCTGGCCCTCCTTGTGGGTGAAAGTTTCACACAACTACAATCTATAAATGACAGAAACACACTTAATCATCAAAAATTTTAAAAATCATCCAAAACAAAGTAGTGTGAAATGAATAGCACGAAGGATCTTGAGGTCAGCAAATCCATTCTATAAAAGAGAAAATGGCAGTACCTAAATAAAATTAGGCCTAAAGAAAAACGGTATTCCAGTGTTTGCTGAGTGGGTGCAGTGAGAGTCTCAGAGACTGCTGAGAACAGAGGTTTTACAAAGAGGTTGGATGGAAGCTGTAGCAATTGAAAGGTGAAAAACAGATGAGACACTCACTGTTAATAAGAGACTGGTTATGATCACAGCACCATTTCCTTGAAGTCAGTTCATTCTTTGTAGTCAACAGGAATTATATTATTTGTTCTCAGTGGAAATAAAATTGGGCCTTAACTGGAGACTGCACATCACTACTGAGCATGAATTTCCAAAAATAGTGAAATATTCCCTTTGCACAGAAATTACTGCACACTTTATCACCAGAGCAAAGTTGGAGTACATAGTTCTTGATAGCAGTGCATAAGGCATATTTGTTCAGTGTTCTGGAAGATGAAGGGTAAACTGAAACTTCAGAAGAGGATACAAACTACCTTGCAGGATTGCTCCTGTCAGTAGCTTCAGGACACATGACAGTATGCAGCCCAGGCCTTGATTCTACTGCCATCTGCTTGAGTACAAAAACTCCAAAGAAAGTTGTGTTTGCTTCACTGAAAGCAGAATTTACCCCTTTTTCAGGAGCAGGAAATTCTATGCACATTCAGACATAATCTAAGCCTAAAAGTACTTAAGCAGACAGGCTGACTGACAGATACTCAATTTTTGCCATGTGGAGTAGAGGTAAAGGATATATTTTAGCAGTCTTCAGACACTAAAGGCTAGAGTTCAATATCAAATCAGGAAAAAAGAAAACAAAAGAACAAACAACATCTCACAGTATTCCACCAGAATCCTTGTTCACTGCTGTATTGTTGTTGCTGAATTGAATTCTGGATATCCAGTTTAGTGACCCATCAAAATATTCAGTTTTGTTTCTTTAGTATTGGCCTCTGAACAGCCTTCAGGTCAAAATTAAATTATTGAAATTAGCACCATGGAAAAATTACTTATTGAAAGTAGTGATTCAGAAGGAATAAAAGACCTTTATAGCAAGATCAGTTTTAAAAAAACCCCAGAAATTCCATTAAAAATATGTAATCCATGACAGAACATTCTATTTTACCTTTCATGGGAAAAAAAAATACTGCACACACTCAAAATCCACGAGGGCAAATTCCACACTGAATTAAGTAAGAATTTTGCTGACATACCAACTGCAAGTCTTCTATTATGGCCACTTGTTATTAATATTTCACAGGTATTTAGATTTCATCTAACACACAGTGTATCATTTGATCTATAATAAATGAGTGCAATAAAGAACAAATTATATGTCAACAATATATATTCACTTTTCCATACTACGTCAATTAGCATGACCAAAACAGGTGTAACTATACCCAGTACTGATTGTGCTTCAAAGTTGGGTTTGTTTTTCGACAATATTGGATCATTTCAGGATCAAGATTTAAAAAGCTGGTTTTCAGATACCCTTCTGTAGTTGGAGAAACCACTGTAGGAAGTAGCTGCTCATGTTTTACTGCCGCGAATGTTGAGGCTGTACTTCTCTCAGTCCCCTTCAGGAGAGGAGTCACTGTGACAGAGGGCACAGCCAAGCTCCGTTCCAGACATCGATCTGCACTACTGAGGACTGCATCTGTTTGACTTTTGACTAAAGGTTTTGTCTTCTCTTTCTTCTGACACATTAACAAAATGCACACAGAAGTAACAGCAACAATGAGTAGCACAGATACCAGGACTAGGGGGATAATAATGTACCAAGGGTTGCTTTCACCTGCCTGCTCTCTGGGACTCCCAGCATTAACCTGGTTTGTAATCTTCAACTCCACAGATGCACTTGTTCCCAGGGCCTGATTTAGCAATGGACCTTCCTCATGTAGGTTTCCCCAGTGATTCTGCCCTGGCCATATAGCTGGTTCAGTCTTCCATGGTGCTCCTGCAGGTTCTTCATTCTGTGAGGAGGCTGGTGCCTCATCCTTTGAGGTAGAGTGAGCCTTAAAAGTGGTCATGCTGGTTACAAAAAGCACTTCTGTTGTAAAACCCTGTGTAAGTGAAGGACTGTGTGGCACAATGGAATACTGAAAACAGCCAACAGCAGGCTGCACAGCATCTGCCCTGAGTATAAATGTAAATGAGTCACTCAACAGATCGATGCCCGTCATATTTGTGTCTACGTCCAGAAGCAAAACACCACTATCAATGTCAGCCTGGGTGAACGTCTGAGTATCTTCAAACACTGCATCATTCACAAACCTTTTCTTTACAATCCTCCCGTGAGACGGGGGCACTATCACTTCAAATCTAGGATTACTGTTTGTCAAATTGGCTAGCTCAGAAGCATCCAGGTCACTGCTTCCAAATTTATAAGCTTCTCGATTTGAAATCTGCAGGTCAGATACAATTTGTACTAAAGGCTTCGTTGTGATGTTCAGCACTTGTCCTGTTAGATTGCCCTCTGCAGTAAAAAGCATAAACTCCAGTACATCACTGGAAGCATTAAGATTTGTCAGGTGATAAGAGAGCGTTCCCGAGTACAAATCTGCTTGCTCAAATTTAGTAACCTGCCGATTTCCAAGCATGAGGTGCCCATATTTGAGTGGCTGAGTTATTTCATACATAATATTAGTGCTTTTTCCATTTGTGACAGCTGAAAGCTGAACATCAGTAATAGTAACAGATGTCTGGCCCTGTGGCAGTGCAACACTGGTAAGGTTGACTAGGACAAGAGCAATTGGTATGACTTCAAGACTGAACAGTTTGTATAAAGGGCGATGTTTACCATCAGTCACACTGAAATAGAACACCCCAGAAGATGAACTTCCATCCTGTACAAACCAGACTTTACCACTGTCAACATCAGCTTGTGTGAAATCTTTTATAGAGACACTGAGATTGCTTTTCATTGCTAAGTAACCATTATTGGGGTTGCTAACAATGGTGTATTTTAGCTCAGCTGGGGCATTATCTAAGTCTTCAACTTTCAGATTCTCTGCCCCCAGCATTGACATATCTCCCTGCAGGACTTTCAAGTGCAATCTTTTAGTCTTCAGTTCTGGAGATTGGTCATTCACTGGGAAAACAGTGATATTAAATATCTCCTCTAAAACTTCACTATGGGGCTTTGTAGCAGGCTTGCTCTTCAGGTTCAACCAAACAGCAAAAGTGAAATTGTCATTTAGAGATTCAGAATTATCGTGTATGTATGTAACTCCAAATTTGTCCACTACATACTGGGAGAAGTTAGGCTTTTCTTTGGTAATGTTTCGTTCTCCAACAACAATCATGCCATGTTGGGGTAAAGACAGAACCTGATACCAGACTTCATACATGGCGCGCTGTACATCAGGTAGCTTAATCAATAGGTTTGAAGCATCTAAATTTGTTTTGTTGATTAATACTCTACCTCCTTCCTGGACTATGGCACCTGGCAGAAACGAAAAGAGAATCTTAGAAACTGAACATTTTACAGTTACACTATTTCAGAAACTATATATCAAACACTGATGATGCTCAAAAAATTTTATCCTTTGTGGTATCCTTGATTTCTACGTGTCATGGCTAAAAATGTGTTACCACTACTTTTAAAACACAATCAGATATAAGAGACAAGACTTTTGACTGATGCATACACTAAGATTAAGGAAAAGCCAGTATCTCAAAGCTTCTGATAGTGTTTTTCACCTACCATTATAGAAAACAAAACAGTAGTAGGAAGCATCAAACATACGTAGCTATCTCATTTCTAAGGCTGCAGTGAATACAGCTTTCCAAGCTACTACCCTTAGTACTCTCTCTCTCAGAAGTATTCTGGTCACTACTTACTGAAGAGAAAGAAATTTTTGTTTTTTCTCCATTCCTCAATGGACTTCCGACAGATCCAAAACAATTTTGAGCCAAAACAGTGAAGCATTTTTACCTGTATTTGCTAGAAGACGACTATTCTGATCATGCCTGTCAATTTCATATGAAATGACAATATGGAACATCTGGACATCCAGAGCTGATGGTGGAGAGGATACAGTAAATGTAAAGAAATCTTCTGCACTCCAGTCAGATGACTCAGCATGTAAGTGTTCATACATGATCACACCTTCATCGACCTGTTCAAGGTAAAAAAACATGTAAGAGCAAAGTGATTATAAACAAAAGAGTGTTAAGGACAGAAGAAGTATCTTCAGAGAACACTGAGAGAGAGACCTTTGTACCTTAGTCCACACACAGTGTACACAGAATCACAGAACTGTTTAGGATGCAAAAGACCTGTAAGATCAAACCCAACTGTTAACCCAGAGCTGACAAGTCCACCTCTAAACCATGTCCCAAGTGCCTCATCTACACGTCTTTTAAAATATCCAGGTTGGTGATTCAACCACTTTTCTGGGCAGTCTGGTTCAATACTCAGTTATGTTTCACATGAAGAAAGCTGTCCTACTATTCCATTTAAACCTCCTCTGGCACAGGTTGAGGTCATGTCCTCTCATCCTACTACCTGTTACTTAGGCAAAGAGGCCAACACCCTCCTGGGCACAACCTGCTTTCTGGCAGTTGCAGAGTGTGACAAGATCTCTCCTGAACCTCCTTTTCTCCAGGATAAACACCCCCAGCTCCCTCAGCTGCTCCTCACAGCGCTTGTGCTCCACACCCTGCCCCAGCTCCATTGCCCTTCTCTGGACTCCCTCCAGCCCCTCAGTGTCTCTCTTGCAGTGAGGGGCCAGAACTGGACACAGCCCTCGAGCTGTGGCCTCACCAGTGCCCAGTACAGGGGGACAATCCCTGCCCTGGCCCTGCTGGCCACACCATTGCTGATCCAGGCCAGGATACCATTGGCCTTCTTGGCCACCTGGGCACACCCTGGCTCATGCTCAGCTGCTGTCACCAGCACCCCCAGGTCCTTTCCAGCCACTCTGTTCCAGCCTGTGGCACTGCCTGGGGCTGTTGTGACCCAAGGGCAGGACCCGACAGTTGGCCTTGTTGAACCTCACCCCACTGGCCTCAGCCAATCAATCCAACTTGTATGTACACTGAGATTATCCTGCATTTCTCTTTCTCTTAAGATGGACTCTGTGTTGCCAGATAAACACCTGAAAATAAGTGAAATGTTACTGGCCATGAATGCTTAGTAAAAGCCTTACATGAAGAGCAGAGAGATATATAACACTGAGAAACTGTCTCGAACTAGTAATGGTGATCATGTGCTCAGATGGACTGTATTTTTAGTAAATCAGAGTATTAATGTCTAGGTTTTTCTTTATAAGGACACTAGCAGGGCTGGATTACTTGTCCTGAAAAAGTATATGAAAGGCAGAAGGCTGGAGAAGGACTTTGATGTAGTTACTTCCTTTAAATAGCAAAAGATACTTGGTAAGAGACTAAGAAAACCAGAAGGAAGAGTAATGTCCGCTGATATTTACTATCACTGACAAGCAAAAAGTTGATGGAACTACATAATGGAAAATTTCTACATCACAGCAAGATGAGGATTCCTAAAAGACAAGAAGGAATCTGGTTTGTCCTCTCCCTGCCTGTACTGACCTTGCAGATCATCATACTCAAGGAATCTAATCAGTCCACTGTGAGTAATCAAGCTTCAATGTATTCCAAGATACTGCAGTAAATCTCCAGAGAAACAAATGCACATACAAGATAAAAGGATTTATCTCTTTAGACTCCAAAGCAAAATGTAGTATTTTCAGATTATTTCTCTCCAGCTGGAACTATACCTGAATTTTATGATCAATACTATAATACATTGGAACTGTAATAGAATTCCTAATGATAGCAAGACTAGACCATTTACTGAATCTTATCCAGTAGATTCAGCATCTGGTCTGCTTGATAATTCATTCACTGGCCTGGAGAGATGACAGTTACACCCATTATATCCTTGGCAAGTTCCCAGGCAACCACTGACCGGACTTGCACATGTTAGTTTGTAATTGCCTGAGATCCCTGTCTGAGATCCCTGTCTGAGATGGTGCTGGTTTTAAATTTACTATCTTAACACACTCCTCATACCCTGCAAACACCTTGAAGGGGCTCATTAGTACACATTTCTATCATATATGCTTGAAAGATGTGAAAAAAGAAAACAAAACCCCCCTGGTGTTATCACAGATGAAGTTTAGAAGTATAGAATATGAGGTGTAAATACAGAGAGACTGAATCCTGAAATTACTGCAACAGCCCCCAATGAGATCACTAGGCAAATTGGGCTTTCAAGGTCAGTTTTCTCAGCAGCCTCAAAACCATTCCAATTTTGCTCTAAAAAATTTAGACGGATGTGATAAAAACCTTTATGCAGATCTCCAGGTTTCTGCTTTCCCTATTACAGGACAAACAAAAAAAAAATAGCAAAAGAATATGTTAGCTCAGGGTAATTTCCCAAAACGTCTCTAGGACTTCAAGCTAAGGACAGCAAATTTTTGTCATAAATACAGGCACAATACACATCCTTTAAATTCAGCAGTGTTTAGTATCCATCTTAAATGGTTGGTTGTTTTGGTTTTTTTTGACTGCAAATCCATTCCAGTGTCTGGGCTAAGAACAGAACGGAATTGGTGAGGATTTCTGTGTTCACCTCTGCCAATGACTCTATATAATGAAGAAACTGTGGCTTGCTCTGAGATGAAAATACTTCTAAGATATCACAGAAAGTACTGCAGAGAAAAAAAATCAAATATTATGTTAAAAAACTCCTGTGTTACTCAAGAGTGTTTAATGTGCAAATAATTTTCTTATATCAACATCTGTTCAAGAAAAATGTCTTGGAATGCAATAGTAATTTCTGTTTATTTTTGCTGGTTTTTTTTTTCCCCCTTTGGCAACAAAGCAATAAACCACAGTGCACACAGAAGAGTTCACCACCCCAGCAAAAGGAATAACTGCTTTTCTGAAAGTGAAATTTCAAGTTCATCAACACAGAATTAAGTCAGTGAATACCCACAGACCTCCACTAATATAAAATGTTTTTCAATTCAAATCTGTTTTTCAAGCTTATTACTGAACAGAAACTAAATGTTTTTAGTCTCCATTAAATGGCAAATGTACAATGTCTGTAACATAAATGCAATTTTCTTCACTCATATTTAACTCCCCGTGATTACAACACACTGGACTGAAAGTTTACTTAGGATCCCTTTTCTCTCTCCTATATCTCAACCTCTACCAGAATAAATAGCAATCTTGTTTGGATACCTGAATTTCACCTGCAAGAAGTAATTTAGCTCTACTTATTTGAAATTAAAAAGTCCAACAGCAATATCTCCAACAGACCAGAAAACCGTATATATCAGCCCAAAACCTTACACAGTTTACAAAGTTAAAAGGAAAGTTAGCTATACATTAGTAAAAACTAAAGCTGCAGAGAATAAGTGACATGTTCTAACATGGTACTGTCCAATAAAAACACATAATGGTCATATCCATAGGCAAAAAGAGTGACACTTCAAAACCTTAGCTGAAATATTTTCTGTCTAACATGCTTAATTGTTTCATCTAATACTCATAAAAATCACATAGTTTGGGATCAGAAGGGTAAAGTGTCATTATGAAGTTCATCTCTTTCATAAAACAAGACAAAACTCAGCAACTTTTGAAACAAGACCAATGACATAATAGGATTACAACATGTTTTTAATGAGAACCATTCTGTGTTCATCTTGATTTATGAAGTCCAGGTGGAGACCCATTCTACAACCATCCTTGGTCAGGTTGTTTCAAACGACAAATGATGACAACAAATAAAAATGTCAATCCTTTTTCCAGGTTTTGCTGCCCAAGTTTCAAATTTTGGTCAATAGATTTTCTTATTCCTTCATATAGTCAATCAAATAGTTACATTTAAAATCTGTAAACATATGTTTTCCCATTAAGCTATTCCCATTTTGTGGGAATAGCTTAATGCATGCTGAAGATAGTTATATTCAATTTCTGCACAAAGACAAGTAATTCCTTTTGCAGAAGAATTTTTCCATCAAGTTACATAAGCTGCCACGTGTTAGTCATTCAGTAAAAGAGCCTGTATCACAGTCAAGATACTTCACACACTTAGTATCACAGCCAATCCAGTCAATAAAAGTCATCCTGGGGACAGCCATGAGGACTTTGTACAGCTGAAATGGATCTGATACTTGGACTTTTCATACAGAAAAAGGCTGCTCCTTCTGCCAAAAACTAAAAGCTTCCAACCTCTGACTGCTGGTTAATGGCACCAGAACAGCTCTTCTTGACAAATAGTCTTACAAGCAAAACAGTGGGAATTGCCAAGACCCTGCTAGTATCCAAGCAGAAGGGAACAAAGGTTCCTCTTGTGTTCATTACTAGATGCCAGATATTTAATGACATAGCAAATCTTGGTGATTGCGCTGATGGGTCACATATGCCTGGTTACTTAACAGACATAAATGGATCACAGGAAGAATGAGCAACTGAGATGCCCTCTGAAGTAACAATCTACCCCTCAACTAGCTGTTATAAAGTAAATGCTTACCATAGACTGTGTAAAACTGAAGATTTCCTGAGTGGTATCATCAGAATCTACTCTGATCAGCCTTCCCAGTTTTGGGGAAGTTACAATCACAAAAGTTATAGTTCTGTTTCCTGCATTGGTCACATCATTGGTTACAGCTTTCAGATCATGTTGTGAAATAGGTTTCCTGGAACCTAAAAAATGTCAAGTATAGGAAGAAGATTTACAACAGCATTTTTTTCCAAAAGTCTAAGTTTTGTATGCACAACTCACACTCTCACCCAGGTATTCTACTTAGCATTTTAATAACATTTTATAAGATCAGCAGGGTTACTCTTTTTCTAGTTACCTTCTGGTTACAACCCTTCCACAGCTTTTTCAATTAAAAGGCCCATTAGTAGGATGTACCCTTGTTTTAAAAATGCAAAAAATGCAATTCTCTTCAGCACATGTAATCGCTAAATACTGGCTTCTGCAAAAACTACCTGAAGTATAGAACAGAGCATGTATAAGAAGTTCTGTTTCTACAACACATGTCTAAAACCAAATTCCAACTCCAATGTCTTCGGTATTCCCAGTTGCCACAGAAGACATAGGTGATTCAACAGAGAGAAGACTCAAAACAGCGAATTATCTAGTGAACACATAAACCAAAATCAATCATTAACAAAAATACGCCTTATCAATATGAAATAATATTTTAGTTAAATAAAATTAAAACATAAGTAATGAATTAAACAAACTAGGAAGAACACCATGTAACAGCAATAAGAGCCTGACCTGAAATAATGTATTATTTATTAAGACAGACAAAGACTGAGTGGCAACAAAATTCTTTTAATACATACCACGACACTAACCTTACTAAGGTTACTATTTTCTGTCTTAAAGATTATAAAGAGCGTTCTGGCATTAGTCAAGCCAAGACAATTTTTGACACAGCTGGGGCAGTAATTTCCTAGCTAGTAATTTCCTAAAAGAAAAAAAAAAATCTGGCTTCTTTTTGATGCAGTTTCAAGGTACACAATCAGCAAACTAAAATTTATGTTTAATGACAATTTTAGAGGAGCAAGATTCCCATCATCCTATTCCCCCTTTATCCCCACTTCTGCTTCCATTCATATTTTCTCTTCTCCTTGAGCAACAAGCTTCATAGGTTTCAATACATAATTTCAAAGACTATATGGTATTAAATACACTTGAAGTCTGAATTATCAATCCATCTCATACAAGAATAACACAAAATAACACATATATTTTATATATATATATGCCATAATATTTAGAAGAAAAAAACATGGTAAGGACAGTGAAGAATAGGGATGCTTTGAAAGCCATTATTAATACCAGGAGTCTGCTTCTTCAGATCTGCTTGCGCTCTGGTTCAAATAACAACTGCTTTGAAACAGAGTTGTTATAAGATCTTCTGTCTCTTCCTGTTTTCCCATTTTCACCTTCCCATGTCTCTCTGTGTCTGTACTGTTTTGAAAAGTGAAGGATGAGAAAAATTCTCCCAGACAATATCTAATTCAAGAAGTCTCCCTCCTCTACCTCTCCTTTCTTTTCCTTTTTTTCTGTGGCTGGAAGGGAGGAAACCATGACCCTGTGCATACAGCAGATGTGGTCAAAAATGTCCAACTTGGCACAACAGGTAATCAGACCACATAAACCTGCAAATAAAGTTATTTATCAATAACATGCTAGTTATGCAAATAAGACCTCTTGTCTTATTTGTCTTAACAGAGTCTTAATTGTCTTAACAGAGTAGGACAGAGTAATTCTAAAACCTGGTCACACCATAGTGATGGAAGTTACTGCTCCAGTTTTTCTTGACCATACAAGGGCACCACACCACCGCCATCACACAGCAAGGCCATGGGGAACAAGGACACCTGTCACAAAGCCCCCTCGATTTCTAGCAGACCTGACCTCACTCACTGAACACCACAGGCTAAAATACAGTCTAGAGATGCCACAACATAGTCTACCATGCTCTTCTGTAAATTAGCATCCTCCCTCTAACACAACCTTCTCCTTTGCCCACTTCTCACCTGAGAGTTGAGAACTTTTCCTGGCACTCAAAGTAGTTCTCTGGTCTGACATCTCAATAGGGAGAGGAAGGTTATTTGCCACCCAGCAGACTGGGTGAAAGAAAATGAAGTGAGAACGCTGCCTGTGTGTTCCCAATCACAGAAGGAGAGATCACAAAAACCCCACCCAAACACAGGGGGCATGAACAGATAGAGGAGGAAGACACACAACAAGGACAGGTGACTCTGAGTAGGGCTAAGCTAATCAATTCAGGTAGAGTGCAATAGCATCATGTTGGTGCCTAGTAATTTTGTTACACATTTTTACTGCCTATATTTAAGATTTGGAAAATGCTTTGGCATGAGCATTCTCCCTATCACTGCTGAACAGCTATAAATCATCTCATCTACAGACTGATTAGACAGCTCTGTTTCCAATTAACTACAAGTCAGGCTTACTCTCCTCAGAGAAACTCAACTCATTTCTTGTTCGAGCAATTGCCTTCCTGAAGAAGCAAATCCTCCCACTGCACATATCTATAGAGTAGAAAAAGCTAATATATTTCCCAGTCCATTTTCTAAGTATGCTGAATAAAACAAGCTTCTGTTTGTTAAAACAGAAAAAAAATCTATGAATTACATAAACAGATCTGGTATGACCAACACAAAAGAAAACAGCAGTTCATGCTCTTATAAAATTGCAGAACAATATGCTTTAGAGAATAGTTTACACCCAGTCATGAAGACATGGTAAATTCTTCACAATAAATTCAATTTTTACTACTCCAGAGAGAAGATTTCTCAAGTTGGCTCAAAAATATCCCCTTTTAGTAAGGCTATAAAATTTAACAGGACACTGGCTGTTGTTTTTATATATAGTAATTATTTGGCACCCTCGTTGTTGTAATAGTCATTTCAGGATGGCAAAGTACAGCTGAAAGCCATACAGCTCCAGAATGTCTCTAAAAAATACTATAAAGAGAACATGTGAAAAAGCTAGTAACACCTTATAACAACTAAAAGGAATTTTGCTAACCCAAAGTAAGTGAGAATTCAGGAAAGAAACTGCAATCTTGGATGAATACAGTTTGCAGTGCTGAAAGAAATACTGTATTTTGTAAATGGAAGAACTGATTGACAGCCTAGAGACTTTTCCTTCTACAGAAGTATTAGGGATATTTTTTCTTACAATTATCATTGGCTTAAGATAGAATTCCAGTAAATCCCTGAGCCCAAGGCAACCTTACACACCAAAATTGTAGGTTAATAAGCTTTGTAAGTGGACTTATGTGAATCCCATTTATATTGACTGAATTAGAAGATCATGCTGCTACAATCTCATTTTTTGTTGCCTGTGTTTAAGTGGCTTTTGCTGCAAACCTTTGTTTATGCAACTTATATCCAGGAAGTGTAAGAAGATAAAGTGTTCCTCCTCCATATCCAATTAATAATCAAGGTACAGATTACAACCTCTAGAACTCTACCAATTCTTAATATCTCTCTGATTCTACAGACCACATTCAGAGAAACAAAAAAAAGAAGGCATCACAAGCAAAAGTGTGATGCAAGATACTACTGAGAGAAAACTGATCTTTATTTCACCTTTAATCCTGCAATAAATGTTAGATTCCTAACTCAATGAGGGATTACTCTCGCCAGTGCAAAGGAATAAATGGCTCTGGTGAGACCCTTAGCACATCAACTCCTTCAACAGCACAATTTCATTAAAAAAATACTCAGCTGCTGAACCAACTAGCTACAAATGCACAAATATGAATCAAAAGTTTTCAGTCCTTTTGATTCCTCAGTGAGTCTGTGCTGCTGTCTGTAACTCATTTTAAACAAAAGAAAAGTGAACTAGTAATCTGGAAAACGTACATATGCTATTCAGAATCTCACGGCCACAAGCTTCACTCCTCTGCTGCATTCACAAGGGGCTATCACAACCACCTAAGACATCTCTAAATATCTGAATGGACTACAGAGATTTTAAACAAACCTGAATAGGAAATCTCCAGAGCTTAGACAGAGAGTGTTATTATCACATTGTAGTTGAACATTTCACTGTCAGTTTCTACAACTCCAAGCAGGCACATATCAAAATGTTAAAGACTACAAAGCAACAAAGCAGTATACTGTTTGAGAAAACATTAACCCTTTTTTTAAAAACACACATAAATGTTCCCAGCTACAGTTTTCCATACTTTAGTCAGTTAATTATCTGACAAATAACTCTATATTAGGCAATATTTTCAAGTGGACAAAATCATGGTCATCTCAAACAACATACCTGGAAAGACTCTGAGCCCTTTGTTCACTTCAAGGCTAATGACCAGCATCTGAGCTGTGATGCTAAAAATCTGTCGGGGTGCAAAGTTCAAACCATCTGTCACCTGAAAGCTGAAGCCTCCAGACATTGCTCCTGTGGAAATCAAAATCATAAATTTATTCTTGTATTACTCAGTCACACAAAACACAAACATACACTGGACACCTTTCACTCTTGGCTACAGTGAAATATTGTTGAGGAATCCATTCAGGGCAGGTAGATCTGGGTGCAGCTGCAGTGGAGCTGAAGGTTGAGCTCTGGGTGGCAGGAACCTGAGGCAAGAGACCCTGAACTGCTGAGCCTTTGCTTAACAAAGGGTACAGGGGAGCTGCCACCAGGGGACCACCACTCAGAGACATGGCAGGAGCTGAGAACTTCAGACTTCCATGGCTTAGACTGCAAAGTCTTTTGGTCAGGGTCCCCCGTCAGGGGCTCCCAGCCAGAGCCATTATTCTGTTGTTGCACAATAATTAAATTATTTTAAGGATACAGGCACCTGAGATTCTGCTAAGGGAAACTTGAGGTTGATTTATTAAAAAATATATAGATATTGATCTAGTATCGATATCCAACTGTGACGGACAAAAACTCTCTAACAGTTTAAAGTTAGAAGGTGTATGTTTATTGCAATGCAGGGCAGCATGTGGGATAGCTCCCAAATGCACACACCATTTACAGGTGGTTACAGAGTCCTTTTATCTACACAAGCACTGAATACCCAAAATACAAATACATATTCATAACTTTGGTACATCCCATTCCCCGCTTGGTATTGTAATTAGACCAAACGTTATTAAGCATGTGTAGTTTGTCCTTTGAAATGGGTCGGTGGTCCCTTTCATGGGGAGGGGTCCCAAAATGAGGAAGTAAATGAAGTCTTCCTCATTCTGACCTTTCTACCTTCTCAATGCAAATCAAATGTGACGAATACTTGGTGGAACTCCGACTCCTGTCTTCAATAGGTTTCAGAATGGAGGAGGCCTATAATTGTCTTATGTTCCTAGAAGCTATTTATCAGTTTCTATACTCTTCATTATAAACCCAGATAACCAAACATTGTGTTGACAAGCAATCAATTATTAGTTAACTACTAACTCTTAACTTCATCAAGGCCTACCCATCTATTTTAATTAACTCCAATGAAGCTTATCTCTAACTAAAATCTTAACTTCTCTAAAATCTCCAAATTCTTTAAAGTTTATGTCTCAAGGTGAAGTCAGTGAGGAAACCTTGTTTGACTGTGAGTGTTGGGTATGTAGAGAGCCAAGCAGGGTGACTGGAGCCACTATATGAGAAGGGGGTTCCATCTCAACAAAGTCATGGGTGGTGCCAGTGGTGACTGCCCAAGTGACTCCTGGATGAGAGGACAGGAAAATTTCCTTAGCAATACATCCAAAACCATCCCGAAAGCAACTTTTGATCAGAGCCCTTGTATCTTAACTAGAATGAATTGATAATGCCATTAACACATTTCCCAGGAAGAACTACTGGCTGCTGTTTTCAGTGAAAGCCAGACATCCCTTAGATGTAAATCAGCAAGAGTGCTCCGTTCTTCCCTTTCATCACTGACTCAGTGGATCTGAAATCAAGTTAAACTTGGGGAGAAAATGACTCCAAGATTTCCAACTCCATTTATGTCTTAGGAGGGTCCAAAGCACGTAGGCAGTCACATTTTGGCAAAGAAGGAATTTGGGGAGAAAAGTAACTTGAAAATTCTTTCATTTTGTTTTATATTTAAAGGTCTGAATAAACTCTCGAGTTGTTTCCTTAGCCTCTTTGCTGCACTTCAGCTCTGCTGAAGAAGGTATGTTGTCACAGCTTAAACTATTTCAGAGGTTATGTGTACTCATAATAAATGCACATTTTTCCCTTTAATCTTAGGACCTGTATGTACTTTGGCACAAGCAACAGCAAAATACCTCCAGGAGTCTGAGTGGATTCCTGTAAAAATACATATCTCTGAACTGACAGGCTGCCCTCAAGCAGAGGTTCCCCACATTGTTCCATTAGGTAAAAAAAAAAAAAAAAAAAAAAAAGTGAAACATTAACTGTTGCAAAGAATTAACATGCTATTCTATTTGCTTTGCCCGATTTAGCCATAAGATGTTGCTACACGAATACAGATACTGAAAGCCAGAGAGTACCACATACTTTCATATAAAGACCATCATACTTTGCCTAAATATAAATTAACATATCAGAAGAATCAAATCTGGGTTCTGAGATTACAGTTAAAAATACACCTAAGAAACGCCAGGCAGCTGAAGCAGCTCTGGAAGATATGATCATACTGTTTTTATTTTAAAAGTTTTTATTTTCTGACATATTCTCCTGATAAAAAAGAACCAGTTGCTTTTTTAAAAAAACATCTGGGAGTCTACTATTTGTACTAAGTCGAAAAAAAACCCAAACAAACCTGCTTATGCAGTCTCACTTGCTTTTTTGGCTAAGGCAGGTCAACAGCTTGATAGATACAGATGTTTTTGTCATCAGCAATCAGGAACAGAACTGCACCTCGAGGTTCTGGTTGGGTGGAGCATTTATAATTTTATCACAATTAACTTTTTAAGATGTGTCTGATAAGAGGTGATTAAAAGGACACCAGAAAGAGGGTTTGTAAAATCTGCATTGAGAAGACACAAAGACTTCAGAACCAACAAGAGTTCAATTTATTACTGCCCTAAGAAAAATACTCTCAGAGTTTAAGGGCAGGCCCCACACTGCAGAAGTGAGAGGGGAGCACCCCAGAATGAAGCAAGAGTGAAAAAGAGAAAGAATTCTTATGCTGAAAGAGGGGTACAGAAAAGTGTGTTCTAGTTTTGCATTTATGCTGGTGATAGAACAATCAGGGATTAAGGAGAAAACAAATAAATCCAAGGGGAAACATGAGAGGAAAGAGGAAGATTTTCATCTCACCACAGAATAAGCAGTATAATGTAACTCATAAGGCTGAGCAATGTGAAGGGAAAATTCTGAGGTCTAATTTAGAGGCATAAAAGCAAAACATGGCAGTACTTTCACTGCAGTAAAAAAGACACTGAGGATGGAGTGTCACTGTCATGTACAAGTGTAAAAAATGTGTAGTGCCATGAGGAGTGACTAGAGGATGGAAGAACTGCCTCAGCCAAGAAGATGCAGCTCTTTCCTTTAGAAGGGTTCAAGTGAGTAGGAAGTACTTCCAAGAGGAGACAAAGAAGCCAGCACACACTATAAGACTGATGACAAGGAACAGAGGAAACATAGAGAAAAGGGATAAAAAGCTGAATGGCAGCAACAACATAAGGAAAGGCCCCAGGTCAAGGCTGGGGGCAATATGAGACTAACAATTACATTTCCACCAACAGGTGAAGATGGAGAAGGGAAGAAAATTGCTGACCGAGAAATGGAAAGAAGTGAAATGACCAGAGTACTTTGTGGAGCACTGGAGACCATAAGGTTGAGTAGATGGCAGAGCTAGAGCAGCTGCAAGACCTGGCACGCAACCTGGGTAACTTTATGTTACAAATTTAGGCTTCCACTCACTAGAAAATGAAATTTTCTGTTCTTTTCACTTTTATTAATCAAGATTCACTCTCTAAGACTACAGATGTGCATTTGCCCTTTCTGGAACACAGAGTGGATTAATTTCCTCACACTGAGACTTACCACTGTCCTACCATCATAGGGCTTACGTGTCAAAGTCTCCCTTGGAACAATTTAAATAGCTTGGATCACTTTTATCATGCTCTTGACCTCTTATTTCCTGACCAAATTATTTGAGCAGGATACTTACAGCTCACCAGCAGCTGCCTGTAAAGCAATTTCAGCAACACATATGCACTCTGCAAGACAGTACTGTGCATATAAGGCACAGTACTTCAACCTCATGAAGGTTGACACAGCACAAATCTGGACTGACTGCTGCACCCAAGGGAGCACTGGAACTCCAGCCTGTCTCAGGGCANTTTAATTCCCCACATATTCCCCCAAATGCACAAAACCCCCAATCTCCAGCTATGGACAATAGGAGAAAGAGTCAATGCTTAAAGCTTAATTCCTTCAGAACCTGAAAGGGACACCGACATCACAGACGAACCATAACTTCATCATCCATCGCTGCACTATGCCAGGTATCTGTGAGACTGCTGGTCCATTAACAGCTCTGCACTGTAGCAAGACAGAAAGGTTTCAGGAAATTTTCGATCACCGTAGTCAAAAAAATGGATTTCCTATCTCTGAAAGGTGCATGGAAATGTTCCCCTACTGCAAAACTATTTTCAGAAAGAAGACTGCTATCTAATGAACCACAAGAACACCAAGGTTTCCCAGTAAGAACACACTTAAGTAGACATCAGACCCTTTCTTGTTTAGTTTTTGAGATAATGTATAACCAGTGTACTACACTTCACGTAACCAGTGTTCCAAGGTCTTTGTGACATTACAATGGGATCTTTAATGGATTACAAACATAAATACACTGAATAGGAGCAGTATTCTGGTATCAGATGGGGTATTTCTGAAATCACATACCATTGTGCACAAATATCAGCTGCCCTTTAATTATATGAGCCTGGGTAAAAGTAAGGATGCTCTTGTTTGGAGAAGACTTCAGAACCAAGTGCCCATTGCTAGGTGGAGTAATAGAATACACCAGCTCTGTTGGTGAGGAGTCCTTGTCTTCTGCACAGAGGTAATCAACAGTTATTTCTGTGAGTGAACCCACCCAGACCTAGAAAAGCAAAAAAAATTTTAAAAATAAATAAATAAAGAAAACGCATACAAAAGAAAATTTGGACAACAGGAGATGAGGGACAGGGATGGATGACCCATGAATACAAGAAAAAGGAAGAATAAAGATTTGTGCTGTGCAACACTAGCAGCTATACCAGGTTTCCTAAGTGTCCATGCAAATCTCTGATCACAGAGTGGCATAGCTCATCCTGGCAAACAGTTTGCAAAATACAAGACCTTGAAATAACACAAACACACCCTAAACCAGTTAAGAGTTTCAGACAGTTGGAGCACAAGTGCTCTATTTCTCAAGCATTACACAAATTCCTAGAAACATAACAAAAATTGTATTATGANACAAATCTGGACTGACTGCTGCACCCAAGGGAGCACTGGAACTCCAGCCTGTCTCAGGGCAGTGTATCTCTTCTTTCTCCATTCCAAAACAATAATTTATTCCTTCTGTAACAACTCCTTTATTCTTTCAACTGAGGTAACATAGTAATACAGCTGGAGCAGGAAACAGGTAGCTAT
>WBNO01002442.1:0-30119 GCA_013400575.1 Peucedramus taeniatus | reverse complement strand
TCCCAGGCAAGGGGAAATCTGAGACTAAATGGCTGCTCAAAGCCAATTTCAGGTCATAAGGAAAAAGGCATCCATCCAGCATGGTTCCATTTCATCTAAAACTAAGTTCCAGGGAACATGAGCAAAGACAAAAAGGAGAAAAGGCTGAAAGCATTGCAATATTAACGAAAAAACAAACCAACCAACCTTTTTTGCATTAGCTGAAAGGATTTTATTTTGGAGTTCCCTTGACTTATTATGGAAAATGGTTTCTGCCAGTTCAGGTAAGGGTAGTACAGTAGTGGGCACCGTGCTAGGGAAGGGAAATCACTCAGATTAATTAGCAATATAAATGCAGATTTCAACAGGTGAGTGACAAGCAATTGCTGAAGCTGGATGTACTTTCAGTCTTAAATTCAGATAGTGATGTGAGACTACGAGACAGCTGTAGCATGTTAATGTAAAAAGCTACTCAAAAAGTTAAGATGAAGGTTAAAGCCTACTTTAAACATGTGCACTTCAGTTCCAAATTTATTGATGGATATGAATAGAAGAACAGTTTACTCATACAATGGTTTTACAGTCCCTGATCTCGTGTAGGTAAAAGCATTAGTGCCAACCTCATGCTAATAGATTGCTGGGAAACAAGAACAAAGCAGAAGAAAATCTGCACTGCTGAGAGACTCAGAGTTTGATACCAGTGGGAAATTTACTTCGGACAGGTTTACACCATGCAGTAAATAAAGCACTGAGTTTGCAAGACTGTGTGTTTGCTAGCTCACTAGGAAAGTTTGGCCAACAAATCAGTTGTAACCTTGAGTTTGTCACCAGCCTCCCATCCATTATCCTTTTCTTCCCCCCCTGCAGTAGCACTTACATTACATATTATGTCTCCTATTTTCTACAAGAGATAACCTAAATCTCTCCAGTTTTCTTCAGAGGCAACATTTCTTGATTTCTTATCACACTTCCTGCTTCCTTCTTCAGTTAATTCATATTAGAGTTGATTATTTATACCTAAATGTAGAATTTTGAAACTATGTCTTTTTTTCCCCTTACTCCTTTTTTATAAGGACTTTGGAACAATTAAATCCAGGTTTAAATGAATTGATTCAATCAGTCTTTGTTCTGAACAAATTATCATGGTACCAATATTAATGGTGTAGGTTTATTTACATGGGTAGTTACTGAAGCCTCAATACAAAATGCTTTCTGGCCTTGTACTTTCTGTGGTCTAAAATACCTGATATTTTTTTAAAAAATTACTTCTCCCCTCCAAAAATGTGATATGATCTGTGTAGGCTTTATATTTACCCTTATCCTGTTGCACTGATCCAGCCAAATGGAGGTCTCTGAGTGGCCTCAGATCAGAAACAAAATCCAGGCAGAAAAAGGTTGTTAATTCACTGGGCTTTTCTTAGATCTCCAGATTTTCAATACAGTTACAGCTGACCTTGAAACTTTGGATTTGTGGCTGAGGAGATAATGGCAGAAGTGCTGATAGACTAACTAGTGTTTTGGGATATGAATCTGGAGTTTACTCCCACTAGCAGTATATCATTCTGCAGCTGAGGAATTACTTATCCTGCTACTCTTACCTCTGTCAGCTCCAGGAGTTATCTCCCTCCATATCATTAAAGGAGAAAAACCCTGTAGAGTGGCATGAAACAATTTACACTTTGGAACAAGGAAAAAAAAATATAAAAGGGAAGAGAAGGTAACAGAATTTGTGTGCAAATCATAAACTGTGTGGCAGTGAGAAAGGATGAGTCTTAAAGAGAGGGAAAACAAGAATGTAGTTACTTTATTACTATAAGAGATTAAAACAATCCTAAAATCCTTCAATAGAGTATATGTGTGTGTGTGAAGTCCCACACAAACACACCCAAGTCCTTGGATACCTTTTTTAAATTTCAAAGTATTTCAGGAATAATGATTACCTCACACATTTTCTCAAATAAGGGCTAAAACTAATACTTAAGGTTTTATGTATGGAAACAGGTGATTTTAGTGGCAGCTGGTGTGTTCAAGATCTTCAGAAAATACACCACTAACCCTGACCAAAATCTAAATTACTGCCTGCACTGAATCCCAATGATCTGTGTTTCCTGGAAGTAAGGAGAAGATTTATGCAAATGATGCTAAAGAATTGAAAGAATCCTCAAAGTAAAGACAAGTTTTATTCAAATGATGCTAAATAATCCAAAGGATTCTCTAAGAAAAGGGACTGGTGATGTTAAAAGATCTGATCAGAGGCACAAATCTTCAAAATTCAGCCTGGAGCAACTTTCAGTAGTCATATTCCAGATTACTGCAGTTATTCAATATTAATCTTTTCTGTTGTGTTATTTCCAATGCTTGTTTGAAGAAACAATATTAGAAAAAGAATTTGAAAAAAATGGACCAGGACACAGGAAATAAATTGCAAGTTGGACATCAAAATTACCAGGCAGGGCAATTCTAAACCAGCCAATTTTCACACAGACCTTGGTGATTCAAGAGAACATACTCTTAATCAATAAGCCTGTCTGACACTCAGCCAAAGATATGTTTTGTACTTACAGACATTCTAAGATTTATTTGTAAATATTTTGTTGCCAAGGTTTATTTAAAAACCTATAATATAATCTAAACATAGAGGAGGAAAGAATCAGAAACTTTCAAAATATTTCTTAAAATGAGATACGGGAAAATAGTTGGTCTCAAATTCAGGGTCAGTTGGTCTCAAATTGTCCAAGTAGATCTTAATGCTCCTCTGCTGGTGAGACCTGCCCTGGGCACTCAAGAGTGAGGACCAAATCACCCACCCCAAACATACAGACAGAGAGGGGGGAATGGAGTGACACAAAGTCCCACAGTCCCCACAAGAGGACTTTGATGACTTTCTTCCACAGCCTTGTGGAAGAATCCTGAAAATCGTTGCAGCAGTGATGAGCAGGTGACATTAATATAAATTTGAGTTTTCTATTTCAGTCTGGGGAGAGGGAAGGCACTCAGGAGAGCTGCAAGAGGCTGGATGCTGCTGGGTAGATGCTCAGCCACCATAGCTATCAAAGGGATGTGTAACTTTGCCCACTTTCATTTAGAGAGTGCCTTTTCCAACACACCCCTTGGCATCATTAACATAATTAATAATTGCTAGAAGCTGCCCTCTCTGCTCATGCTGGGAGTTTCCTAGGTAGCTGCAGATCCCTTGTATCAAAGTTCCATGGAATGGTGGGGGGAGGATGGAAAGTGAGGAATGTGCAGCCTTCTTTCACACACATAATGTTATTGTGCTCATGATGCAATACTTTCTCCAGTCCTTTTCCTGGCTAAACCTGGGAAACTGAATTCTACCCCATCCCTGCACATTCATTCTGTTCCTGTGGTCAAATAAGGTTTCAGACACATCAAAGCACCAATATTAACTATATTGTACCAAAGCCAATTGGATAAGGTTGCTGGAGGTAGAATTACAGAATATCCTGAGCTGGAAGGGACCATCACGATCATCAAAGTCCAACTCCTGGCCCTGCACATATTCTGCCCTCACAAAACAGCTGCTTTGCCAGCTGGCTGGTTAGTCAGTCCCCAAACACCTCAGGTTTTACTTTTTGTTTTGCAGGGTGGCCTTGGGCAATTACTTTCCACTTGCTTAAACTTCCCTTTCCCCCTGTACAAAGGATGTGCAAGTGATCTGCTTCTACCAAGTGCTGCAAGAGATTAAGATATTCTTTAACTTTGGAAGTCATGTACTCACTTAACTGACTCTTATCTCCCCAGGCAAGTTTTCTTTTGCTGTTAAGAAAAAACAATAATCTGGAAAGGCACCAACAAAGAACCTTCATTAGTGTGGAATAAAGATTGCACTTATATTCTTCCAAGACTGTTGGAAGCAGTACTCTGCCAGCTAAAGAACACAAATTATATGACAATGATATCTTGCCTGCAGTTTCTGAGGAGATCAAACACTTTGTGCTTGCAGATTATGCATTTTTATGGAGAATCATAGAACAGTTTGGGATGGAAGAGGCTTTAAAAACCATCCAGTCCAACCCACCTGGTAGAATAAGGGAAAGAGGTGGGGTCACCTAGAGAAGAGGGCCCACAATAATTATTGCTTACTGTTTAAATCCCATTTTCCTTGGAAAGGGAACAGCTGTCCAGCTGAACCCTGCTGGAGAAGGCACCTGCACAGTCTGAGTCCCTGGCTTTCTCCTGGGATCACCTCCACACCTCTTGTACAACTCCCTGCCTATTATTCCATGCTGTGCTCTCCTGCCCAACCCTGCAGCTCTGGACTGCAAAAGTGCCACGTTTTACAGCTGGCAGTGAAGATGGCAACTCTCAGGAAATAAATTCTGAGCCTTCTGATATCAACAGGCACCTTCAATCACACGGGGAGAGCAGAGCATCCCCAGCAGCTGCTGGCACAGCTCTCCTGACCTCACACTGCCCCAGCTTCCAATGGCCTCGTGCAAGGCAGGAGCAGTTTAGTGACATCAGGAACAATTACTAGTTTGGGTGGAAAAATCTGCATTGCATTATTATTTATCAGTTATTTTCTCTTTCTTAAACCTGTGAGTGTCACTGCTGATGTTCTGGCAAGGCAAGCAGAGTAATCTGAACACCACCGAATGAACTTGTGCTAATGAATAAAAGAACTGGGCTGTGCTGTGGTCTTTTAAATTTAAGTTTTTAATTTTTTTTTCCTGATAACAGCAATGGTATTAAAACAGTCTCTTTGTACTTAGAAAATGGAATTCATAGCTATAATCAGACTTTTATTCTTATAGGTGAGCTAGAAAGAGAACACAGTCTATAATATCATATTGTTGGTGCGCTTTCACATTCATTGCTTATTTATTTCCCAAGAGCCTAAAAAGTTTTTACTTTAATCAGTAAAAAAGCAGCAATTTCCCATAATATCTTTCAGGTCACACAATGTCTATACTGAAGCTATCACGTGTTGTTTTTTCATCTGTGGTGGTTTTGTTTATTTTGGAGGGGTGGAGGGTGTGAAGAGGGAGAAGGAACAGCATTTGAGAAAGAATTGTGTAACTGAGACTACACCCTCAAGCTCTCAGTCAGAAACTCCCAGGCAACAAATTCTGCATCCAAGACGCTCAAATTTAAATGAAGAGTTAATCACTGGGTTTATTTTAAAAGGAGGAAATAAAAAAAGGGGGAAGGGATTTAATAAATAAATAAATAAATAAATAAATAAATAAATAAATAAATAAGGTAGATATTCCAACTTCAGTAATTAAATATTGACCCATACTATGATTTAATGTATCCTGTTCCTGCTTCAGTCCATTCATGTGCTCCTGATGGGATTTCTGTGAAAACTGGTACATAATCATCAGCAATTTATCTTTATCTGTCAGAAAACATGCAAATCTTATCCACACCATGAGTGACCTTCCTGTGGCTCTGTCTGTGTGCTCAGCTGACAATTGTCACATTCTGGGGCTTTAGGCAGCATAAAGGCTTCACTGGTGCTGTGTCTAATGGATTCATAGACCTCTGCATTCACATTAATATTTACTGCTAATTATTGTTATCAATACAGAGCAAATAAACTAAGTGTGAGGATTTGTTTGGGTTTCTGAGTGAGGCTAACATTTCACAGCAATATCTAAAAGCTGCAATGCATCCCATGAAGTTTTATCAGACTTGTGCCACACAGCATAAGGGAAATAAATGCCAAAGGTATTAAAAATATAGGTTCTTACTGTTCTTCAAAAAAAATGCTGTGTGATCACATTGTAGCATAGAATGTAACTTTGTATTTCAAATATTTTTGTTCCTGTCTGTGTATGAGTGCATTGATAAGATAATGAAACATAGAAATAAGATATTACTGAACAGCCTTCCTGTGTGCAGCTATGCCAGTTAGAAAAAACACTGTCAGAAGCAGGAATAAAGCAGCCAAAATCAAAGTTTAGGAAGGCTTAGGAAGATTATTGTATTACCTTCTGTGCAGAGGAGATACAGATCTTAAACATATCCAAATCTATTCAGGCTTCAGAATAGTTTGGAACTATTTGTTTTCATCAATTTTTTTGAGAGCTCATATTTAAACACATATCCTAAATAACAGGGATTCTGAAAGCACAACATTTCAAAGAGTGCACTGTCATTTCCCTGGGCTGAATCAGCCCTACCTAACCCAGGTTTGGTTAGAGCCACCTGCCAGGGAAAACAAGGAAAGCAGGGAAAACAGGGGATGGAAATTGTGCAGGATCGGCCAGCAAGTGCCTGTCATGCCTGGCTGTCAGGGACCACAGCCCTGCACCACAGCAGATCCTGATGGACAGCTTTGGAGCACAGGCATTCCATTAGACACAGAGCACATTGTCTGACACTGATGCTCTGCTGGGGAGAGTAGGATGAGGACATTTCCAGGAGGTGATAGAGATCAAAGATACAACCAATCACTTAAAGCAAGCTCAAGGGAAGTGGAACAAGTCAAACCAATTTTAAAGAACGAACAAAACAAGGTAGGACTAGGGGGACTTACTTTAAACTGAAGGAGGGAGGATTTAGATTGGATATTAGAAATAAATTATTTATTTTGAAGGCAGTGAGGCCATCTCAGAGGGTGCCCAGAGAAGCTGTGGCTGCCCCATACCTGGAGGTGTCCAAGACCAGGTTGGATGGGGCTTGGAGCAACCTGGACTAGTGAAAGGTGTCCTGCCCATGGGGAAGATGGTCTTTAAGGTCCCTCCCAAGCTCAGCCATTCTATTATTAATTCTAGGATATTATCATCATAAAGCATCTTGAATCATTCATATTATCAAATATTTCCTGCCATATTCAATGAAGTTTTGTTACTAGCTTTCATTCAATTAGCTTTTCCCTTCATGTCTCATTTTGCCCCACTTCAGTCCCCAAATCCTGCAGAAATCATCACGTGGTTAATGACTGACATGTCTCCAGCTGGAGGATGTGATGTCAAATATGTGTTATGGATCCTCATACAGATCCACCTAGCAGCTCACTTGAGAAACACTTCAAGAGGAAATTTCACTCTCATTGAGTTTCTGGATGTAAGATTAGCTGTTGAATGCATTACTGCAGTAGAAAAACAAATGATCACAACACTACAATGATTTTTCCTCTCTCCAAAAGGAACACTGCAGAAATCCATTTCTGCTGAAGCACATCTTATTCTGAGGGGTTCACAAATAGCAGGTTTTATTCTTGACCCTCACTGGTGGCAGGGTGGCAAGTTTTTAGATTTCATCTTTCCAGCAAGGTCATTTCCCCTAGTGAATCAGCACTTTGGCATCTCATTTTCTCTCTAAAATAGGGGAAACAATGTCTAGCTTAGCAGGAACACATGGACACACCAATTTTTGGAGACAAGAGACAAGAAAATGGTCAGACAACTTCCTTTGTGCCAAGGAAATGATTACACTGACTGGTTGCTTTATTTAGATGTAGTGCAGACAGCTTGCAGAGGGTCCATTAGAACTGCCTTGCTCTTAATTACATTGACTTTTAAAAGCTTTGATTAATTATGACAGAGAGCAAAGGTTTCCAGCAGAGAGATGAGTGTATCAGAAGACAGCTCCTGATGCTGACCAGATCAGGTCAGTGTTTGAAGCATTTTTGTCCCATAATAAACTGGACACGAAGGTGTCACTAGCAGGATTGTAGATGTTAAGAAATATTTATATTGTTCAAAGAGATCTATGATTGCAGAAGACTAGCAATTTCTTTATTTATTTAAATTGGTAGAACCAAATGAAAGAGAAAAATAGCAGTTTGGGTTTTTTTGTTTTTTTTTTTTTTTTTTTGAAAACAAATCAGAATATGTACTTATTGTAGAGATTTTTTTTCCCCTAATTGAACTAAAAAAATGTTTATTTTTTTTTAATTTTGTAAAATTAATTCACCATGTGAGCTACAAGGTCTAGAGAGCCTGTGTAAACAGAGTCAGATGCTTTGCATCTCCCCACCTCATTTCCATCCAAGCCCTCAGTGGCTTTCTCAGGTTGGTGCAGGAATTTCCTGATATCTATGGCACTATTATAAAAAATGATGTGCTTGCCTGAGTTGCCCAAGGAACAAATTTGCATTCAATTCCCCAAAGAGCCATCAAAGGTTTACATGTCCTTGAAAGCATCACTTAAAGGGGGCTTCATTGAAAACTAACTGATAGTTGAGCTTTTCAATGGCTCTGGGAAGGCAGCAGAGGAAAATTGAATTGCCCTGTGCCAGTGCTGCTGTCTCACCAGGAGCTCTGGATGGAAGCTGGATGACAAGGTTAGAGGAGCTGCACAAAGTTACAGGACACAGGTCTCTCTGCCTCATTTTCTACACCTTTAATTTAGTAATGGCAGCAATTCCCAGGGCTACTCTGTCAGGGCATGTTCATTAACATTTCTAGTCCTGATACTAATGACAGGTATAGGTGAAAGATTTGAGCGTGAGATTCTGCTTCTGGGCTGATTTTGCAGTGCTGATATTTGTGGCTTCTTAAATCTTACTGTTGCAGACATTCCCACCTTTCCTGAATTTAAAGCTTTTTTTAAACCTGTGACAATTTCTGGCATTGTTTTTCTCCTTTATGTTTATATCCCTCCTTTTTTTTTTTTTAATCTCATTACAGGGATTATTTTCCTTTTAAAAGCCTCCTGGAAATATATATCCTTCTTTTTTCCTGATAATCAAATTACGGGTATTTCTTATTATATTTAGTTTTTAGCATTACTATTTGAGTTAGAACCTACTGTAACATGCAAAATTGGTTTCAATATTGAAATTTAAGTATATTTGAATGAGCTTTATATATTATTTTTCTTTGTCACCTATGCTATTACCCCATCAACCTTCAGACTAAAGCTTAGAGGGAATAGATTGTAGTACTGGTAACACTTGCTTCTAGATAATTCTGCTTGAATTTCAAGATGTGATCAAATCTGAACTACTCCTCAGTTTCAAAAATTGTGGTGGGAAATGTGTAACAAACACCCAGGAAAAAAGATGTGACCAAATGAAATGCAATTAAAATAAAAAAAAAAGAAAATTTGCAAATGAAGTGACTGTAACCAAATATACTGAGATGAAACGAGGTGCAATGAAAAGGACAGCAACTTGCCACAATGATTCACACTGAAATCCCAAAATCAGGAAAGAAAGATAAATAGAGAGACAGGAGAAGAAACTGAAGCAATTAAATGTAACAAAAGAAAAAGAGATAATTTTGGAACAAAGTGGAAAAAAGAAAAGTGAATGGGATGACATGAAATGCACAGAAATGGACAAAACTTCATCCAATTGATCTTCATTGAAATCACAAAATTTCATTTCCTTTCCTGAAAGGAAGAATTTGAAATCAGAGAACGAAGTGGAACAAACACTCAGGAAAGGATATAGGATAAAATCAAATGCGCTTGAAAGGGAAAAAAAACATTCTAAATGGAGTGACTACACCAAAATGTACTGAGATGAAAGGAGGTGCAGTGAAAGGAGGTCAGCTGGGGATGAAAGCTGCACCTCAGGAGAGCACACATCAGCAGTCTTGGGGGTCAGGCAATATAACACAAGAGACACAGAGAAAATTCAAGAGTCACCTCATGATGTATTGCTTTCCTTAGTGCCTTCAGAATGGGGCTCTGTCACGAGCAGTGCAGTGATATATTGGTGCTGTAGCTTCCCCATCCACCCCACCAACCCCCTTTTCACATCTGACACGACTCTCAAAGTACAAAATACAATTTCTCCTAAACTAATCCTGGTCACTGGGATGTCCCTTCTGAGGTTACCACTAAGAGTTCAAGCTCAGAAATTCAGGTAATTGACCTCCCTGGATTTTAGGGCCAAGCAGTCATGGGGCATTTCAGAAAAAATTCTGGAATTTCATTTCACAAAAATTAAACGTTAATGGTTCCTTGGTGGAAACCACACCTTCAAGACCTTTTGAGCTGTTGTCCTCAGAGGAGGCATCCAAACAGCAATTTTCCACATGTACAGGGGCAACAAAGCTTAGGGGAGCACCATGAGCATAAATGTGCACATGCTGTGTGTTTTCCAAAGGCTGATTACAGGGAATTAAGGACCCTTGGCAGCGACAGTATTGGCAAAGTGGAAAGCACCACGACAAAAACAACATTCTAATGATCATCACCTGAAAAAGCACATTCCCTACTTCAAGTCAGGGTCCCACACAAAGCATTAAACAGAAATCTGATGTGATATTTACTGTCTGCACAGAAACACCTGTACAGAGAGTGAACCACAGGGAAGTGCACACAGCAAGTCAGAAATAACTTGAAAATATGCAAGGACATCTGAATAAAAGAAGAACTCAAACTTCTCTGTAATTAGACCTTCCCCTCACTGCACATATTTTTATCCTGACAAGAATGAATTTTTTGAAAGTTAAGAGGTCCAGCCTCTCATCTACAGTCCTAATTATAGGGAAAAAAATTTACAGCTTAACTGCAAACATCAAAATTCATTTCAACAACAAGCTCAATTAAAAAAATTAAGTTTAATTAAACTTTAACTTTAATATTTATTTATTTAATATTTTTTAATATTTAATCAAATATATTTTATTTAGTTGTTGAATAGCAAAACATTCCTCTCTCCTGTTTTTTCTTGTATATACCTTTGCCAACATTACATCCACCATCCAAACTTCTCTTCCCCTTCCTTTCACCAGGGGACAGATTGGGCAATTTTTAATTTTTTTTTTTTTACAGGCCTGTCCATAACTGATGTACTGATAACTGATGATTGCATCAGTACTTGTTTTCTCCTAGCTGTAACATGGTTCTTACATACTGCAGTTATGTGCAATAGATTAAACCTGTTGTAGTAAACAAACCAACCTTCCATCCTTTGGGCAAATTTGTGCAATCTCTCCTGCCTTCTCCCCACGGGGTGATAGGTTCACATCAGAGAATAAAAATCAAAGCCCTGAAGGATGTCAGGTCCTCAGGAGCAACTGAGTCAGAAATTCTCCAGTGATTGTGGAAAGGGCAGACAGTTGGCTTTTCCTGCTGGCAATGATCCTTAAATTACTGCCTTAATTAAACATTTAGAGTTCTTGAAGATGTGAGGATGCATTTCACAGAGTTGTGCTGCAGTTGGAGCAGAGGAGTCTCCTCCTGGTTTCCTGTGTTGTGGGCACCTTCATTCCCTGTCTCCTCCTCATGGTTAGGGTTTGATTTGTTTATGGCTCTGTCCCAGAAGTTCTCCCCCCTCACTGGAGAGAGTCCAGAGGAACCCACCAAGGGCATCAGAGGGATGGAGCAGCTCTGCTGGGAGGAAAGGCTGAGAGAATTGGTCTGGAGAGGAGAAGGCTTTGGGGTGACCTCACTGTGTCCTTCCAGTGCCTGAGGGGAGCCCAGAGGAAAGATGGGGAGAGACTTTGCAAGAGCCTGGAATTACAGAACAAGAGGGAATGGAAAACTGAAAGAGAGGAGAGTTGGATGGGATATTAGGAAAAAATTCCTCCTTATGATGGTTGTGAGGCCCTGGCCCAGGGTGCCCAGAGAAGCTGTGGCTGCCCCTGGATCCCTGGAAGTGTCCAAGGCCAGGCTGGATGGAGCTTGGAGTAACCTGGGATAGGGGAATGTGTCCCTGCCCTGTCAGCAGGGCTGGAACTGGATGATCCTTAAGATCCCTTCCAACCCAGGCCACTCCAACTTAACCTTCTTTTCTTCATTTCTAGAACAAAACTTAACACTTTGGAATTCTTTTTCTTTTTCTATGAAGTTTCTTTGGTGACTTTTTGTCCTCATCTCATCTGTCTTGAGCCTCTCTCTTGCTAACAGCTATGACAGTTCTTTAAAAACTTATTATGTCCCCATCAATTCCTCCCTTCACTGTGACACTTTGTAGCCACTGTAATAAAGACTGCAAAAGTGACCAGGGTGCAGAGGACAAATCCACACCAACAGTTCCTTGGAGTTTATTGGAAGGACATAAATAAACCACAAATAAATGGAACCTACTCAATTGAGATAGTGAAAAACCACCTTGTCCTCCAAGATCAAATATTTGGCAGCATAGGTTTTATTTATATATTTCTATAACTAATAATCAAATTAAGCAAAAGGAACATCTTTTTTGCTTTGGATTTGTACAAGAATTAGCCCAGTGAAGTCTGGAATTGATGTCCTTCTGTACAACAAAGGCTGATTACAGTCTCTCCTCTCTAGAATAATTTATTAATATTTTTCTAAATTATCATTAGTGAAGTATTATTGAACTCATGTAAAAAAATCATAGACAAATTATGTTCTGCTAAAGAAGACAGAGAGAGAGAGAGATTCAGATGTTTCTGGTTTGTATCTCACAGCCCCACTGGAATCTGCCAGACATTTGATGTAATACCTCATAAATACCTCATAAAATTTTATTTACATGCCAGCAGATATATCTATGCCATGTAATCTGAGAAAAGAGGGAAAATAGAAAAAATTATTAAACAGGAGTGCAGCAGGAGGAGTGAGGCCTCTAATAGCTCTAAAAACCTGGGTCACACTGGATCTTAAAACTACTCAAGGTTTTCAAGTGCTAATGAAATTTCTCTGCTAGAATTCATTCTTTTCAACTGGCAGGGACCAGGGAAATTTTCCTAAAAGTTTCTTCCTTGTGTTGTTTACAGCTACTTTTAGATCTTTCACATGGCTTTCAAATTTCAGAAAGAAGGTGGAGGGTAAACAAATATTTTTAAACTAGGTGTGATTTTTTTTTTTCCTTTTCTCTTTCAAGATTATGTAGTGAATATATTTAACAAAGCTGACTAAAGAGAAAAGGAAAAAAAAATCTATCTAGTTAATTCTGCTGAAACATATCAAACTTAGAGGGGTTTGAAAACACCCAGCAGAGCAAGAACATAAAAAAGAATTTTATAGCATTTGTGAAATGATAAAATCTAAATTTGCAAATTTGTTTTTCAGCTTGTATTGCAGTGGAAGAGGATTTTTTTTCAAAGTTCTTTTAAAGTAATTCACGTCACAATCAGTGTCTTGACTTGTGCCATCTTTGAACTCATGCAATGTAAGGAATGGCATCTTAAGATCTCAGCTCTTGTTTTACCAGTCATGCTGCACACATTGCTTTGATCTCAACCAAATTTAGCTGAACTTTCCAGCAAAACCAGGACAGAACCCATCCAATTGCATGAACATTTTTAGTTTTCTCAACCTAATTAAGGAAGAGGCAGAGAAAAGCAACCTCTTGAAGAAATACTTGGATAAATAATGACACCAAATACTCAGTAGAAATTATTGGGTTGTAGCCAGTCCTTTTCTTAGGAATACCCTCTCTACAGCTAAATCAATTAATTTTATTTTTTTTTACATATTGAGGGAAGTGTTTGTCACTAGTGAATTTCTTTTATGGCATCTTGCTCTTATCTACAGGGTACCCCCCTATCTTTGTTTCTGTAATCGAACTTTCCTCCAAAGATCATTGCCTTCCAATTTTTTCCTTCCTATCAGTGTAAATTTACTTCAGAAATGCTCCTTAAATCTTCCAGCTCTCCTTTCTGTATATGAAAGAAGCTTATTCTCCTGTTTTGGGGTTACTTTCTCGCCTCCTGGGACTCCTTTCAAAACCTTGTCTGCAAAGATGCTGGATGGAGAAAATACAGCTTCAGTTTCTCTTCATCAAAACAAAAACAAAAAACCCCAAACCAAACAACTAAAACTCCCTGTATTTACTCCTAATCACAAGTCATTTTGAAAACATAGCTGGAAAATCACACAGCTTGACTCCATCTTTCTCAGGACAGCCCACTGCAGATTGGGTTTAGCCCAAACAATGCAAGTGTGCTCACAGAAAAACCTTTGTCACCACCACCAGGTTTAATTCCATAAGCCCTACACATTTCTCACCCATGGGAACTCCCATCTCACTTTCAGACCATGATCTCAAAAGGATTTAAGACATTGGGAGATTTGTTGTCAGTATTTCCACTCCCCTGTAAATTATTGGCTTTGGAGAGCAATGTGAGACCTTGACACTGATCCTTCTCTCCCTTCAGTTGTCAGAAATGAGTTTAACTTGGTGGAATTGCATTAGTGGGAAACTAGATCATGGTCCTAACTCAATAAAGCACATTATTTGTTTACTTTTAATCTGGTGGCAGTCCCATTGAAGTTAGCCAGCCTTGAGCATATTCCAGAATAGCAATGCTTTTTGAGTGAGGATTGGAATATAAAGGTGTTCAGCCTGAATACTTCCCCTCTAATCTAATACAGAAGCACATGTTTATAATTTAGGAACCTGTGATACAGGAAAGAGAGAGAAATACTTGACATGAATAACTTCACTGTTATACCTGTTATGGAGGGCTTTCTTAAAAGCAGAGAATCATAAAAAATGGCCAAACTCCCAGGCACTGTCAAAGGCGGAGCAATGAAAAAGCAGATTCCAAGTAAAGAACATCATGTAAAATTTGTAGATATTCACACTGGATTTGGATCATATACACAAATAGATCTCCCCTGTAGCAGGACTTAAATGGTTTATTCAACAATTGCCCCTTGATCTCCCCTCTCCTCTGCTCTCATATGCAAAAGAGTCTCAGTCGACTCCCAGACCCCACAGCAACTCCTGCATTTGGCTTTGATCTTTCTGATCACTTGCCAACCTGCAGAATCTGAGCAAAAATAATAGTCTGAAGAAAATCTCGGTCTTTATTAGTTATTCCTGAACAGTTTTAAATTCCTCTATGCCTAAATTAAGGGACAATTATTATCAAACTAAGATCTCCACTGCCAGGAGCTTCCACCCCAGGCTGGTTGGTCTGTCTTGAAAAAAAAGACTCATGGTAGTTCCATAAAATCTTCAACTCACATGAAGAACTTAATTTTACACCTTCTCATCTAAACACAGCTGAGTGGCTTATCTCTATAACTACTAAGACTGTAAAAAATTGATAGTAATTTATGTGGGTGCCCAAAAAATGGGGTGTAATGAAGAGATTAGAAAAATTTAAAAACTCTTACATCTTATTTTGACTGAATAAAGTCTCAAGACAGATTACCAAATTAAAAAGAAAAATATTTTGATTGCATTCTATGTGATCAAGATTTTGTCTGCTTTGGAAATGGCAAGCAGTTAAACTATACCACTGAAAGATAATTTGTGATGGAGCTCTGAAATAATATGCACACAAAAAAAAACGCAAAAGCCTTCAAAGAAGATGAAAGATTTTTCAGGTCTGTTTTTGAAGCAGAGAAAACAAGAATATATTTATACAGCTGATAGAAAAAGAAAAAGGTGTGATGGTTTAGACATTAAAATATTTTTTTTTAATAGAAAGTGCTTAAAAGCACAACTGAGTCTTTACCATAGTAGAAGTTTTAATTTCTCTTAGGATAAGTGGAGGATGGGTTGGGCTTGGCCTTATAACTTTTAGGACAGGTAAAGTTCTCTGCACCTCAAGGTCTCTGCACCTCTAGGCTTGCTCTATGACTTTCAGGCCTTATGTCCTGTGCCTTAATTCCCTGTTTCTAAAATAGAGGAAATGGCTTTTTTCTGCCTCCCGGGATTTCTGGGAGGATCAATACATTAAGGATGCAAGACATTCAGATATGGAGGTGATGTGAACTGTACATCTCTGAGATGGATGGCTGCTGAATGGAAGCCAAACCCTGTTTTCAGAATCTCAGACAGATTTATTATTCTGGTCCTTACACAGTGGAGAGCTGCAAAAAGAAAACGCGACCTTGAGATTCTGTGTCTCCTGTTTTGATTGCCTCGGTGCCCAGTAAAAAACTCCTGTAGGTTGACCCAAACCTACTCAATTTTCTCTTTATTTTGGGGTCCCAATAAGTGACCAGGCTCCTGCACTGGCTGATACCCTCTTGCACTGTTGGTTAAAAGGGAAGGAAAAGTATCATCCTCTTAATAGAGTCTTGTACCTTGCCCTGATGTCATGACTGAGACTGGAACCTCAAGTGCAATCTGGTGACACTCCAGGTCTATAAAAGACTGACAATCCCACCCAGGAGAGAGCTGTGTCACTTACACATTAAAGTGTCACTCTTCATATATCAGTGACTGTCTCATGCCTTTGCCTCTCAGTTCCTTAAGAGACACAAAAAACACATTTCAAAAAAAATTCTCTCCTTTCATCCCACCTGCCTGATCCATCAAGATATTGCAGCAAAGACCACTGCAAATGCAGACAAATGGAACAAACTTGTGATAAAATGGAGATGGATATGGTCCTCCTTGGTTTAACTTTTTCACTGCATTTCAAAATGTTAAAGCAAGTTTACCAATGCAACCTAAAAAATTCAAAACATGTCTGATACAAGAAAAAAAATCAACAAAAAAATCTCTTTAGAGTTAGAGAACTATTGTAGCTGAGTAAGGATTCAGAAAGCAGAATTCAGATCAGTGTTTCCTAAACAGACAAAGTGGAGGTGGGGGATGCAAAAATCTGTACTTGGAAATTGAGAAATATGGCAAGAAGCAGCAAGGAAGAACAAATCAGAGAGGGCAAGGTGCTAGAAGTCCAGGTTTTATACTCCTCATTTTAACATGAAGAGGGATTAGGAAGTGTTATTACTTCCCTTCTGTTCATTCACAGAACACAACTAAAATAGGAGAGAGGATTATTTTTTTTTTGTGCTGAATGAACAGAAGCTATGGAAACTGAGAAGTAGGGTACAGCATTCATTTTGGTCTAATTAAACACTTTCCAACCTCACACTGAGGGCAAAGTTCATCTGGTTTGACAGAAATACTGCTAGAGAGAAGAGAAAAGGAAGGAGTCTAAATGGGTAAAATCTCAGCTAATACAGCAGGAGTGGTTATGAGATTCATGTTCTTCATACAACAGCAAAGGTATTCAAAAGTGTTTATTGATTCACTTGACCAAGAATTATGTTACACTCAAAACAAATAAGATAGCAGGGAAAGCAGCACATTATTTCCTGCTATTCATGCATAAGCACTCCAAGAGTTCTCACAAAGCCTTAACATCACGTAAGCACTAAAATAATAAAGAAAATATTTTATCATCAGGACTAGCCAGTTTGACCACTAGAACATTTATTAAAAAAAAACCCATATAAATTGAACCAAAGAATTACCAAGGTCACAAAAATCAGTCAATGGACTCCACTGTGCACTATAATATAATTTCTAATTATATAAGTTTATGTTAATTCTCTTCTGTTTCTTTCCACAGAGAGGAGAGTGTTCAATCTCCTCCTCAATTCTTTAGTGCTTATTACTATAGTAACCAAATGCTTAAAAAACATTATTTAATTTTCAAAATATCTCTGTGGAAAATTAAATCCATCTGGACATGGTCCTGGACAAATGTTTTAAGGGGGCCCTTTTTGAGCAGGTGGTTGGACCAGATGATTTCCAGAGGTCTCTTCCAACCTCAGTCATTCTGAGATTTTGTGAAAAATAACATTGTCCTCATTTTATTGAAAGGGAACAGAGGTAGAGGGTGATTAAGACTGCTTTTTTAGCATCTCCCTTTCAAAACACATTTGTATAATATTTTAGACATATTTGCATTTGTCTCTTCAAAGAAAAGCTCTTTCCATCTTTAGTTTAGTATTTTTGCAGATGAGATACAGTTTTTCTTGTGTATCAAAGAACTGACAGTCTCAGTACTGAACCAGCACTTTAGGATCAATCAGTTCCAGATCTTTTCTTTTTCTCTCCTGCATTCTCATTATCAGGATGCTCATCCTTCTTTGTTGATCTCCAAACCTCAAGCTTCAATCCTATCAAGCTGCTTTCACAAGATAGTTTTCCCTAAATTTGCATGCCACGTTTGTATTTAGTGTAGGGGGAAAAGGCAGACACTTCTGTGGCTGTCCTTCCTTCTCCAAAACCTCTCCCAAAAAATTTAGCTCAGAGAAGCCTCATAGAAGTCTTTTCCCAGTTAGGTTTAGGTGACTCTAAATTAGGATGGAATTTTGTACCAGCTGAGCTTTGAAGGTAAAGAGAGGCTTGGGGGGTATGAGTTTTTGCCTAAAGCTTGGATTCCCTACCTGGAATTTTAGGGGCTTTAGGAACTTTATTTCTCCTGACATCACAGCTGAAATAAACTGAGCTGGTTTTACACCAAGCAATTCAGGGACTTCAGCAGACTCAGCCTGGGAAAGGCCTCCAGCCAAGGATGGGAGTCACAAACCCAACAGCTCCTGTGCAAAGCAAGCTCCAGTGCTGGGCTGACTTTTTCCAGCTGGGAAAAGCTTTGCAGGTAGCTGGGTCTCAGTGCCATGCAACTGCAGTCATTTGGCAGGCAGCAAACCACATCAAATTAGCCCCACTCAGTCCAAATCATAAAACAAACCCTCAGAAACCTCAGAGATTAGCTATCACAAACTTCTAATTTTGTTATTTATAGCAACAAAAATAGCCAAATAATCATGTACTTGGGAGCCTAGCAGGCACACCAGTGGTTTTTTAAAAATTATGCTGGTGCCAGACCAAAAATACAAAAGTAACAGGGAGGAAAAGTTGATTTTTTTTCCCTACTTAAATTCTTTTCTTTCTAGAACTTTCCAGTAACTTCCTGGTGATTATTCAACACTACCCCTTGGTTACAACCATGTCAACTTCCAGCAGTTCTGCCAACTTCACTGGGAGCTGAAGGGCAATTCCACCTACTTGAAAACTTCTCTTCACGTGCTGCTCTTAGCTAAGGCACTGTCTGTGCAAACAACCTGGTGCAATTCAGCAACTGAAGCAGAAACAGCTAAGATCCTCAATATTGTCTCAAAGTGCAATTTTTAGTAATAGTGCCAGCAGATTAATTAAATCTGAGGGGATTCTGAGAAGCAGGATCAAGTGAAGTGGATGTGGTTGCAGTAGGAGGAGAGAAATACAGAGTAAAATCCTGTCTTTGGATTGTTTTACCCCAAACTGTGGAACCACAAGGTTTTACCCCAAAATGTGTGGAACATGTGCCTTTCTCTGGCAGCAGAGTCTTTGACACCTTTTCTTCCTGCATTCTTATAGGTGAACAAAAACATGAAGAGGAGGAGAAAAAAAAAGCTTGCACCTTGTAGTAAAATTAGCATAAAAGGAGGTAAATATTTGATTCCTTTGCAGAGTGGAACATGCAGTGTTGGCTGACTTTCCTTTCTCCCATGTTCTCATTCCTTTGTCATTCAGGCCACCCCATGTCTGTCTCACACTCCCCAGACAATGCTGCTCAGTTCATGTTGTTTCCTTTTTCTTGAAGTTATTCCTCTGCCAAAAATGCCATTTTTGCACCTTTAGCCTTTGCTCTTTACCATGACCATCCCTTATCTATTCCCATTCTGCCTTTCTTTTTTAGGTGAAAATTCCTCAGTGCAAGTTTTGTGAGTGTCTCTGGGTTTGCACAATATTCAGCACCAGTTACCATGCCTTTAAGGCAATTATAACATAACATAACAAAATACAAAAGCCATAAAAGGGGTGTGTATGTCAAGTTTGAAAGTAAGAACAGTCCTAGAAGAAAAGTCTTCAGGCTTTTTCAGTCTTGAAAAGAAATTCAGCATGGAATTTATACAATAATTAGGACAAATAAATATTTGAAATAGGATTCCCCCTTTTTTTTTTTTTCTTTTTTCTCAGACTGGCCATGATGATAAAAAAATCTTTATTCTTTTATGTGCAAAATTAGAATTAAATGCAGGTTAAGCCTGTTTACTTTCTTGAAATCCCATAGAAATATGTGATACTGCAAAGGTTTGAGGCTCAAAACTTCTTTAAAAAGACAAAAATTTTCAGAAATTACATGGAAAGTGAGTGTAATTAAAAATTGCAATGAATCAGGTGAATCAAGAGAATATATTGTACAATCTTGATGTCATATATGTGTTCTATGATTGCATTCTAGAAAACCCTTTGGAGACAGGCTAACTTCATTATTCCCATTTTATAAGGAGGATTGAGATACAAAAAGAAGGATCTGTCATCATTCTCAAAATCTGCAGTAAGGTCAAAAACTGACACATTCCTACTGTTCCAAACACAAGATTGTGCTTCCAGTACAAATTGCTAGACAAGAACCATTTTCAGAAAGTACTAATTGATTATGCACTACTGTGGATGTTGATTTTAATGTGCTACAGATGCTTGGATATTGTACACACCAGGTTTCATGTCTTTTAAAAAACACATGGCCAAGTGTGGAGAACTTCATAAGTATATTTAATATCTTAGCTGTTAGGAGATTTTTTTTCATGCAGTTTTTCATATAGTGAAGCTAAGGATAAAAAGAGATTTAATTTTCTTTCTCCTCTAATGTGCCATTATAATTTATTTAATTGTGCAAACATATATGCAGAAATATAATATATATGAATGTGAAAAAGAACTCTGTGGCATCATAGAATATTAATGTACCCTGCAGCTTTTTTATTACTTAGCTCTGAATTGCACCTAGAGAGGCATTGAGATTACTGATGCAGAAAGCAGCATTTTCTCAAGGTAGGTCTATTGTTTTATAGTCCAGCATTATGCCTGCCATTGTCACCAGGTGCAGGGCATTCCTGCCATCTGCAACAGTGTTTTGTCCTTATATAAAATCTGTTCACAGTTCTGTTATAAATAACAAAATACTACTCCCATTTAGGGTTTTGTGTGGTGGCCACAGCTCTGTCCAAAGCACAAAATTGGAGGTTATTCAGGTTATTTGCTCTGCTGAGATCTTCCAGGTGTTGTTTTAGCTACTTCATATAATGAAAATTCCCAAATAAATCTCTGTATAATACCAGTTAAACCACTACAGTATTTTAGAGCAGGCTCATAGCTGTGTGAGCTGAGACTGGGGAGGTTGAGACAATCATCTCCTCCTGTTGCTGTTGTGAGAAGTGAGAGTAGGAGACACCAGAAGATTCATCAACCCATATGTGTCAGATCTGCTGAAGTTTTATAATGGATTGGGGTTGGCAGAGATCCTCCTCTTGGTTTGCACTTGGAGAGGTGAAGTATCAGTTCTGCTGTTTGGCAGAGAACAAGAGCACTCATGGGTGGAGAAAAAAAAGGAAGGAAATTTCCCAAAGTGGAGGAGACAAGACATATGTGTGTCATTTCTGTATTTTGCCCTGCTTAGCTGCTGCACAGAAAAAATGGATGGAGCACAAGGATTACCAAGAAAATCCTTCTTCTTCAGGCTGGGGACACAGGGGAGTGTCTCTCCTGGAGGCTGCAGATGAGCAGATATTCCAGAGACCCCTCTTGCTGCTGGAATGTCGGTGGAGGACCAGCACAGCAATTAGGTATCAAGAGTCATAAGCAGATCAAAATGCATTCAGGAAGAGAAAGCAAATATTTAAGTCTTTAGACTTAAGAGCTTTAAATAGTGAATAGATAAGTATTAAGGAATATATATATATAAATCCTCCACATTTCCTAAGGAGCTTTTCTTGATGCCATGCATAAAGTAACTGCCTACTGCACAATATTCTGCATTATCTGCCAGCCACCAACAAGCACAAGATGCTGAAGGAAATGAAACTTCAGATGTAGACTGATGACAATTCCTGCTTTTCAATGAATAGTCTAATGGAAAGGTGTCTTCCATAAAGAGCAGTTTAAATAATTCAGTCCTTAAATTTTAGTCGCGGGTATTCAAGTACCCATATTTTAGCATTGTGGGCTAAACCAGGTGAAGATTGAACAGAAGTATAGAATTCACATATGATTATAAAATAATCCTATTTTCTGAAGTTTGGGATTAAAGAAGAAAGATCTATTTATATCTTGAGCTGAGAAATTATTATTCCGTTCAAGTAATCTAAATAGAAAGGTGCAGTTTTAATTATTATAACAGGATGTAAATGCAGCAAAATTGAATAGTTGATTATTCACAAAATTATTTTGTCATTCTTCTACAAATAAAATGAGGCAAAATGTATTTTGTGGTTTGAAAGTTTAGGCAATACTAATGCAGTCAGTATATTCCTGATGTGAATTTCATTCAAAAGTCAAGTGAGTTCCAATCAACTTTCTCACAGAACCTGCATGTACGAATTTTAACTGGCAAATTAGATAGATTCATCTGTTGGCTCTTTTGGGAAATAAGAAATCCCTCTACAAGATCATCAAATTAGTTTTCTCCAATTGTATGAAATGATATTAAGTAATGCCAGGCTGTTTTATTTATTTGAAAGTCTGCATCGGGAACTGATGAGTTCAAACCCAACAAAACAATCCCAAGGGTGATTTTTATGAAAACATCTGTTTCAAACCACAGACTGAATGTGACACTTCTGAATGACTTGGGCATGGGCACCACTCACTGTTGTATTGCACTAAATAGTTTATTTAGTTGTGGTCTTTGTATTGGGTGTTGGAAAAAATGTTACTGAGTATGGTATGTCATGTAGATTATTCCCCCTTTCATGTGATGACATGGTGTCTCCCCGTGCACCCCTTTCTACACACCTGGTGCCCCATGGATCCCCTCCCCACGCCCACCCCAATGTTATCCCATTGCCCGTGGTCCTCTCTCCCCGCCCCCATCCCCTGGGGTACAAAGCCCCACTGCAGGTAAAGGTTCAACCTCTTTCCTGCCTGGGTGGTGGCTGTGGCCAGCAGTGTCCCATCCCGAGCCAATAAACGCGATACTCGCTCCCACGTGGGGAAGAGCGCTGCTCATCTTTGACCTTCAGTCCATGCAGGTCCGTGTGGGCTCAGGCTCTAGCCAGACCAGACCCATACAAAGCCCAGAGAACCTCGGATTTCCACAACTCACACACAACCTCTGCCACTGATTAGGGTTTGCATTCCTGCTGAGCTGTGTTTGCATTCCAGCTGAACTACAGGAAACAGAGATCTGGAGGCACCACCAGGTGAAACCTCCAGCTCCTGGGTGAGGAGCACCAGATTCTGTGGCAACCTGAAACCAGCTGATGAGGGAGATCTCCACCCCTCAGTAAGAAATATAGAGGCATTATTTCAGTAGGGGAAAGAAATTAAAATGGATAAAAAATAATGGCTTTCTCATCATGGTCCCTTCAGATCATTCCTGAAGTTTTTGCTGCCATTGTCTGCAGATTTGCAGATCTTGCCAGTGAGTTTTTGCAACGTAGAGAACCACTTGGAAAACTCCTGAATACTTCACTGCAAATTGGTCGAAACCTGGCATTTTTGCCACCTCAGTCAGAATCCTTCACTGTCTCAACAAAACAAAAGTTTTCAAGTCTCACATGCAAACCTAATACATTTTACCAAATTCCATGATTGTAAGAGACACAAACACATTTGCTAAATAAAAGTGTATCTATTCCAGAAATAGTTATATGAAATTAGGAGTTATTTTTGTGTAGAGATGGAGTGAAATTTGAGTTCTGAGAACTGCAGTAATCAGTTATAAATGAGAAGGAAACTCCACAAATAAAGACATCGAATCTGGACTAGGTAAATAAACTGTTTTCCAGTGGTGTGACTAAACCACTTAGGAACTGAAAAGGATTGATTTATTTTTTGGTCATGTAACTAAAATTAATTTTGTTTTCCCACTTTCCATATGTTAAACAGTCTATTAAAATTAACCGTTAATTATTAATATAAATTTATTTTCATTTTTTTGCTAATTGGGGATTTTTACAGTCTTTTATAAGCTTGTTTAAAATTACTGGACTCAAAATTACTTTAGTTTTAGCCTATCTGTAATACTCATTAAGGCAAAATAAATGAAATTAGTTTACCAACCAAAAAAACCCCACCTAATCATATTCCTAATAAATTCTTGTGGGTTTTTTCTAAAGCAAATAGAATCATAAAATGCTTTGGGTTGGAAGGGACCTTAAAGGTCATTAGGTTCCATCCCCTGCCATGGGTAGGGATGCCACCCACTGGACTGAGCTGCTGATCCTCCATCCTAGCAGGCCTTGGGAATTTCCAGGGATAGGGTAAATTTGGTGCCATGCAGGCAGTGGGAAAGGCAGGTACCTCCAAAGGGCAAATTGCAGCTGACACAGGTACTTCAGACACTCTGCATGGGTCAGAGCAGCTTGAGGGGATGCTCTTACAGCCTAACTTCCATGGAACAGGGACAGCAGAATGAGGAATCTCTCTCACATGCTGCATTTCAAAATTCGCTCTGCACTGACCTAAGACACATTCAGGCAATTGTTTTTCAGGGTTTAAATAACATCCCTCTGTACATGCTGGAACCCTGGATGCTGAGAATTTTAAATTTTAATTTTAAATCTTAATTTTGCCCCCAGCAGCAGTGCTGCTGGATCATTTCAGCATCTGACACCACTCACAGCCCTTGAAGCCTCGAGCAGTGCCAAAGAGCAGCTGTGCCTTTTGCACCACCCATAAAAGCCATGATTCCCCAAGGGCTTGGAGGTGAGGAATGTCCATCTGCAATCCTGCTCCCACAGGACCCTGAGTGCAGGGAACTGTCCACAGGGCTGTGCTCAAAGGTGATACCTTAGGTTTTAAGTTTTTCTGTTCTGTTTTGGTGTGCAGTTTTAGCTTTATAGTGTTACTGGGATCTTTTCACAGGGGGGTGAAGACAGAACAATCCTGTTCTAGCTGGAGACTCAAAGACAATCTCTTCAAACTTCAGGCCCAAAGCTTAAACAATGTGAGAAGAGAAGGGCAGGCAAGCAAGCAAGGAGGATGAAACTTCATCATTTGAAGCTGTTAATTGGACAGTTAACTCCTACATGCAAATGGACTAAAACTTATAAAAATGTGAGATCTCATGACCAAGCTCTCTTTTGCTTCCATCTTGGAACCATCTGGGCAGAGCCACGACTGTGGCTCAGGTACTGCCAGGGGTGGCCTTTGAAGGCCCTTCAATAAATATCAATAAATATCAATAAATATCCACTTTATTCCTTTTAACTCCCTCTAGCCTCTGTTCCAGCTTCTTAAGGCATCAAAGGGACAGAGAGGAGAGGAAGGTGAGAGAGGGGGCAGGAAGGGGAGGGAGAACCCACTGGTGTCACGAGAGAAACACCCAGTGGGCTGTGTTCATCTTCCAAGAGTTCATTTCACTTGTTCTACTTCTACTTTATGCCATTCCCACACAGAAAAATGATATTCACTGTGAACATAATGAATGCATGTCGAGAGCTAAGTATAAGTAAACATAGAAGGGTTTTTTTTCCTAAAGATACAGCAAAAATCACACAAACAGTGCAATAACTGGGAAAACAAGAGCTATAAGAGGAAATTCTAAAATGCAGTTAATCCAAATGTTGCTATTTTTTGCAAAAATATTGGGCGTACTGCACATAAAAAGAGTTCCTCAAATAACTTCAATGCTTTTCTGCCAGAATATTCTAAAGGGGAGTGACAAATAAACCACCTTTAAAATAGTATTTATCCAGGACAACTGATAATAACTAGCAGAAAATACATTCTTCCTGTTACCAAATTGTATGACTGTAGCCTAAATTCTTCCAGGAGATGTGACTGCTGAAGCTACAATGGTTTGTTTTAAAATATTTAATCTGTGTATATAGTTATAAATTATTTTGTAGGAAATACAGATGTATGCTGAGTCTTTTTTTCAATAGCTTGTGATATATAATCCATCTATACATGGTTACATAAATCACAAAATTTCAACTTCAATGAAAATATATAGATATACATATAAATATGTATATAAAACATCTTGTATAGATAGACAGAATACTGGTTGCTAAATAGAGACTTAGTTCAGAGACAGATTTGATATTTTAGTTTTATCCTCCTGCATAAGGCCTAGGAAGATAAATTTGATGCCATCTTCAGCTGGATTTAGAAAGACTCAGAGAATTGTTCTGGCATAACCCTTAAAGCTTAACTGTGTGTAACAACTTCATATTCTTCACTTTGGCAAAAGTTACTTCTGCTTGCATGGATTTAGTGACACAGCAAAATGTCACTGATTCTTCTGCTTGTATAAAGATCCAACATTTCAGAGAGAAAATGTGGCTGTGCTGGAGTCAGAATGAATTTTGCAGTATTTAAGCTTTATTCCTTGCATTTTCAAGTTAGGGCTGAAGACAAATGGCTGAGGCTTCTGACTAAGCCCTAGCTCGAGGGAAAAGAGAAAGAAGCACTGATAGAATTTGCAAATACTTCAGAACATTATACCTTAGGCAGAGAAAGGAGTGGGTCCATTGGTAAAAAAGATTCATCTTAGAAAACAGGTTTAAGCTCATTGAAGCACACTGAAATTTTTCTAATGGTTTTAAATGACTTATATAACTTTTGGGTTCAATTGTATGATCTTAAAAAATTCCTGACTATGTTTGACCCCAGAAGTGTGAAAAGATACATCACATTTCCCAAACAATTTCACTAAGAAAAAAACTGTGCACATCAGAAAGGCCAAAATGTTTTTGTTTGACATACTCAGAGCAAAATTCCTCACTTTTGCATGGTGAAATGATATCCCTTTCCACTACACCCACAAGCAGCATGAATCAGTTTAAAAGAGGCTACACACAACCACATTATTGGAGGGGGTCAACAAAAACTGAAACAGTTTGGGTTTTTGCACATCTCCACGTATGAGCTGCATATTCAGCTGACACTGAGCAGCACGTTCAGCAGGAGAAAGTTAAAATGGAGAAAGAAAGAATGACTTTCTCACCATGGTCCTTCCAGATCATTCCTGAAGTACACTGAAGTATTCACTGCCATTGTCTACACAGTACTTGCCTGCTTTGTCATTACATGGGTGAATCAATCATCACAGATCCTGAACTCCCTGAAAAAAATATTGGTTAGTGGAGCTGTGCCAGCTCAGGGAAAAATGGCCCATTGACTTCTCCCTCTCAGTGACAAAGGGAAATGTCCTTTCAGTAAAAGGCAGAATTGATGGCCTTTTCTTGTTGATTGTAAAGGTCAAAAGGCTGAAGGAAAAATACAGCAACTGGACAGAGAAAAACTATCTTTGCTGAAGAGCCCATGAACTGCCAGTGGCAGCAAATGTTTTGCTTTCGTTTGCATCGACGCCCTCAGTGAGGATCACTGACCACCCCTCCAGCCCTATTCACCCCATAACCATAAAAATATAATAATGCTGCTCACTCACCTCTTGCTACAAATACAATTCTAAGTTTGAGAGCCTCATTCTGATCCTTTGGATCAATAAAACATGCACAGCTCATTTCCATACACCAGTGCAGAGGTGCAGAAGCAGGAAGCACATTTCCCAGCCTGACAAGCTGGGATTTACTGCTGTGGTGGGTATATAGAGTCACAGAATGGTTTGGGTTGGAAGGGACCCTAAAGCTCATCTCATTCTGCCCCCTGCTCTGTGCAGGGACAACTTTCCACTAGCCCAGGATGCTCCAAGCCCCATCCAAGCTGGCCTTGGACACTCCCAGGGATCCAGGGGCAGCCACAGCTTCTCTGGGCACCCTGTGCCAGGGCCTCCCCACCCTCACAGGGAACAATTTCTTTCTTTGCATCCAATCTAAATCTACCCTCCTTCTCTCAAAGCCCTTGCCCCTTGTCCTCCCACATACCTATGAACTGTACATTTCTCCTGATGCATCGAGATAATTTAATTGTGCCTCCCTGTTCCACACTGAAGCAGGCAGTACATCTCAAAGAGCAGCAGCACACACATGCTGCTAGCCCATCTAAGACTGTATATTTTAAAAAAATATGTTTTGGAGCTTTTATCAGTTATTTCCTTTCACATCCAGCTGCTTGATCTCTCTCCAGTGCTAGTCCTGTGCAGAAAGCCCTGTTCCATCCCAGCCAGGCTTCCTGGGAGCACAGAAACCAATCTTCTTAGGCAAATCAGTTTATGTGCTACTATAAGCATGTGCTAATTTCAGCTGATTTATTGATGCCAGCATCCCACCCAGTGTGTGACAGCAGCTGCCCTGCTTTAAAGGATTCACAATCTGCCAGTGGGGGTAAACCACTCTGCATCCTGACATCCCTTCCCTTTTCCAGGCTTTTCTTCTGTGCCAATTCTTGGGCTCCCTCATCTCAAGGACCACAATTGTGTCTAGCCTGGAGCAGGCTCTCCTGGGCTCCTTGGAAAGCCTGTTGGCACTCATCTCCCACTCCCCCAGCACCCACAACTGAGCCCCTTGTGTCTGAACAACTTTTCTATTCATTTTTCTCCCCTTGGGAATTCACAGCTTGAGTAGGAACTTATCTTTCATCTGGATGAAAAGAATTCCATCTGAATTTAGCAGCTTTTCTTACATCCAGCTTGTACTAGGGGGTTTGATCCAAAAACCTATGGCAGCTTTTCCAGTTTTTTCAAAGTGATTTGGATTGGGCTTTTAGCAACAAGATTCTCTTCTGATGAACATAATTGTCCCACAGAGGCTGATAAGGTGCATGCAGCCAAATTGTCCCAGGCTGTCCCTGCCACTCACAAGTTAAGCTAGGTGGCCCTGTGAGTACATCTAAGAGAATGACAAGTGTAATGCAGAATTTTTTTTTTAAGTGCTGTGATATTGCAACCTACAGAAGGGTTATTTGATTCACCCTAGGTAAAAAAAAAAACCACAAAAAAACCAACAAAAACCAACAACAAACANAAAAAACCCCAAAAAACAGTCACTGATTGTGTGTTCTGATTCAGCCTCCCCAGACCCAGTAATTTATTTAATTTATTTCAGTAACCTCTTGATTCCATTAGATTGCAGGAAGCCCTAAGTAGAAACCAAGGATTCATTCAGCTCATGCCATTCAGCCTTATTGTAAAATCCACCAGTATTTATGAGTATTATCCTGGAGATAAAATGTCTCTGAAAGTTACTGCACGTTGAACAGGTAAGCCTTGATTCAAAGACAATTTCTAAAGAGATACTTACACATTCAAACACTTTTCTTTACACCAAAATACTTCAGGAAGATCAGCTGGCTGCTGGTTCTCTTGGCATATGAAGCCAAAGAGAGAAAAGCACATTAAACTTTCCATTCATGCACAGGATGGCTCCCAGTCTTAACATTTGGATGCTTCAGCCCACAGCTCTGCATCATGGAATAATCAGAATAACAGCATGGTTTGGGTTGGAAAGGACCTAAAAGCTCACCCTGCTCCATCCCCCTGCCCTGTGCAGAGACACCTTCCACTATCCCAGGTTGCTCCAAGCCCCATCCAGCCTGGCCTTGGACACTTCCAGGGACCCAGGGGCAGCCACAGCTTCCCTGGGCACCCTGTGCCAGGGCTCACCACCCTCACAGGGAAGATTTCTTCCCAATCTACCCTCTTTCATTTTAAGCTGAAACCTTATATGAATGACTTCTGTACAGAGTCAATTTATTAAAGATTATGGTACCCATTCGAATAAATGGAAGCATATAAGCATAACTAAATTTTAAAGAAGAAATTATTTTTCTTTCAAATTAATTCTTATTTCTTGAAAAAAAAAAAAAAGAATTAAAACCAATGAGAACTATAATTAGATTATTCAGCCACAGGACTAGTTGATCTAGATTATAAATGTTCAGTCCTTTCAAGGGACACATATTCTCTTTGATTTACTCTCCACTGAATTTCCTTCATATGTGAAATCTACTTTGAAGAGACCCTGGCACTAGAGAGCACTGGGCAATGTGCTTGGTGGGAAAGTGTCATATATCAAGTATTAGTAAGTAATGACATGAATTCCTTCAGAAAGCTGAAAACAATACAAATCAAAGAGCAACCATGGCTTCTTCCAAGAGGAGGAAAGCTGAGTGTGCTGAGGACATCTGAAAATCAGTCCTGTCATACCCTTACTCACAGAGCTCTCTATCAAATCATACTTCCCATTGCATAATACCTCAAGACTCCTGTGATTCTTTATTGAATCAAAGGAATTCTGACCAGATTTTTGTGGGTGTCTGTCCAATGGGGCACAGCTGAAGAGATTTTTCAGCAGTGTCTGCATCTTGCTGTATGACAGAAGGAGCAACATTAAAGGACCTGACAAACATGGATATCTGCCTGATTTTTTTTTTTATCTTTCTAAATCCCTTTTTCTATCTCCAGGCACCCAAACCTATTGATAATTCAGGTTATTTAAAATTGCAAATAGAAAACAACATAATAGACAATATCTCTGTGTGATGTAACTACAAAGATACAGGCACAGACCTAAATTCCATCCATCCTCAAGTTTAGGTCACCCAGACCAACCAGAGCATGAATTGCATGGCACAAACTCTGCTGGCCTGTTTATCTGAGAAGCAGAACCTAAAATTTCTGGCCCAAAGAAGAAGAAGAAAAAAAAAA
>WBNO01002441.1:15428-33974 GCA_013400575.1 Peucedramus taeniatus | reverse complement strand
AAATCAAATTTCCAAAAAAAGAAAAAAAATCGAAAAAAAATCAGATTAAAAAATTAAAATAAAATAGAAATTAAAAAAAAATTAAAAAAAACCAATCCCAGCGGCCCAAACCCCTCCTTGCTCCCGGAACCCAAATGAGGAAATTGCGGCGGGTTTGGAAATCCCTGAAGGACGCGGAGCAGTGAGGAGGAGCCCGGGCAGGGAGGGGACAGGAGGGGATGGAGGAGCCAGGGCAGGAAAGGATCCCTGATCTCAACGCTGCACCCGGGGCTGGGGGGGCTGAGGTATCTGCTGGGGGGGCGCGGGGGGAAGTAGCACCAAGAAACCCCAAAAAAAGGAAAATCAACCCAAAAAAGGGGAAAGGGAAAGAAAAAGGCGAGAGGAGCGCGGGGGAGGCGGCGGCAGGGGATGAGAGCGAGGAGCTGCGGCAGCGCGGGCTGAGCCTGGACAGGGCTGGACACGGGCTGGACACGGGGTGGACACAGGGCTGGACACGGGGTGGACATGGGATGGACATGGGATGGACGTGGGATGGATGTGGTGATGGACACGGTGATGGATATGAGCTGGACATGGGATGGACACGATGATGGACACGGTGATGGACATGGTGATGGATATGAGCTGGACACGATGATGGACATGGTGATGGATATGAGCTGGACATGGGACGGACACAGAGATGGACACAACGATGGACATGGTAATGGACATGGGGCTGGCGCAGTGCTGAGCACTGAGAGTGTGGAGTTGGTGCTGAAGGTTGGTGCTGAAGGGGAACAGCGCCAGGACCAGGCTTGGCCGGGTGGTGCCATGGGAGTGCCCCGTGCCTGAGCAGCACCGAGCTGTGCACCGTGCCCGTGCAGGGTGGGCAACCACCATGTCCGTGCTCCATGCCCAACCACCATGTCCATTCTATGGGCAACCACTGTGTCCATGCTCTGGGCAACCACTGTATCCATGCTCTGTGCCCAACCACTGTGTCCATGCTCTGGGCAACCACTGTATCCATGCTCTGTGCCCAACCACCACGTCCATGCTCAGTGCCCAACCACTGTGTCCATGCTCTGTGCCCAACCACTGTGTCCATGCTCTGTGCCCAACCACCGTGTCCATGGTCTGGGCAACCACCATGTCCATGCTCAGTGTCCAACCACTGTGTCCATGCTCTGTGCCCAACCACTGTGTCCATGCTCTGTGCCCAACCACCGTGTCCATGGTCTGGGCAACCACCATGTCCATGCTCTGTGCCCATGCAGGGTGAGCAACTACCGTGTCCATGCTCCATGCCCAACCACCGTGTCCACACGCCGTGTCCAAGCCCCACAGCTGAGTTCTGTGTCCACACAACCCAGCTCAGCACCACGTCCACACACTGTGACCGTGCACAGGACGTGTGGCCAAGAGCTGTGTCCACGCACCGAGCCTGAGCACCACCACTGAGCACCATGCTCAAGCACCGTGTCCCCAACACGTGGTCAAATCACATGGTGGCCGAGCACCGCGGCCGTGGACCGTGTCCAAGCACCACGGCAGAGCACGGGTCCAGGAACCATGGCCAAGCACCGAGTCCGTGCACCAGGTCCAAGCACCAAGCAGAGCACCCATGTCCACAGTGCTTGGCTGAGCACCAATGTCCACTCACCACATCTGAGCACCAATGTCCACGCACAATGTCCGAGCACCAATGTCCACTCAGCATGTCCAAGCACCAATGTCCGAGCATCGTGTCCACACACCCTGGCTGAGCACCGTGTCCACACATCATGTCTGAGCACCACGTCTGAGCACCATGTCCATGGTGGCATGGCTGAGCACCGTGCCTGAGCACCATGTCCATGCACCATGTCTGAGCACTGCGGTCAAGCACTGTCCACACACCATGTTCACACACCACGGCTGAGCACCACGTCCATGGTGCATGGCTGAGCACCATGCCCGAGCACCATGTCCATGCACCATGTCCGAGAACCATGTCCAAGCACTGTGGTCAAGCACCATGTCCACACCCTGTGTCCGAGCATCACAGCAGAGCACCGTGCCCAAGCACCATGTCCATGCACCAGCTCCAAGCACCAAACACAGCACCATGTCCACGCACCACGTCCAAGCACCGTGTCCGAGCCCCATGTCCACGATGCGTGTCCAAGCACCACGTCCAAGCACCACGTCCAAGCACCGCAGTAGAGCACCATGTCCAAGCACCATGTCTGAGCACCATGTCTGGGCACCACATCCACCATGTGTGGCCAAGCAAGGGGACCAAGCACCATGTCCAAGCACCATGTCCACGCCCCACATCTGAGCATCATGTCCATCATGTATGGCCAAGCACTGGGACTGAGCACCTTGTCCACGCCCCACGTCCGAGCACCGCACTGAGCACCACGTCTGAGCGCCGTGTCCACAAGGTGTGGCTGAGCACCGTTCCTGAGCACCATGTCCATGACCACGCTATGTCCATGACCTGTGGCCGAGCACCATGTCCACGATGTGTGGCCGAGCACTGAGCCTGAGCACCGAGTCTGAGCACTAGGCCTACTAGGTGTGACCAAGCACTGAGTCCGAGCACCGCATCCCAGCACCACAGCCACCACGTGTGGCCGAGCACCGTGTCCAAGCACTTATGTCCACATGCCATGTCCAAGCAGCCTGTCCAAGCACCGTGGCTGAGCACCATGACCACAAACCTGGCTGAGCACCCTGTCCAAGCACCATGACCACACACCTGGCCAAGCATTGTGGCCAAGCACCATGACCACAAACCTGCCCAAGCACTGCAGCCAAGCACCACGACCACAAACCTGGCCGAGGACCCTGCCTGAGCGCTGCGGACACGTGGCCAAGCCCCATGTCTGGACATCACCTCTAGCACCTCATCCCGGGACCACACCCGCGCAGGGAACGGCTCCACCACGACCCCGGCCGGCGGCACGCCTCGGACACGGCGCCTCTCTCAGTTTGCATAAACCCAACCAGCTCCCGGCACGCCTCGAGCTGTCGCTCCGGAAAAGTAAACTTCCTTCTCAACGACATTGCTTAATTTTTTTTTTGTTTTGTTTTTTTTTTTAATCTTGGTTCCTTAATTTGATATATACATTAGTAGCACCTCAGCGAGATGGAATCAGGCAGAAGCGTGATACAGTTTGTTAAAACACCATAGCACCGTTTGTATTACAAGATTTCATTTAATAAAAATATGCCTTATAGAGCCCACAAAGCGTACTCCAGTATTAAAAGGAAAAATCAGCAATTGAGGCACCTCAGGGATTCTGGTTTCCTTCTCCTTCCCATGCCTCATCCCGAGAGCATCGAGACGGAGGGGGACCCAAATTGCATCCCCCGTTTCCTGCCCGAGGCGAAGCACCGCGGCCAGAAAAGCCAAAGCGGACGGAGGAGCCGGTGGGGGCTCCCCGTGCCGAGCCCTCCCTGGGGTTTCCACCGCGGGTGTTGTTCTAGCACCATTGTGGCCACGACCTGCTGCAAAACCAGGTCCCCACATCCCACTCGTTAAACACATCCCTCCCCCCGAGCTCCGCGACCCCCGCGGCTTCGGCACGGGTGGGACGAGCGCGGCCGCCGGGACGGGTAAAGGGAAAAGATTTTGCTTGGAAACAGCCTCTCAGCAGCAAGGGGTAAAGAGCTGTGCATAGATTTCGAGTTTGTGTAGAAGTCTGAAGCGTGCGAATTCATAATGACTGAGAGTTGAGGTAGGTTAGACGTTTATGTAGTGTAAAAACGTTGAGACTGCAGCAGTTCTCGCTCCCCGACCCGCAGCGCCGGCAGCTCCCCGCTCTCCCGGGCTGAACCCGCCGCGCCGGACCGACCCCTCCCTGCACCGAAAAAACCTCTGAGGAAGCAGGACTTAGACAGGTTACACGGACCATCGCCTTCTCCCAACGCTCCTTCTCCTCCAAGGCACCCCCGTCACGCCAGCCAGAGACCCCGGGCAACAACAACGGGGCCGGCACCCGAACCCGGCCCCGGCGCGTCCCCGCTCCGCGTTCCCAACCACGGCGACACGGCGGGTCCCCGGCATCGCCTGCCGGCGTCCCTAAAATCTGACTCTTACAATCCTGATATGCTATTGGGTATTACTAAGAAAAGCGGGAATAGCTCGTTGAGTTTCCTTGTCAAATATACGCGACTTTACAGATTACGGTTAAAAAACGAACGAAAAACAAAAAAAAAAAAAAAAATTATTAATGATGAAGGACGGACAAAGCATGTTAAATATTCTGCCAGTATTTACAGTTCTCCCACGATAATCTTGTTTAAAACATACTGCTTCAAGTTGGAGGGAGTGGGGGGAGAGGAAAGAGGGGAGTTGTTTGCTCTTTTTTAAGTTACGCTTTCATTTTTTTTTTTTTAAATCTAGGTGAAAGTGCTTTTAAAAAAATTTCTTTCCCTATTTACAGGTTTAAAATCAGACCACGTAAATGTTCAGGCTGTTTTACCGAGATCCTGCTGATCATCCGTGCCCGTGCGCAAGGGGGAAGGAGGGTGACAGTAAACACGAGGTGATCCCGCACGGCGACGGCGTCGGCGCTGCCTCGCTGGCTCTCCAAAAGGCACCTCAAAGTGCAAAAGCAACGACCCCGCCCAGGGGACTCCGGCCCCCAGCTCCGGCCACGCCGTGCTCCCGGCGAGCCGCGGGGCAGCTCGGCCGCGCTCCGTCCGTGCCGGTGCCGGGCGGGAAGTCTCGACTGAGAGTGTTCCAAAAGCACCACGCGGTTGTCGTCGTTGCTGGGTTATTGGTTGGGTTGGGTTTTCGTTTTGTTTTTTTGTTTGTTTGTTTGTTTGTTTTTTGAGGGAAGAACGGTGATCCGTAGGAAGGAGGGATGGCACCCGGGGAGAGAAAAGAGCACCGAGCCCCGGCAGCGCTGGCCGCGGCTCGCCGGCACCGGCGGGGAAGGCGGACCCGGCGGGGTTTTGGCCAGCCAAGTCTTGGGATTCGCTCTTCCCCGAGCCGATTGCACGGAGAAAGTCCCCCGGAGACGGAAAGCACCAGACTTTAGCAACAGTGATGTACAGAGAGCAACACTCGCTATTCACAGTTTGGGGTTGGTTTGTGTTTTTTTCCTATTTTTTGTATTTTTTTTTCTTTTTTTTCTTCTGTTTTTGTCCCGTCGGCTCCTATGGAGATGCTGCCGCTACCGCTCGCCCCAGGGGCCGTGGGCAAAGATGCCCCAAGTCTGAGCCCGAGCGTGGCCCCCCGGCAGCGGCGTTCCCCAGCCCGGACATGTCCTGAGGTCTCCGGCGCCCGGAGAGACGCCGGCTTTGCTCCGCGGTGGCAGAGCCAATCCCGCCGGAGCCGAGGAGCCGGGCAGAGACGCACCGTCCCGGGACAGCCCGCTCGCTGGCAGGCTCCCGTTGCTGTGAGAAAGGACTCCTCGAGCTGCAAAATTGGTATTTTTAGGTCCTTGGAATAAAAATAATTGGATGTCCAGCGTGTCTGGCTGACAGTAAAGCACACGGTCCCACCAGCCCCCATGCGGCGGAGCTGGAGGGAGTCATCCCTTGCCTTCAAGCTGGTTTGGTGTTCAGGTTGGTTTGGATTCATGATTAGGGTGGTTTTTCAATGTTGGCTTCTCTTTTGAAGATCGGCTTCGTCGTTGTCATCAGAGTAAAAAATAAAATAAAATCAAATCCAACAAACAGGCCATTTTAAGTGGAATTAAAAACCTCTCCTTGCGAAATGACGCTAGGAAATTCATCCGAGGCTAGATTAAAAAACATGGAGATATAAATATGAGATTACCTAAAATCATCAAACAGCATCGTTCCTCTCGGGTTTTTTAACCAAGTTTTGTTTGGTTTGCCAACTCCTTGCCGGGCGCAGCTCTCCGATGGCGTGAGCCCACAGCGGCTCCGCTGCTCCCGGGTGCGCGCGTTGGGTTCGTTTCCTATGGGTTGGATTTTTTTTTTTGTGGTTGTTGTGTTTCACTTCGGTTTCGTCTATTTACTTTTGTTTTCTTCTCCCCCACGCCCGAGGAGAAAGCACCACGAAGCAACGCCGGGCTCCGGCGCTGCTGAGGGTTGAGGTAAGATGGGGCCATGGCGGTCGTCTCCGTCTCAGATCCAGCGGCTGTAGGGGCCCGTCACCTTGGTGTAGGCGTAGGAGGACACAGTGATGGCGGAGTTGGTGGGGATGGCCACCGCCTGCCGCGTGGGGACTGAGTCCCTCCTCTCCTTGCTAGGCGCCTCGGTTGCCAACGCGCCGCCCCACTTGCGCTTCTTGGCAAAGGCTTTGGCGTCTGGCGGCAGCCCCAGACGCGCCGCCTCCTCCTGCCGCGCCCGAGCCCGCTCCGCCAGCTGCTTCACCTTGGCCTCCCACAGCGCCAGGCCGTGGTTGGGCTGGTTCAAGTTCTTGTGTTGGTAGAAGACGAGGGAGATGCGGGTGGGGTGGCAGCGGTTGGGTTTCTTCAGTGGGGTGGTGGCATGGAGTTCGCGGCGGGCGCACTCGATGAGGATGGAGCCGTGGGCGGGCGCCACGGCCACGCCGCCGATGTTCTCATCCAGGAAGTTGTGCTCGCTGTCCGACCACTCCTCTTCCTCTTCCTCCTCTTCTTCCTCCTCCTCTTCCTCTTCCTCCTTCACCGCCTTCTCCGGCAGATCCTCCTCCAGGCCAAAGGGGTCCCACGGCTTCTCCCGGCGGGGCCCTGCCACCCCCTTCTCACCCACCGCTGCCTCCCACGGCTTCTCCGTCAGCCCCGGGCTGGGCGCCGGCGTCCTCCGCTCCTCCACCTTCACGGAGCCCCACGGCTCCTCGGGGAAGCTGGGGAGCCCTGGCAGAGCCGAGCTGAACCCCAGTGACCCCAGCAGGCCCGGGGTGCCCGTGCCAGCCAGTGCCGTTTCCCCGAGTTTGCAAGGGCTCCACGGTTTTGGCAGCAAGCCCGAGCCATGCGCCACTGCCGCCGGCTCTCCTGCCAGGACGCTGGACCACTGCTTCTCTGGTGGCGGCAAGCGCACGGCGGCGTCGAAGGCGCTTAGCTTCTCCCGCCCGCCCGAGCCCGGCGCCAGTGCGCTCCACGAGCCCTCGGCCGTGCTAGTCCTCTCGGGGGAAGCCGTGCCCCGGGGCGCCTTGAAGGGGCTCCATCGCTGCTCCGGCGCTGTGCCGTGCGCAGGGACGGTTGGCAGAGTTAAGCCAGTACCAGGCATGGGCGCAGCGCTGGGAAGGGGCTCGATGGCGGGCGGGGGGTCTGGAGGTTCCTGCTTGATGGGCCGGTTGCCAAAACAGTTCTGTGCAAACGCCGGTGCCTCCTCCGAGCCCGAGCTAGTCCTGTGCGTCCCGGCCGTTGCCGCCGCTGCTTTCTGCTGGCTGGCATAGCGGTTGGCTCGCTCGTAGGTGCGCTGGTGATGGTTTTTGCTCCGCACGCCGTGCGGGATGGGCTCAGGGAAATTGGTGTTCCCATAGGTGTGGTTGAGGTTCTCCTGCAGCGCCGAGACGTCAGGCTTCTTCTCGTAGCCGTTGCTGACCCAGCTGTTCCCGCTCCTCTCGGGCGCCCCGTAATTGAGAAACTGCGAGGGGAACACGTGGTTGCTGGAAAAGCCGTAATACCCGAAGGAGGGAAGCGCGAATTTGGAGTGAAACCCGTTCACGGAAGGCAGATTGGGCTGTGCATAGTAGGAATGGTAAGAGTAAACACTGTTCATGCTGTACGGGTCAGAGGGCCGGCAGCTGCCCAGCACCGAGTAGCTCTCCACCACGGCGTTGCCATTGTATTTGAAGGCGTTGTAATGGCTCTGGGGTTCCACCTTGATGGAAGGTTTCAGCGGCTGCGGGGGTATCCCGCCTTTCAACGCCATACCTGTGGGACAGCACACACATCCCCCGTGACCTGCTGGCCAAGGAAGCCACCGGAGGGAAGCCAGGACCCCAGAACAGTCGGCCAGACTCAGAAATCCCACAGTGATGGGTTTGCCAGCCAACTGCAGAGGTTGGCATTGCTTGCCATCACCTGGCGCACCGGCATCAATTCGCACCTTCGTGAAAACCCAGGTGGCACAGAGATGCCATCCAGCACCACAACACAGCGGCCCAAAAAAGTCCCCAACCACATCCCCATCCCCTCACGCGCTTTCCGGGCGGCTCGGGGCGGCAGGACCTCACCTCTGCCCCCGTTACCTGCATTTGGCTGGAGCGTGGGGAGCTCCAGCGCTTCCTGCTTGATCTTCTCTGGCGTCATCAGCTTCTCTTTCTGCAGCTTCTTCCTCTCGGCAGCAGCTCTCCTGGCTTCCAGCTGCCGCTGCCGGCAGGACTTGGCGGGCTCGGGCAGCTTGCGGACCTCGCGGGGGAAGGACGTGAGCACCTGGATGGCCCCGCTGCCCACCTTGGCGTTTTGGTTCTCCTCACTGCCGAACTCATCCGTGCTGGACATCTTGTAGAGGGGGAGGACGTGCAGCTGCTCATCTTCGGGTATTTTCCCCACCACACGATTGTCTTCCTTCGTCAGTGTGCAGACCTTGCCAGAGCAGGTGCTGTCAGTGGGATGCTGATGGATGTGGCCCATGCTGGACGAGCCAAACCTCCCACTTCTTCCCCACACTGATGTGAAGCCACACCAGCCTGGCATCCCCCCAACCTGCTCTGGTCCCCAGCTGGTATTTGGAAACCTCCCATGGGGTTTGGGTTGGACAAAAGTAGATGCTGGTTCCTGTTAGACCTGAGCAGCTCATATGAGGTGTGCCCACACCAAAGACCTGGAGTCATGAGTGTGGGACATCTGGGGATGGAGCCCCTCAAAAAGGAGCATCTCAAATTAGGGGGGAGCACCTCAAAAAGCCCTGCCAGGTGCCTGCTTACCACGGTGCAGCCGTTGTAGAGGTTGTGCTGGTCCTTGTGAGCATGAGCACAGAAGTCCATGCACGCCGTCACCCCTGAGAACGGCCTCCCCTCCTTCAAGCCCAGCCGACAGTCAATGGCTACATCCTCATTAGTGACCTATGGAAGGAGGAGCTGGTTACCCAAAATCCCCCAACAGCACCATCCTGCACCCGCTCCAGCTGTGTGTGCCAAGGGATGGGAGGACCAGGACCTGGTTTTGGTAGGCTTGCGGTGCCAGCCTCTTGTAAAGCGGAGCAACCTCGGTGGCCAAGTCCTGAAAGCTTCTCCGGAGCAGTTCTTCCTGTGGTAGGGAAAAGAGGAGGATGTTACCCAGGGGTTTTGGCAGCAGGGATGGAACTGGGGACAGGGCCCACAGACACCACAGGGCAGCCACAATTCCCACAATATCCACCATGGGACAAAGCAAGCGGCTTAAATTCCCTGTGAGGATTTGGCTGTTCAGCCTCCAGCCTCACTGTCTATTGTGCTTTCACTCACTCGACCAAAGAGCCCTCTGGGATTTCTACAGAGGCTCCATTCGTGCCACCTTTCCTTTCCTCATCTCTAGTCCATAAAAAACCCCTCAAGGAATCCTATTCTCAGAGTCCTGACAGGAAAGGAGCTCCAAACCACCACCCCACTGGCACTACCCCCGCTCCACCCCTATCACCCACCTCTTTGGGATTGTCTCCCACCAGCCTGAACTTGCGGGGAGTTTTGCTGCGGGCATATTTGCAGCCATTGAAATACATGCTCCAGGAGCAGCCGAAGGAGAAGGAAGCACCGCAGGTGTTGGGGTCCTTGCCTTGGCAGGCACAGGTCCGGCTGCAGGGAGGACATGGCACGGGAGCGTCAGCTGCCAGTGCCGCGCGGTGACGGCAGCTCTGGGAATGGGAGGGAGCCCCGCATCCCATTCCCACATCCCGTTCCCACATCCCGTTCCCGCATCCCGTTCCCACATCCCATTCCTGCATCCCATTCCCGATCCCATTTCTGCATCCCATTCCAGCATCTCTTTCCCACATCCCGTTCCCGCATCCTATTCCCACATCCCATTCCTAATCCCATTCCTGCATCCTATTGCCGCATCCCATTCCTGCACCCCGTTCCCATATCCTATTTCCATGTCCCGTTCCCACTTCCAGCATCCCATTCCCACATCCCATTCCTGCACCCCGTTCCTACATCCCGTTCCCATATCCTATTTCCATGTCCCGTTCCCACTTCCAGCATCCCGTTCCCACATCCCATTCCCACAATCCCGTTCCTGCACCCTGTTCCCACATCTCTTTCCCACACCCTGTTCCTGTATCCCATTCCCACACCCCGTTCCCACACCCCATTCCCGTACCCCGTTTCCACACCCCGTTCCCATATCCCCTTCCCGCACCCCGTTCCCATACCCTGTTCCCGTATCCCATTCCTGTACCCCGTTCCCACCCCGTGTCCCCAGCCCGTGGTGCGCTCTGGTGGGACTCACTCGTCGTTGAGGCCGCAGCGGCGGCTCGTGGGGTTGCCATACTTGGTGAGGGTGTCGGTGAGCTCCTGGTAGAGCGTGTCCCCCAGCGTGCGGGGGATGCCCTCCCAGGCCAGGATGAGGATGATGATGACGGCGTTCTGGCAGTGGTGGCCGGCGCGGTGCCGCACCAGGCACAGCAGTTTCTCCTCTTGGTTGTGTCTGCGGATCACCTGGGAAGCAGAGGGGCCAGGTCAGGCCTCCCAAGGTGGGGAATCCCACAAGGCCTGGGATGCCCTGAGCTGGCTGAGCCTGTGCGAGGAAGGAGCTGCTGCATGTGGGGACAGGCAGAAGGATTAAGGGGCTGCAGGAGAAGGATTTGGGCTGTAGGATAAGGATTTGGGCTATGGCAGAAGGATAAGGGAGCTACAGGAGAAGGATCTGGGCTACGGCAGAAGGATCTGGGTGGACCTGAGTGAGTTTCCCTCAATTGCTCCTTGCCAGCCATAAATCCACCATCCCTCCCCTGGCCATGGTGGCCACACCACAGGGAACTCCTGGTGCCCAGGCACGGAGGGGACAAGCTCAGGGACGAGAGGCACTCACCCACTTGGCGATGGGGCAGCCCCGGGAGCTCTTGCCCTCCTTGCCCGTGTAGATGACCTTCTCGATGCGGATGGCCTTGCCCTTCTCACCATACCTGCCGGGGAACAGCCGTCAGCCCCACAGCTCCCACAGGTGTGAGAGCCCCCATTCGCCCTCAGAAGCCCCCAGTCACCCTCACCAGACACCACTCACCCTTACAAACCCCACTTCCCTGACAGGACCCCACCCATCCTCAACGGACCCCACTCATTCTCTCAAGCTCCCACTCACTCTCATGAGTCCCCACTCACTTTCTCAAGTCCCCACTTGCTCTCTCAAGCCCCTGTTCCTTTGACAGGACCTCACTCACCCTCACAAACCCCTATTTCCCTGACAGAACCCCACTCACTCTCCCAAGTTCCACTCCCCTGATAGGACCCTGCTCACTCTCCCAAGTCCTCAGTCTCCTGACAGGACCCCACTCACTCTCCCATTCACCCTGACAGGACCCCACTCACTCTCCCAAGTCCCCATTCACCCTGACAGGACCCCACTCACTCTCCCAAGTCCCCATTCACCCTGACAGGACCCCATTCACTCTCTCAAATCCTCACTCACTCTCTCAAGCCCCTGTTCCCTTGACAGGACCCCTCTCAAGTCCCCCTCTCCTGACAGGACCCCACTCACTCTCTCAAGTCCCCACTCCCCTGACAGGACCCCAGCCCGTCCTGCACTCGCAGTCCCCGTGCCGGGCCCCGTGGTGAGGGGCTCTTACCGCTCCTCCATGAGTTCCCGGATGGAGGCCACGGTGGGCCCCGAGCCCAGATGGGTGTAATAGGGCCCCTCATCCTTCTCCACGATTTGCTCTGCAGAGACAGGAGCAGGGCACAGAGATTTTGGGGTTTGCACCTTTGCTGGCTGCCCCGAAGGATTCCAAACACCCAAATCCCCTCAAACCGAGCACTTCTGCACCAAAAATCAAGGGTTTGTTAACAGCAACTCCTCATTCCCTGCTCTGGAAGATTCTGCTGGCACTGAAACACTGCTGGAGAACCCTCACCCACTGACACTCACCCCTTTTTGGGACCCAAATCCCCCCCATAGCAGCCACAACCTTTGGAGGCACCCTGGCAGCGACCACAGCTCCATCCAGGGAATCTGTTCTGGCCACTGGAACTCTGCTGGGTGGGAGATGCAGATTCCAAACCCCCTCCTCATCCTGCTCCCACCCAGGCCTCCTGTCCAGAACCTCTCTCACAGGCACCAGCCCAGCTGGATGCTGCCAAAGCCACCACGGGGTGATTTTGGGGGCAGGAACCTCTTCCTGCCTGCTTCAGGCTTTCCCAGAGGATTTTGGGGTGCTCACGGGATGCCCTGAGCTGGCTGAGCCCGTGAGAGGAAGGAGCTGCTGCGTGGGGGAGAGGCAGAAGGATAAGGGGTCTGCAGGAGAAGGATTTGGGCTGCAGGAGAAGGATCTGGGCTACAGGAGATGGATTTGGGCTATGGGAGAAGGATCTGAGCTATAGGAGAAGGATTTGGGCTGCAGGAGAAGGATCTGGGCTATGGGAGAAGGATCTGGGTTATGGGAGAAGGATCTGGGCTGCAGGAGAAGGATTAGGGCTATGGGAGAAGGATGCTGGAGCTGCAGGAGGATCCTGGGGCTGCAAGGAGAGGATCCTGGGGCTTCAGGAGGACACTGGGACACAGCCCTGCACACAGCAAACCCCTGGGGGCTTTCAGGGCACAAAGGAGCCGGGGTGGGAAGTGATGGATGCCCCAAGCAGTCCCAGCACACCGGGATGTTCCAAAACCACCGGGTGGGATGTGTCCTGCACCACGGCCAGGGCTGGTCTATCTTTGCATCCCTCTGCTCTCACTGCCCTGATTTTCATTCCCATCATGTCCAGCTGGCCGGGAGCCAGGCCGAGGAGAAAGCCAGGCTCAGCTGGGCTGCAGCTGTCCAGACAGGGATCAATACGGGATGCTTGGAAAAAGCTCATTTTATTACAGCCTCCAACAGCACCCGTGCCCAATAAAGCACTGAGCCCTCTCCTGCTGCATTTCTTTCTCCCACAGCTTTTCCTTGAGAAAACAGAGAAGTGGAAGGGGGGGAATCCCCCCTCTCCCAGTCCCTGAACAAATCTTTTCCTGGCAAACTCCGAGGTTGGGTTTGAGCAGCTTCAGGAAAAGCTTTCCCTCCTCTCCATGGAGTTTGGGCTCATTCCTGCTGCCATTTACGTGCAAATAAATAAATAATCATAAGCCCCACTAATAAAGTGCAGCTCGTGCTTAGCCCAGGCATCCTCTTCCAGCAGTGAGGGGGTCGTTTTTGCAGCTGGATGCCCCCAGATCCTCAACCTGCTGCTCCCAGGGGAGCACACAGGTCCAGTCCAAATACTGGGCAGGGAATATCCAGCTCCCCATGGAGGTGGCCTGAAAGGACTGGGTAGGAATTCTCTAGCACTTGCTGTAAAGTCTAACAAATGCCAATGCCCACCAAAAAAACACAAAAAAATACAAATCCAAGAATTTGGTGATTTTTCTATGCATCCCAGTGGGACTGGCCAGTGAACAAGGCAGCATCCCAGCAGCAAGTGCACAAACATCAAGCCAAAGTTTGGGTTACTCAAAGCAACCTGAACCAGCTAATTTGGCTGAAAACACCCGGAATAACCAGGTGAGAGGGGGTTTAGGTGAGTTTTGGCACTGGGACCACCATGGATTCATGGGATTCAACTGGTTAAGGTGAAATAGAAGGAAAACCCAACAGCCCTTTGATTTTGCTGCTCATACAACCCCCCACTCCAGCACAGCCAGTGGCACCAGTGCCACCCCCACAGTGACACAAGCAGGCACTCAGCATTTCCATCCAACTGTAAAAACAAGAGAGGAGAAGAGAAACCAAAAGGGAGCTCCACAGCACTGGGGTTTCACCACGTGAGGGCCTTACCTCCCCAGAAATTGGGGCTTTGCTCTGTTACCTATCCAGGTCAATCCCACCCTACAAAACCACCTCTGCCACCCTCCCCACCACGGCTGCTCACTCACCAACACAGTCACAGGTGGGGAATTCAGCCTGTGCCCTCTTGGCAGGGGTGTCCAGGAGGCTTTTGGTCGGCGTGTCCAGGTATTTCAGTGGAGACTCCAAGAAGCCGCTCAGGGTGGGCGTCAGCGGCACCTCGTCCTTGGTGGGTGTTCTGTCGACGTCGTCCACGTCTGGGTTTTGGCTTTCCTCAGAGTAAAAACACGTGGTAGACACCACGGTGATAGCACCAGAAGACTCGATTTTGATCTGTTTGGGGGAGCGGGCAGTGAAGGGTGGCTCTGACAGCAGCCCCTTCCCTGGAGAGACGCTTTTGGGTCCGGCTTGGGGAGTGCTGCAGGGAGCCGGGGTGGCGGTGGTGGCCGCGGTGGGGGACCCTTGCGGGGCTGGTGCTGGCCCCCCCGGCAGCTCAGCAGCCCCGAGGGCGAGCGGGGCGGGCGTCTCGGGGGGCGGCAGGTTGAAATTCTCCCCAAATTCGGCTTCAAATTGTCGGATGAGCTCTTCCAACTTGTCATCCACCATGATGGGAGCCGAGCCGGCCGGCGGGGGGGCAGCCGGCGCTTCCTCCGAGCCAGTCGAGCCCGCCGGCGCCGAGTGAATTTGGGGGCCCCCCCCGGGGGCACCCCTTTCCTGAGAGTCGGAAGCCGGGGGGACGCCGTCCAGGGGGTTTGGTGGCGGGGGGCATGCTGCGGGCAGGGGTAGTGCAAGAGGCTGGTGCGGGAAGGCCGGTGGCGGCGGCGGCTCCATTTGCATCTCTTCGGCGGGGGGTTCGGCGGGGGGTTCGGCGGGCGCCCGAAACCCCTCCAGGCTGATCTGCCAGAGGGGCGGGAAGAGCGGCTGTGAGTCCTTCTGCTTCGCCTTCTTGATCTGCACTTGCTTGCGGAGAGGTTTGGCCGGCGGGGGCTTTTCAGGTGGCGTTTTCTTCTTCTTCTCTTTGGGCTGCTTTTCGAAGGGCTTGGGGGGTGCGGCGGGGGCGCCGGGAGCCCACCAGCCGCTCGGCCGGTCTGGGGGTGCCGCCGCTGCCAGGCTTTGCTCGAGGAAGAGGCTGCGCTTGTGGTGGAGATGCTGCTGCAGGACCAGCTGCGTCTTCTTGTGCAGGTCGGGCTCCGGCGCTGCCGGCGGCAAGCAGGGGCCACTTGGTGCTTCTTTGCTGGGTGCTCGCTCGGGGGGTTCTGTTTTGGGGGTTGTCACTTTGCTGGCCGTTGCTTCGGGTCTCTTGAAAGCCGCCTTGATGTAGTCGTCAGCATTACCCAGCAGCTGCTCCAGTTCTGCCATGGGGTCTCCAGCCCCCGCCGCCCCCTCGGCCTCCAGCCCCCAAGTGGCCGCGAAGTTCCCCCGCGGAGGTGCCGCCCCAAAAAATGGCTCAGGTGCTGCTCCCGNGGCGGCGGCGGGGGCTGCCCATCGCCCGCGGGCTGGGGCAGGGCGGCCGAGAGCTGCGTGAGGGCTTCGATGGCTATGGCGGTCTGCAGGCTGATGTTCTTCTCCTTGGCGATGGTCAACGCGCTCTGGGAAAAGGGGAGGCCGTCGGGCGGGCACGGCTCGGCAGCCTCAGGCACCGGCTGGGGGGCGATAGCACCTTCTGGGGGAGGAGGCGGGGGGATGGCGGCGGCGCGGGGCCGCGGTGACGCCAGCTCTTCTCCGAGAGCCGTCTTGATCTTCTGCTCCAGCCATTCCAGGTAGTCGGGGCACTCGGGGCCGTCGCAGTTGCAGTTGGGGGGCTTCACACCGTGCTTGGCCAAAGCCAGGGCGGCCTTGAGGGCGTGCAGGTCCTCTCCTCGTGGCACCCCGTCCACCGTGCCCAGCCCGCCCCGGCTCATCTCCGAGTCGAACTTCTCGTACAGCAGCGATGGCGACCCCGGCGGCGGGAGCCGGTAGGAGGAAACGGCTTCGGCCACCGCTGAGAAGGCCACCAGGTTCCGGACGTCTTCCAAGTGGGCTTTGCCAGTGGCGGGCGGCTGGCCCGGTGACCACCCGCTGGGCTCCATCAGCACAGTACCCCCCGCCTCCGGCCGGCCCCCATTCACCAGGCTGAGCCCGCTGCCCTCCTTCAGCCGCCTTTCTTCCACATAATTAATTGGCCCTTCTTCCATTTGGCTTCTGCTGGGTCCATCAACTGCGTCACCCGCCGAACCTGTCTGTGAGGAGGGAGAGAGAAGAGATGTGAGTAACCCCATCACTCCCAACCCTAATTTTTCCCCTCTGTTTCCTTTAGTTCCCCTTTCCCCATCTCATTTTCTCACCAGGGGGGATAAAGACACAGATGAGCCACCGAGGAACCGCCGCCGGCAAAGCCATGAGGGTTCTGCCCAGCTCACTGAGAGAAGAGCAGCTCGGCTCGGAAGGCAGCCACTTTCCACCTGTGTGCTGCCTCCCACGTCCCCACCCCGCCAGCCGCTTTCGAAATCACTCACGGGACCGTTCGGGATTTCCATCACCCGCCGAGGGCGCCACGCACGCGGTGGGACAAGCAGGGTGTCCCTGGCTGCGGTGACACAGTTTGCCCGCACTGAAGGACGCAGCACAAGGAGGAGAGGGGGGTTTTTGGAGCCGCGCCAGGAGCGAACATCCCGGCCGGGAGCAGCCGTCCTTCGCCGGGGGCAGCGGCACGGCAGGAAGCCGCCGACTTGGCTACGCCGGTGCCAGGGGCTGCTTTCACCTCAAATAACCCGGCGGCTGTATCAACACGGCCGGCCAGGGCTCCCGGCAGCGCCGGGGCCGTGCCAGGCACACACCAAACCCACCCGGCCACGCCAACGCCGGGTGGTGGCACCCGGGGAGCCCAACACTGCTGGACATCCTGATTGAGACCCTCCACGGGGTTCTGCCAGGGATGGAGGGGGTCTTTCTGCTCTCTGTGGTGCTGTCCCACCTCGGCAGTGGGGATTTCGGTGCCGGCAGCGCATCGAGCCGTTTGCTGATAAGCAGGGGGAGCTTCCGGCAAGCTAAAAATACAGCAAAGTTCACTGGAAAAAACATGCCAAAGCAAGCAGAGGCTGTGGGCAGAGCTTCCTGCCTCTGGACGGTGCCGGCAGCGGCTCGTGGGAAGGATCCGCAGCTCAGATTCGTGGGGAGAGCCGACATACAAAGTTAAATACAAAGTTAAATACAAAGTTACGGCTCCGAGCTAAGCCGAGGTTCAAAGTGTTCGTGTGTGGCCGCTTTAACCCTTCAGACACCACGGCTTCGCCACGGAGTCCTTCACCCTTCGCGGTGAGAGCGTGAGCAGAACCACGCTGCAGAGATAAGAACGCTACGCTGGAGAGATAAGAACGCTGCTGACTCCGGCGAAACGTCGGAGGAACCACTCCCAGCACGGCTCTTTCCAAAAAACCCCTTTTCTCCAGCGGTGAAAACCCCCAGGGGAGCACAGTGCTGGTGCGGATCGCTCCTGCATCACCCCGTGATGTTTCTAGAGGGATTTTAGAGGGGCTCCGGTGCCTTTGGGGCGACGGGACCGGTCCGGCAGGTCCGGGGAGAAAGCGCTGCTCCCGCAGGCCGGGCAGGGTGGGGACAGCACGCCTCCGCTCTCCTTTGCAAAGCCAGCAGGGAACGGCCTCGCCCGTCCTTCCTACGCCGTCATCTTCCTCCTCCTCCTCCTGCCCAGCCAAAGGGGATTTTCCCAAGCGCCGGGGAGATAAACGCCCTGAGCTCCCCCTCTCAAGGGCTCGGGGGGTGCCCCAAGGGTCGCGGCGGTGATGCCAGCCCAGGGAAATGATGGCAAACCCGTTCTGCTCCGCGTGGGGAGCGGCCCCAAGGGTTTGCCCAGGGGGGAACCTGCTGGGAAAGGGCAGGGGAAGCCCCAAAAATCAGCCGCAAGGCCAGGGAGGCACCTTGGGCTGCTCCATCCCATAAACCGGGTTATAGAACTGGGCTAGGAATGTAGGAAAACAGTCCATCGTGTGAACTAAAGGAAGGAGCAAACATCCCACGCTGCTTCTAAAGGGTTAACCCGAAAGCCACAACCTTCCCCAAATCAGTGGAGGAAAAAAAACTTCACACACATATATACATATATATGTATATATATATAAATAAAAAACAAATTTTTTCCTGGCTCTCCCATCCAGCTCCTTTTGTTCCTGGCCCTGCTGGCTGGGAGATGTTAAGACCTCGCAGCTTCTTCCCAAAAATCGATCCCCCCTCCCCATCCCAACGCACTCCGGCTGCATCCGCAGCAATCCCCCCCTCACTGCCGTGGGCACCAATTCCTCCGCCCTCAGGTTATTTTCCTCGGAAAAAGTGCTGCCTACCCAAAGCTCCCGAACCTCCTTCCATTCACCCCGAGAAAGGATAAAAGCTGGGGAGGAGAGGAAATCAATTAAAATAAAGAGAAAACCAAGCGGTATGGTTGGGGTTAACCCAGCTGCTCCTGCACATCCCCTTCTGCATCCTCCGGGCGCTACAAAAGGGGAAAAAATCCCCGTGAAGACAAAAAACTTTTTTTTTTCTAATCCATTTTTCCTCCTTTTTTTAATCTCCCTCCCAGTTTAAATGCCTTAAACAGAGGGAAGGAAGGGGGAAAAAAAAAAACAACCACACACACAGGCTGAGCCCGGCTTGGAGCGGTTCCAGCCTGGGCTGCGCTCCCTGGGAATAGTCCGGAGCCGTTCCCAGCCCAGCGAGCGCCGCGGTGCG
>WBNO01002438.1:0-54008 GCA_013400575.1 Peucedramus taeniatus | reverse complement strand
TCTTTCTTCCTTCCTTCCTTCTTCCTTCTTCCTTTCTTCATTTCCTCTTAAACATTTTCTTAAGTAATATTTTTTATTCTTTCACATTGCTATATTGCTTCACATTGCTATATTGCTATAGATAATAACAATCAAAATGCCCACATACCTGCCTTCTGGGGCAGGTCATAACAAGGTGCTCCAAAAACTGAACACACAGGACTCAAGGTGTAGCCTCACCAGTGCTGAATACAGGGGGAAAAATACTGCCCTGGTCCTGCTGGCCATGCTATTACTGACACAAGCCAGTATGCCACTGGCCTTTTTGGCCACCTGGGCACACGCTGGATCATGTTCAGCCAGTTGTCAGCCAGCACCCCCAGGTTGTTTCCCAGCCATTCTTTCTCCAGCCCCATGTACTGCATGTGGTTGTTGTGACTCAAATGCAGGACTCAGCACTTTGCCTTGTGGAACCTCACACATTTGGGTCAGCCCACTGATCCAGCCTCTCTAGATCCTTCTACAGGTCCTTCCTACCCTTAAGAAGACCAAAACTCCCTTCCAACTTAGTGTTGTCTGCAAACTGACTGCAAGTGGTCTCAATCCTCTTGCCCAGATCATTTATGAAGATACGTAGCAGGACTGGCCCTGGAAAACACCACTTGTGACCAGTTGCCAACAGGATTTAATTCCATTCACCACTATTCTGTGGGCCTGGACATCCAGGCAGTTTTTATCAAAGAACAGTGCATCCATCCAAGCCATAAGCAGCCAGTTCTTCTAGAAGAATTCTGTGGGAAAACATTGTTAAAGTCTTTACTAAAGAAGAAACTTTCCTATGAGTTTCACACGCCACAAATCAATCATATACTAAGAAAAATAGGATGTAGTTATTTCTTTGTTGTTTTGTTTCATTTTGGTAATAGAACCCAGTATAAATTACAAATTGCTCAATAAACAATATTCAAAGATGACTTAAGATTAAAAAAGTGTTTTACAATTTTGGTTTTCAATTCAGTTATACTTCAGATAACATGTCATAATTAACAGGTTAATAAGAAAAGTTATATGGTTTGGTTAGTTTTGCCTTTTTGCTTTACAACTTAGGAGAGAAATATCTTTGGAGAGACACATTCACCAACAACAGATTTACAATTTCATTTAACAGTAAGAAATTGCTTGAGCCAGTCATTTGTGTGATTGAAAAGACTCAAACAGTTTGGCTGCTAGAAGTTTTATGTCACATATATTTCAGCAATGCAGTACCAGGGAAATATCTGCTTTAGACTTGACTCTCATTTGAATGAGAAAGATGTTGAATGGTTGTAATTTGAGGTTGACTGTAAATGAACTGTAATGTTCTTGAGTACCTCACTTAACATATTTTGTTTACAGTGTTCCCTTTAAAAATGATGAATAGTTGCCATGGAAATAAAGCATAAGTATTCTCATAAGGAAACAAAAAACTTATTAATTTTATTTTATTCATTGTTTTATATTTCAGTAATTATGTTGCATTTTTATGCACAAAGATACTTTTGGAACATGATGATAGTATGTGACATTCCACTGCTAGGAAGGATTGTCAATTACTGAACTTTTTGTGGTGCTTCTATTTTTGTATCACAGAATGGAGTGCTAACATTCATCAATTTCATCTATGTGCAACTAGGAACATGTTTTTAAAATTTATTATTCAAGCATCTTAGGAAAAATAGTCCAGCATTGAGTCTACTGAAGAGCATGAAATGCTGCATCACACAGAAATACAAAGCAGAGAAAGTAAATTAAGTTAGAAGATTTAAATGGTCTTAAATGAAAAATTGGCAAAATCTCATCATCTATTGAAATAATAAAAATAAGGATAGAATATATATATAACAATATATAAAGTCAAAATGCCAGCTCAATTTTTTGTTAACAGCTAGATTTCGGAATTATTTTATGTGTTCCCCATAAGACAGTGAAACAAATAAAGTAAATCTCCAGGGATAAAGATTAGTTCAATATTTCATAAGACATTCTGCACTTTTACAGAATCTTGCCCGAATCACAGAAGGATTGAGTAGAGAGAGGTGTTAAACAGTTCAGGATAAAGTCTAGTCCTGAAATTAATAACTGCATTTACACAAATACAGGTTCTACTACTATGTGTATGTATTACTTTTATCCATTTAGTACATTCAGACTATTATAAAGCAATATCAATAGATTTTTAAAAATGCCAAAGTTGTTAGAATATTAAAATACCAAGACTTTCAGTAGAGTTTTAAGTCTCCACATCTACTTTAAAACTTACCTGTACAATACAGTGCACTCCAGGGTCCTGGCTTTTCGGTCAGCCCAGTGATTCCCTAATAAATAAAGTCCGCATTCAAGAACTTGTTTTCAGGAACTGTAGGAGGGGTAGCTGAAAATCTTGTCTCACTCTGATATCCAGAGACAGAAACAGCAAAGTAGTTCTGATTTCTAGTGATTGATCTAGAAGTTAATTATAGGAAAAATAATATATTAATTAATTTATATTTATTTATAATAATATAATTTAGTTTATAATTTAGTTAATTATAGGAAAAATAATTTTATAAAGGAAAATTATAGAAGAAAATATTCCACTGCAATTTCTTGCCTCTATCAGTTGCAACACAGTCTTGTATGAATGAAGTATGACATTTTTAACATCTGAGTGGAATACATAAAACCTTTGTTGCATCATTCAAACAATATAAATCATGCTTACATATCGTTGCTAAAAAAATTAGGAAAAGAGAGACCATAAAATAGAGATTTGATTAAGAGTCAAAAAATTCTTAGACAAGCCAAATAAACATTCTGGTCATTGCTAATTTAACTCACATCAGAGTTTCCTTCAGAAGGCTTCCCAATGCTTTTTATTTTGACACCTGTTCCTTTGCAGTTCTTTGTATCTGGCAGAGCTGAACAACCGTTGGCTGAAAACAATCATTTTGTGCAGCAAATTTCTGCTTGTCAGATGATTTGTGGTGGACAGTACTTTATTATAAATTCAGTAATTCTTCCCTGTAAATTTAAATATTGTTTATAACTCATTTTTGCATTTAATATTTTATAATATATTTCAGCTCAAGTTTTTCAATTTATTTCACTGAGAACTGTAAATTTGTATCAAAATTGCCTGTTTGGGAGAGTCAGATTTAGAGAATATCATACAGTCTGTAAATAAATTCAGACAGTTAATTTTAAAATGCCCTGAAATTGTTCTGACACATTGTAGGTAATGTAATTATTGGCTTAAGTTTCATATAAGGGAATAGAACAAAATTTTCACTTCAGAAAATAGCTCACACTGAAAACAACTGGGTTTTTTTTGTTACTTTTTAAAAAGTTTTTTATGAATGCATGTTAGTTAGGTTTATTGTTTCATTTTGTCTTAATTTATTGGAGCAACAGTCTTTCAGAATAAAAAATTAACCTAGCACAGATGGGACATTCTTAACACATTTGTTGAAGAGATTGTTTGGTTAAGAAATCAAATCATGTGATAGCTTTAGAAAACAAAATAAAACGCTTCCACAATCAGATTATCTTGGAAGAATGAAAGAAAGAACAGTATATGCTCAAATAGAAATTTTCATTCAAAATTTTTCATTTAATTTCTTAAGAATTCCAATATACAATTATTTTCTTAGATTTAAATATTCTTTCAAATTTGGCTCCTCATATCTTTATTATTTAAACATGGTATAATGTATATAGAATTTTTCTGAATATCTAGTTTTTAAAATATAAGATTAAAAGCACGCTTTCTTTGCATAATAATGTTATTCTATCAACTTTTTTTTGTTTGATATTTCAATAATTCACTGACAGACAAGCCTATGTCATGTAGTTTTTCATAAGCTTGCTTGGGGCATGAACCACCTCTCTAGGGAGCCTTTTCCAGTGTTTGACCCCCCTCTCAGTAAGGAAATGCTTCCTAATGTCCAGTTTGAATCTCCCCTGGTAAAGTTTTGAACCATTCCCACCTGTCATATCCCTGTATCCCAGGGATTTCATTCCCCCCACCTCAGGACTGTGCAGAAAGCAGTCAGGTCACATCTCAGCCTCCTTTCCACCAAACTAGACAAGCCTCAAGTTCTCAGCTTCTCCTCACAGGACATTCCTTTCAGCCCTTTCATCGGCTTTTTTTCTCTGCTCTGGACTCTTTCAAGGACATTTAATTCCTTCTCATATTTTCATAATATCTGATTCATTATATCACCACTGCATTTCACATTGTTCTATAATCTTGCTGTGGCCTGCCATCCTCAGTTACAATCCTCCACCCTTCTTTAAAACACCTCCTACAGGTGCTTAACATGAGACTTCTGACTAAGAGGATGTTCATTATACATTGATAAGCTCAAGGCCCTAAACTGCCATTGATTGCTATCTTATGTCACCTATCTTCCCATGCAGCATGCTCCTGTTTTGATTCCATGACGATTTTACAGTAGTCAATAGCAGGGTAATCAAGTAAGCCAATTAGATAATTCAAATAATATTTCTGAATGGTCTTAATAGTGAAAAATAAATTTTGTCTGTGGCGACTGTAGGCCACCAGTTATGTAGGACCTGCATAACTAGTTGACTAAACGCTAGTCCAGTTTATTCTTTTTCAGTCCTGCTTTTCCAGTAGTTAGGAATAATCTGTTTTAGTAATAAAACAGACACACAAATTAGCAGCAGATCACAAATTGTATGATAGCCTCACATAGTGATCTCAGCTGGAGCTTTTACATGATAATAAAATTGCCCAACTAATCCAGGGGTGTCAGGTTAAGTTATTCAGTGAGAACTGCAACACATAGATGAGGTCACAGCAAGGTTGAAATTTGATTTTTACTAAACTACATTTATCTCCTTGAGACTCCAGAGCTGCATATGAATATTCATATCCTTGAAGGCAGCAGCTGCATTAACAATGCACAAATCTGTATTAAAGATGTAGACCACAAGTAGTAGACAGTGATTTTTAAAGAGTTAGCGAATGGAAATGAGCAGAGAGTATGCAGAAGACTTAAAAATAATAGTGGGTGAATCCCTTTATTTTTTATGTTTAAGAAGTAATATTGATTTATCTGGAAAACATAAAAAATAAATTAATAAACCCCAAAAATAATGAGACTAGCACTGGCATTAACTCTCCTCTTTGAAAGACTGCTATTGCGAATAGCCAATGGAATTCTTTACTGTTTATCCTTTTGGGCATTGAGGTGGAGGTGCAAAGTTTTCAGTAAACATTAGCATGGCTTTGATAATGGACCAAAAGGGTAGAATTGTGATGTCTAGCTACCAGAGTGCTTTGGGATGGTGACCTAGTATGATAATGTCCAAGTGCACACCTATGCATGCAGCAGCCTAATAACACCCTTTACCTGCAGATCTATTTGAGAGGACTCTCTAAGCTGATTTAAGGAAATCACAAAAAATGTGGGTGATTTACACTGCACATCCCTGTACTGAAGTAGAAGGAGTGTTTTAGCAAACAGTGACACATGAATGAGGACTATTTTAACTCCTCTTCTCTACAGATTACTACAGCTATACAATAATCACTGAGTTTTACCATCACTGAATGCCTACTGCTGGAAATGGCATGAAAATACACCTTTTCCTTTCCTATTATTTTTTTCTGGCATATTTGATGATCAAGTGTTTTGAAAAGTGTTTGAAAACTACATTTAAAAAATTCTCAGGTCTGTAAATATCATTTGAACAAACTGAATGTGGTGGAGCAAATTATAAAAATGTCACTATTAAATTAAATCTGAGTTGGACAGATTAAGTAATACTTTCTATGCCTTTTCCTTATAGAGTTCACCTCTCATACACATGAAAAACAAACCCCAAAATAAACAACAAAATCGACAGTTATTTTTTATTTAAAACAAAAACTAAGATAACAGATCAAATTCAGACTAAGAACAGAACTGACACAAAATAACTTATAAACAAATTTATCTCTTTGAGTTACACTGGAAGTGTTTCTCCTCTTAGAATATGGTTTTGGCAAATGCTAAGACCTTTTTATTTCTCTTTCTCTTTCTGGTTGGAATCACCCTGTAGCATTTTATCTCACTAAGCATATAATTTTTCTGAACTGCTGCTTACCTTTACCAGAAAATACTGCTACTACCATTGCAGCAAACCACACAAGTATAAAAGAAGCCCTACTTTCTACTCAAGTCAGTGCCTTTTAAAAGGGAGATAGCAGGCGGTACATATCCTTCAAATGCACAGGAACCATCTGTTGCTGCTGTAGACACGGTGGAAATTTCTGCAACTACATATTAGTTTTGGAAGTGAAAATATGACCTACATTTGCATGTGTAGCCTTAGATCAAGCCATGATAGTACAGAAGTGGTCAGCTCTTTGAACTTATTGAGAAAATATCTGCCACTTTTTATACCAAAATTAACCCAGTAAGATCCTGACATTTACATCTCTGGAAATACCAAGATTTGCATATTTATTGATAATATGCATATTTTCTGTAACATATTCCTGATGACTATAAAGCGGCTGCAAAGACACTCTTCTACTGAATTTATGGGAGGCTGTGGAAATTGATGCTGGGAATAGGAAGAGACTGCAGTGAGAACATGTGCAAGTAATATATGATGCTTAGCCTTAAGCTAAAGGACCATCTTTAGCTGGTAAAATAGTTTTACCTGGCCTAAGCAACAAGTGGTTTCTTAAACCTGCAGTTTTATGCAAACATGGACAGTTCATCTGACTCCAAATGACTTGTTTTGGCACTAAAGACTAGGAATAGTGAATAGCAGCCAGGCTGGCTAAATATCAGCCTCCTGTGAGTCCTTGGCAGCTACATTTTGTTCTGTTGTCGCTCATAAGGTTGTGTATGCTAAGAGGCAGCTGAGGGGAAGGGGAGGGATGCATTATTCGTTCCTCAAGTTAAAAAAACTAAAACTTTTTGAAAAATAACTTTCTGAATCCTTCAGCTCAAAGGTTGGGTTTTTTTTCTAAAGCTTTTGTTCTTGGTAGATTCAACACGTGCTTCTTGTATTGAATAACATAACACAATATAAAAAAAAAACCAAACTAACTAAAATTAAACAAATATACTTTTATATTTTTTAAGGACTTGGCCATTCCTGAAAATATTTTTAATGCTTTATTAATATATTAGCTTCTTCAGCAGAATAAATAGTAAGGTTAATTTAGAAAGGGAAGTGTTGACACTGATGATACTGTTTCATTAAATCTTAAACAATGGTTTATTGTTTTCCATAAAAAAACATCCAGTTTTGACCTCCTATTTGTTCTTTTAAAAATTTAGGTGTTAATTAAACAACATGTGGAAAATACTCAAAGACATTATTTTACTGAAGCTTGGAGGAAACCCAGTAAACCCATTTCAGTCTAAAGCACCATCCAGGGAGCTGAAACAAGTGTGTGTCAGGATGTTTAATATTATAGCCTAGGGGGACATAACACTTGCTATATGTGGGAAGTAAACAGCAGGGCTTTTCACTAAAAAATAAGACAGAGAAAAAACTTGTGATCACAAAACAGAAAACCATATTGCCAATCCGATACAAATGTAAGAGCTTCTCCACAACCCAAGCTGTGCCTTTTCCAACTAAACTCTCATATTATGTTTTGTGAAGCTTATTTTTGTTGCAGAGATAGGAAGAACTGAGAAAAACAAAAAATATTATTCTTTTTCCAGAGAGTCTCTTAATGGAAAAACTCTTGCCATGTTTTTCCCTTTAACTGAAACACCAGATGATTATCTGACTTATCCTCTACTATATTACTTAAATTAACAGAGCAGAAAATGGAAAGCTTCTAAAGTTCAAGCCCTTTTCACAAATATAAATCAAAAATACAATATTATTTGCAGGATGATTTAATGATTCCTACCTTTAAAAAAAGAGAAGTTTTTCAGATGTGATTTCTGGGTATCATCAAACGATACTTATGACAATTGGTTACTTTTTTATTTGATATTTAAATTGCTTATGATTCAACTATGCAAAAGAGTGGTATCCTCCCACCCAAAACTTACATTACAAACTAAGTGTAATGTTCCAGAAGTTAATTTTCTAACAAATAACTTCACATACATATTTGCATTTTTTCTTTCAGAGAGTTATTAGACTCTTTATTCAGCAAATATTGATTTGACAATAAGAACAAGAAATTATGTTGGTATTCTTTAATAAATAAGAAAACAGCAAATCATAACTAAAGCTTTTCAGATGAAACAGAATTGCAGTTTAGATTTGTGTTTCAAATTGTTGAAAATTCCACAAAATGACAGTCCAAGGAAGATCAATATTCCTGATTTCAGATATAGTCAAGAAAAAAGACTTTGCATTTTTGTAATACAACATTTTATTTTTCTTCAGGAATTTCATTCCCCCATGTTTTAAATAGCATCAGCAGGGAAAAGCTCAGTCCTATTGTCTGAATAGGTCCCATAGCAGTTCTCAGGCTACTGTTGTTCTCACATCAGCCTAAGTAAATTAAATGCAAACAGCTTCAGTGAGATGGAGGCTACTAGCCAGTCATGGAAGCTAACAGTAATTTATCTGTGTTATACACTAATAACCACAGTTTCTCAGATCCCTGAAAATACCAAGTCTCATTGTAGTACAAGACAATAGGTTGAAAGAAGCCCTTTGTCTCTGGTATGCTTAGATTTCTGAGGTAGCTTGATTATTGCAAGTGATAACAAATAGTGAAAATTAATTAATCACCAGATTCAAGGATATTTGAAAGGGCTTTCATTGTTGAAATCCTTTTTGGTTAATAATGATAGATTTTTAGGTCTGGAGGGGTTTTTTTTTGGGTTTTTTTGTTTTTTTTTTTTTTTTTTTTTTTTTTTTTTTTTTTTTTTTTTTTTTTTTTTTTTTTTGAGGGGCTTGGGTTTTCTTTTTTTGTTTGTTTTAGTTTTTTAAATTGCACTTAAAGCCAAGGAAGTACAGATGGAAAAAGACTGGGATAGAAATGCAGCCTGGACTTAAGTATGCTTTACATTCTTAGAAAAGAATTTTAAAATGTCCTGAGTAGAATACTGTTGGGTAACCGTCCTTAGTGTTATACTGTTGGGTGACTTTATGTCAGTACTAAGTTAGGAGGTGTCCTGGGGTGACTTTATCATGCTGAATTGTATCCTCATTCATCTGTTCGGCTCAGAAATAAGTTTTGCACCTTTAAGACTAATTCTGAGAGCGAAGGGGGAGAGAAGAAGCGCGCAGTTTGTTTTCAGAAGCTGCACTCCCTCCCTCACATTCCTGCTCCTGGACTGTGTTGTCTGCAGCATGGACAGGGAGAGAGCTCTCCTTTGCTTTTAGTTAGGTTTTTGCTAGCTGAGGCAGAGTTCCCTGGACTGTGGATTTTTTCTTGGAACTATTCAAACCTGCTCTGAACTGAAAACCCAGAAAAACACCAGGAATTCATACCTGAGGCCCACTGGGGCCCAGGACGTGGCATTTTCCAGCACAGGAGGTACTGATAAGAGACCGAGTGAGCCGAGCTACAGCCCACGACAAGGACTTTCTGAATTTGCCATCTCTTCAGAACAACGAGAGGTTTTATTGTTTAATATTATTCATTTTTTATGTTCCCGAATACTTTGCTTGTTAAGTAAACAAGGTTTTTTTTCCCTTTCCTCCAAGGAAATTTTTTCCAGAACCAGTAGGGGGAGGGACCACATGAATCTGCTTTCTAGAGGGATCCTTTTTGGAGTTTCTTCCCAAATTTGCCCTTAACCAGTACAGGGGACTTGTTAAATAATATTTTTAAGCTTTGAAATTTGTCACCTACTCTGGATATTGGATTCCTTGCCAAGAGTTCAAAATACTGTTGTGGTAGTTCCTCACTTGCAGGTAATAGAGCCCCTTTCTGAATCTAGCCTGTTTGCAATGGACATAACAATCCACCTCATAACATACAGGAGAAAATAAAAAGCATGACTTTAATGCTTATTAAATGCCCACTAAAACCTGAGGAGAAAATTTTGCTTCCAATAAAGGCTACCTTCCCATATGGATGACAGAAAAAGCAAGTCAATAAAAATAAATAAGTAAATGAAAGCAAGTTTCGTAATTGATACTTTTCAAGTCATAATTCAATATCTAAAATAACAATACTTGTTGCAGCAGCATCTGGCACTACAAAATTGCTAAGTTCTATGACATTTATTTCCATCTAATAATTTGACTGAAAGGTTACATTGATTTGAAGTAGCAGAAAGAGCCCTGCTCATGGTAAAAACTAAAATTTTTTTTTTTCTCCCCAGATATTCACTGATGATCACAACTGGCATTTTCACTTCCTTTGTGAAACTCTTCCAGCTTCCCTTTAAAATTATTCATTTTAATGAGCTGGATTTATTCTCCTTGTTTACCCTTTGTCTTTATTGTGAAGGATGTTTCTTACTTTGTCTTTCAACTAAGGGGTATAGGAAACTATGTTAGTGTGTAGACTCCCCATTCTATTACAACTGCTTTGATCACAAAGTTCTGACTAATGATGCCAAATACGACACTGTGGATTAGTGTCTGGCTGCACTGAATTGCTTCATTTAGTGTAGGCAGCATAGAATGCTACCAGAATAAATCAAGGATCATTAGTCCAATTGCTCTACAGTGATAACTTTTCAGGCAAGAATGTGGATGTGGCTGCAATCTGAATTAAATGAGCTCCACAGTCTTTAAAACACAAGGCAATACAAGTGGATATACTTTAAAACTGTGATTTTGTTGATGTGTCTACACTTATATGTGAAGACTGGAAATAACAGTCAAAGGTTTTTTGGTTTTCTTCTCCTAATCATTGCATTGTCATATTATTTTCCATATTACTTCAATAGCTGCAGACAGATTTTTAATCAGAACAGGAACAAAACAAGGGAGGAAATGCTGTGTAGGCTAATTAATGAAAAGAGAAAATCAACAAGCTAAAGGCTTATCACTGAAACATAAAGGCCTGCAAAGTTTGTGTATATATATATATATACATACACATATACATAAATAGTTTATACATTTTATATGCATAACTTACACTCCTTTTTGTGTAACTGAATTGAAAAATAAGAATTTAGCTCCTGTAATTTATTGTGAAATGTCTGACCTCCTAAATGGGTTCAAGTGTAACTTACTGTTTCCCATCACAAGGTCACTGCTGTATTTAAGAGCCTTGAGAAAAAAAGATAATTGATTGAGCTGATCTATGTTCCTTGCTCATCTCACTATGCCTATTTCTCATCTGCCCTGGGTTAATCATCAAGTCCACAGCCTGCTGATGTCCTCCATTACATCATAATTAGAATAAGCAGGCAGAGATGAGGAAAGCTGGTGAAATTATTCATATTTTCTTCTGAAGAGCCAGATGTTGCTGGATAGATTTCATTTAATTTTATGACAGTTGCAATAATAGTCTCCATGTGCAGAGAGCTGATAGTGACATTGATAACAGGGAAAGTGAGCTGTGCTTCTTAACTAGTTAGTTATGGTAATTCATTTTTGGGGATCATCTCATGCCATTTGCCAACTATAGCAGATTGGGGATGGATTTAACATATACATATGAAAAATACTTAAAATGTAATTCCACAGAAGTTGAATTATGTTCTCTAATGTAAAAGCTTTCCTGTGTGCATCTTATGAGTAGTAACAGGTTTGATTTTTTTTGACAAAAATTTCCTATTTGGTAACATTACCTAAGAGTCAATATTTACTGAATTTCTAGATCACATTGGTAAAGCTGAGACATTGTTTCTGTTCAGTGCTTATGTTTTTAAAACTGATACTGACTGTGATGAATATCAAGATATCTAGAGGAAGATCAAATTTTCTAAAATGTATTTGCTTTTTGCATAAACAAAAGTCGATAGTTAACTTTCAGAGATAATAAAGTAACAAATATAACAAAACATGGAATGACTGAAAGAAATTTTTACCTTTGAGGATGGCACAGAAGGTAAAAAAAATTGTCTTGCATTTGAATCCAATTATTACTTTGCAATTAATTTGAATGTATATTATAAAATATTTTTGGTGATTTAATCTTAGGAAACTGTTTGCCCAATATTCATATATTGCAAAAAGTGTTACTTACATTCAAATGGAAATACCAACAGCAAAATAAAAACAAACGTCCAGCAGAATATCCTTGTCCTGAAAAAAATTAATACAAATCTGCTCTGGGAAGACCCATTGTGGCCTTCCAGCATCTTACAGGGGTTTATAAAAGAGGCAGACAGAATTCTTCTGCAGACAGATAGTGACAAGACAAGGAGCAATGGTTTGAAACTGAAAGAGAGCTGGTCTAGATGAGATGTTAGAAGGAAATTCTTTACTGTGAGGGTGATGAGGTACTGGAACAGGTTGCCTAGTGAAGTTGTAAATGTCTTGTCCCTGAAACTGTTTGAGGCCAAGCTGAATGGGACTCTGAGTGATCTGGTCTAGTGGAAGGTGTTCCTGCCTATGGCACAGGTGATGGAACTAGATGATCCTTAAGGTCCCTTCCAACACAAGCCTTTCTGTGATTTTGTGACTACCTCTGGTACAATTATCTCGCGTAGTGATATCACTTCTACTACTCCTAATGACTTTTGCTCAATTTATTCACATTAACACTTCAGCATACAAATATCAGTTGCTGAAAGAAAAAAAAAACCCAACAAAATATCAAAACCTCCTAGGAAACAGAATTTTCATTCAAGTATCTTTTCATAGACCTGCTTCACTTTTCACTTATTTTCCTTCACTTTTTATTAACTAAGATTTCTGTCCAGATGTGTACTATATTCAAGTGTAAATAAAGTTGTGACCTCTACTTTCATGTCATTCTTTATGTTCTTAATTCAGATCATAGTGTTAGTTGTCACCACCTGACCACCTGAAAGGAGGTCCTCTTTTGAGTCCTCAATAATAAATTAATTTTACAATGCTATCTAATGACCTTGGTAAAACAAGGCTCACAGTACTAGAGTCCCATAGCACAAGGCAGTGTAGCATATAACAAAAATACATTTTCTAGTCATACTGCTAAAATTAATGACCAGGTGATTTTTCAGAATGCACACTGCACAAAATCAATAAGAAAATTCTGCTGAACAAACAGGTTTTTTGTGATCAATACAAGACTTCTTCAACTATTAAATACTTGGCATGCCTATGTAAAGAATTGCTGATTATTTGTTGTAGAAGATACTAAATATTTTATTCATATTTGTTATTTCCACCACAAGCACAAATGTACAAATCAATTTAATAAAAAAATATAGTTAGATTATGATATAAATTCTGACATAATTCCCATGTGGTAAGTCCATGGAAACTTGGTAGCTAATCAAAAGTTTATCTTCAAGAATGAGGACAGAAATCTTCATGAAGATAAAACTTTGATTACCAATTGATGCTATCTTAATGAAGACAGATAACAGATCACCTTGAAAGATACCATAGACACTATTCACAGATACAAATATTTAAAACAGAAAAAAAAAAAAATATATAATTTCTTTACAGGTGTGATGTGTCCTGTCAAACAAACAGGGACTAAAAGATGGAAGATTACGTTATCAAGATGCGTGCAGATAATCCCTCAATGTGCTACAGAATGGTGTTTCAGTCACTATTAATGCCTTCAGGAGTAGTTTTCTTCCCTATTATCACTAAACTTTTGTATATTGTTATTTCAAATATTTCTGTGTTTTATCTGATTATCAAAGTATAAACAGGACTTTCAATTTTGCATTGACCAGGAAATTACAACAGTCTCTTTCTAGGCTAGCCATTTTGCACACACAAGATCATGACAAGTGGATGTTGTGCCATTTGATGCTCAATCAAGTCAAAAAAACCAGCTGAATTGAATACCGTATTTTAAAAAAAAAACTTTTATGTGAAGAGTTGCCATTTATCCAATCTGCAGATGCCCATGTAAATTATGTTCAGCTGAAATTTTTATGGGTTAATATCATAATAACTAGAAATACATCTATGTTGAAATACTCCTGCTAGAATGTCAAAACTTTGTATATAGATATGTATTTTGATGTTATATAATTTTCCATTCACTCAAGCAATGATAACAGGACAGGTGGTCATTACATGTTAGAAGTACTAAAAAAGTTTAACTGCAGAGAAATGATCCACAATACAAAGCATGAGACTGGTATTTTTAAGCATAGATGGAAGTTAAATCTGTTCTCACTCTAAAATCATTACACGTAGAAACAAGAATACAACAGGTAATTTTATATTTATATTTTTTTTTACCTGAAGAAAGATTTAAAATGTCTTTTTTTTAATGCTATGTGGAACTAAGTGGAGCTAGCGACACTTTCTTTTTCAGTTGTTACTTACTGAAATGTAATGCTTGTTTAAGTGCAAATAATAGATTTTATGATTAAAATTCAATATTTGGATGTTTATGCATGTAAAAATAAACTCCTCAAATTGTTTTAATTTTTTATATCACATTTTAACTTACAAAAAACAGTCAAAATTTAAAAAATTCAGAAGGCAAAGCTAAATTGATAAAATTTTGTGAAACTCTTAAGAAAAACTAGGATAGCAAGGTCCATTCAAAGAGAGAGTAAAACTTAATAGGACTACAAAAGGCTTTCATAGCATCTAAGATACAAAAGTGATCAGTTGTTAGAGATGATAGAAGAAAAGCCAACAAATACCCAATAATTCTATAATGTAAGAAGTAAAATTATGTCTCAATAATTTTAAAACAGCAAAAATATATCTTATTCATATATGTTGAGTGTTTGTGACTGATGAAGGTAAACAGTGTTGACAATATTAATAATTTGACTATTAATTTATTTGGGCAAAATAAAATGGATAACAATTACAACTGAAAAAAAATACAAAAAACAAATCTACTTAGCTCCTGAAAAAGTTTTTCCTAAATTAAATACTTTAACATGTTTTCAAAGTTACTGTTTGCCTTCTACTTCAGGCAGGGCTCCATGTACTCATTCCATCCACTCCAGTTGCTGTCTCACATGAAGGGAAACTCCCCTTTCTTGTCTTCTTATCCTGTCCTTGGAAAAACAGCCTTTATCAAATTGTCTTACCTGTTTTTTGCTGCACATATAGCGGAGCCCTACTCACTACTCATTTGATTCTCTTAGCTTTGGGACCAAACTGTGCATCTCTATTCTGAGTGCTTATACAGTCTGCAGAGTGGAATTTTGTGACAGCTCATAAAAATTTCTTTACTTGTAACTCAGTTTTACTTTGAAGACAATTTTAGAGCCCATGCATAGGAAGCAAAATTTCCTGGACCATGCTGTGCCTAAAGAAAACTCTACTTTATCCCCCTAATAATGTGACAATGCTTTCTAGGCAAGTTGCAGATGTTTTGGGTTTTTTTGCTATTTATTTGACAATATTTTATTTTATTTAAGAGCTTTTAGAGAAATGGCTCTTTTTGTTCAATCATTTGCAGTCAACAGGTTACAATGTTTGCTCCTTGATCTACAACAAGAAAGGCTTTGCATCTGCTTACAGCATAATGATGGCATCGTATTCACAAAAGCAGAACTCTTTCTTCCTCAGGTTCTGCTTTTTCTTGACTAGATATTTCCACTCCCACATACACAATGTAGCTCAATTTAGAATATATTTTATGCCACATCTTTGAGGGTACTGCAAATATATTTATGACTTAACACAACTGACATTATTTTCACTCTACTGTAGTAATAATCTTTCCCAGTGGAGCACAGCAGTGAAACAGTGGACCTTATGGTAATTATGAGAAATCTCATTCACTCACAATGAGATGTTTTGCTGTGAGTTTGCAATGAGCTTGCTTCTTTTTATGTAGGTTACACGTTGGTTTGGAAGATCTCCAATAACCATTAAGATAGTGCAGCTTTGTCAAAAACTCTGGCATGTATCCTTCTAACTTTGTAAGATTCTTAGTACCACAAGAGTTAAAGCTAGGAACAATATTCAAGAACTTGTCAGTCTAAAATGTTGGGCTTGATTTTTTTGCACTGTCTTCCCCTCTGAACTGTATAATACAAAACCCTGTTTTTGAGAAGGTAGAGTTCTAGACATGTTTTGTAGATGTAAATCATTACACAAGCTGTTCAATGACAAAGTATTAAACCCTGCTGTTTCACAGAGTCGGTAGTCAGCCTTGGTAAAAGACAGCTAGCTTATATCCCTGTCTGAAATCAGTGTGGGGCCACATGAAAGATTTGTGACTATTTCACTTTTCCTTCTGTGAAACAGATAATATTATCTGAGTTTGTGAAGCACTGATAGTAAATAACTGATACCTCAGAAAAAAGCAACCAAACCAAAAAAAAAAAAGAAAAAATGTGCATGTGCCACTAAAAAAAGTTGAATTATATGATAATATTATGATTAGGCACAGTTGCCAGTGAAAAGTCTTACAAATGAAAGTCACAGAGATTGAAAACTGGTGATAAACATGACCATTTAAATGCAGACATTTGCAAACAAACAATCTTCTTTTGAAAGAAACACAAGGATTTTTTACCTTAACTTTGCTCCACTGTTATCTTTATTTTTCTGTCTCAAAAACTGCAGTGTTGTGACAGATGTCTCTCTCTTTATCATGTATTGTCTAAATCAGATGGCTCCCAGAAGCAGAACCTTCTATAATCAGCTTGAGCTAAAGTGATACAGATGGATATTTCACCTTAAGTTTCATGCTTTACATGTGCAGCCATTCTATGATAATGGGAAGCTGCTAATACATGACTATTGAATTTTTGTTTTGTCAAACTACCAAGCTGAATAGGACAAATATATCCTTGCCCTGATTCCTTTGATTAAATAAAGTAGATAAATATCTAATTTTTCAATTATACATATGCTCAAACTCTAAAATCATGCTCTTTTATGCATGTAGACCCATGTAGGTAGTCTGGTTTTCCTAAAAACTTAGCAGTACATCTCATATATTAGTTACTACATTCCCCTTATAAAAAAGTACTATGAAAATATAGGTTTATTTTGTCTGTAATTTATACTTTGTCATATTTCTGTATGCACTTCCTTATGTATTGTTTGACACATATGCCAGGAAGAAGAAAGGTAAACAACTCCAGCTTGTCAGATATCTGGGTCACCATATTGTTATGAATAAGAAAGCTGTTGCAGCTACCATATCTCTTTATGAACTTCTGAAAGTTAATTTCATAATGACATAATTTGTGTGGGGCACAGATGTTCACCTCTAATCACACTTAAGAAGAACATAAATATAAAATATTTTGTTAGAGAACTCTACAACAGTCTGTAAATTAATCAACTCCAGACACTAAATACAAAATTAACTGCAGGGAGAACTGTTCAGCAGATCACAGTAAATTTGGGGTTGAAATATGCTCTTGGCTTACTAGGCTGTAGTTCCACTGACCTTAAGGGGCATTTCCCAAGCATGATTCTGCTTTACTGCCTTTAATAAAGAGATTCCTTGGCCCCTATCTGAAAATATTTATCATAAGTCTTATTCACATGAAGCACCTCTTATTTATCAGTGTCGAGCACAGCAGATGTTATTTTAATATTCTGTTGATTGTTTTTATTTTTTGTCTCAGAAAACACATATAAAATGATGCCTTCGGGTTAGAACTTTGGATTAGTCAGTAGATATGAAAATAGTGGTACAGCAGGAGGCTTACATATCCAGAAATACAAAGGTAAGGTTGTAGTTTAAAAAATTCTGAAAGCAACCAGATAAAGGAATGAACAGGTCAAGCACATTAAGAAAAAAACAAACCCAAAAAAGTTATCTGAAAGCCTGTGCTTATGGGATAAATACAGGGGATTAGACCAAATATATGATAAATACTACCTAAATTAAAAAGAATCTGCTTTCTTTTGAAGTTAACAAAATCTTTCTTTTGGCCAACAAGTTCGGGAAGTCTATCAAGTTGCTACAAGGTATGAGAGTACACAGCTGAATAGGACACATTTTAATATGTCTAATTTTTAGACACTTGAGAGTGTCTAATTTGAAAAATGTTGTTAATTCATTAACTGATTTACTTTTATATACTCAAAAATAATTCCCACATTGAAAGAGGAGGTTTATAATATGTAGAAATAAATGCTAACCATGAGATGAGATAAAGACAGAGAGGGTATTACACATTAAAAATGTAGTTTGCTGAAAAGTGAAAATTGTGTTTAATTATGGATATGGCCAGTAAATCCATTTATGTCAATTACATAAATGATCTAATATAATGATCTAGTGATCCTATTTTTATGCATTTTAACCATTTGTACCACTATATTATTTTTATAATTGGTAATTAAGAGGATCTTACCATTATTCCTAAAAAAACCCAAACAAACAAACAAAAAACTACAGAAATGAAAGCATTACAACAGTTTCTATTTCTAAAGTTTTACACATTTTATTTCAAAAGGGCTGAAGACCTATCCTGAGACAAAAAAGTATTTCAAGAAGGGAACTTCAATCAATTTAATTAATTACCCATTAGCAAATTTTTTGTTTCCAATTCTGAAAAATAAATAAGAATCAAGTAAACAAATATCTAAAAAACACCTTTCCTCCCTAATTCCTGGTGTGCCATGTTACACCAGTCACTTTGTGAGGGGCAGTGCAGGAGTTAGAGCTCAGTGCAGGTTCTGCTCTGTTGCTGTGATGTGGATTCCTCCATCAGCTGCAATCCCTTTGCAGTCAGGCTTCCTCCTCAGCCTCCTCACTGCCTGTTCTGGGGTGGCTTCTTTTCCTCCTGCCCTGATCTGGGTACCTATTTTGCTCTTCTTCAATGTTTCTTCTTCTCTGGTGTCCCTCCTGCCCTGACAACTCTCTTGTGTCTCTGCCTGTGTGTCTCCCTCTGCAAAATTGTGTCTATGTCTCTTGAAGAATCAAATCTGAATAAATATTGTCTTATTTGGTAAAAGCAGTTCAGGATTTTTAAATTATAAATGAGACTGGAGCTTCAAAAACACCTGGGCATCTGTCCAAACATACATAACTTTAACTACATATTGAAATTATCCTAAACCTAGGGAATTCCACATCCTAAACCATTTGAAAGGTTACTGTGGCCAGGTGTCATGAATTGGCACAGGAATAAGGAGAAGAGCATGGACAGCCTCCAAGCAGGAATGTTAATGAGGGAAGTGAATAGAAATCAGCCTGGAGGACAAATGTCATGACATTTGTGAAAAGAAAATCATACCACAATGATGTGCCTAAAATCATGTTTTATGAATATGAAAGAAAAACACAAGGTTAAGAAGTGTAAATAAGAAAACAGTAAGCTGATTCTAAATAAGTCTTGTTTAAAAGTGTTAGTGAACACACAATAATTATTTCTGTATTTGCCTTATGTATCTATTTGCCTTATGTTTTCATCTCTGAGTGACTTTCAAAACTCTGGTTTTGGTGGCCCAAAGTCAGGTACCAAAGACATGGCCAGATGCAAAACTGAATAGTGAATACTGCATTGAAATCTGAGACTGCTCAAAATGCCTTGAATAGCACTTTCTTTCTGTTTTAATATAACTTACATAGCTGCCTTCCTGTAATTAGGATGCTCAGAAACTTTACTTCTTTTTTTCCTTTTTTTTTTTATTCCAAAATTCTGCACATACCTTTTTTTTTGTGTTCTGTTTCAGAATAAAAATATTGAAGCTAACTATTCTACCTCTTGTTGTAGGCTTTAAATGAAGTAGATCTCAGAGAAAACTAGAAAAAAACAGAGTGAATTTTTTTTTTAAATAATTTAATTTGAAAATGGACAGAACTTTTAAACGGAATAGTTTTATGACTATTTTTTGTCATCTAAATTTGCTTCTTCTGTCTCCTTAAATTCCAGAAATCTTCTAGGAGGCTACAGCTTTAGTCAAAAAGACATCTTCCACTATTTTTTAACATTCACTAACAAAGTTCATTTTTTTCAAGATGAGCTAGCTAAAAAGACTAACCAATGACCATTTTTGTAGATTCAAGTTGCTAAAAATATAAGAAGTTCCTGAGTGATTTGTGGAGTTTTTTCACTGGGTTTAACAGCCTCCCAGCTCAAAACAGCAAGGAAAAAAACTCAGTCATTAAATTCATGGAATGAAATTTTTCCTAGAATAACAGACATTATGACATCTTGTGTTATAATTTTATTTCAGTAAAGTAGGTGGAGACAAACAACTTGCTCCTTGCTCAAAACTTACAGTGACAAATCAGAAAAATGTTTTCTCAGTTGTTAAACTGATATTTTTCTCAACATAACAAATATTTTACACACTTATTTAATTTGGGGATTTTTTGCACAGACTAAAAATATTAAATATACAGCCCTACCAAGACATGAGCACAGGAGAGAGCCTGCTAGCAGCCATTGCCTCAAGCAAAGTGCTGTCACAAACTCCAAGGCTTTGATGTGCTCAGAAAGGGTGGAAAGCATAAGGCAGAGTGTGAGGGGTGGGCATGGAAGGGAGCAACTGAGTCCCACACTTGTTTCTATGTTAGTCAGCAGAACAGAAAATGACAGGCTGTTAGGGGAATGCGTTCTGTAACCTTTCAAAAGGAGTCACAGCAATTGCTTTCACATATGTTCCTTAGCTCCTCTGAGGATTTACCCTTGCCTTGGATGTGGAATGATTACTATTCGCTCCCAGCATAGGCCCCTACTTGTAAAAGTCAGGCTAGACTTCAGAGGAAAAGAGAGCAGGAAAAGAATAGCACTTCTTTCTAAAGTGCCTTGTACCAGTTTGTTGTAGGCACTCCAACTCTTTCTCCACAGTTGCCAGTCACATGCTTAGAGTGTAAAACAGTTTTTACTCAGAATCCCTGATAAAAAAAAAAAAAAAAAAAAAAAAAAAAAAAAAAAAAAAACAAAACAAAAAAAAACCCTGCTTTTTTTCCTGCCGTCTTTGGAGTTTTCAAACTATAGATACTGCTCTGACCTGCCTCTCTCAAGGATAAAATATTCCCTGCAAGTAATTCAGTCACAGATGGTGGATAGACTAAGAAACAACATGACACACCACGTGATACAGAAAGCTCAGATTAAAATAGCCAGCTCACTCGAAGAAATAGCTCCTAGTGACACTAGTAGGACCTGCTTAATATGACAGTCATGCTCTTCTGCTTCTTTTAGCATTATACTTCCTTTAGAGTTATATGTTACTAGCTAGTACTGGAGTAATATTTCAGTTTCCTTGAAGAATGGGAGAAGGGTTAGAGAGAAACAAGGTTTACATCACTGGAGATTGATCATGCCAGATTTTTCCTGGTTTAAATTTAGTTCAAAACGAGCAATTCTACCAATAATGTAGTTGCTGACAATAGTTCATGGTAGTTGTGATCAATAATGCCTAGAAAGTCAGAGGGGTTTTTGGGGGTTTTGTTCTTGGAGGTTGCTACCTTGGAATAATGTTCTGACACTCAGAAAATGTAGTTTTTTTCAGAACCTAATACAGGCCACACCTAAGGTTTTAGTACCTGCCAAAGTGTGTGCCTGATTGTTAATCATGTGCCTCATGTGAATTATTACGATTTCCTCATGAAGGACACACTGCTCCCAAGCTGTCTGGATGCATGAGCTTTTCATATGGCAGTATTTTGATGTATGGGCATTTGGGGAATCCAATTCTCTGTGTCTACTGGCATAACATCAGGTGTCTCTCAGCTGTCTCTGAGACACCTCTCGAGGCATTGTTAGATGTAAAACTGCAGTGTGACCTTGGTTTAGGTTTACTGAGAACTTTGTGGAACTGAAAAAGCTTTGGAAATGTACACAGTTTACAATAGAACAAGAACAGAAAGTACTAAACTAAGAAAGATGATTCTGCATGGATGCAGATCATTAGTGAGTCTAAGAATCTTAAAAGTAAATATTGAAGTGAAAAGGATTTCAGTCTTAGGAATAAAGAAGGGAACTGGAAGGTAGTAACTCAGTAACATCAGATACCAGATCAGTTTCACAGTTAGTGTTAAATAATAGTTTGGAATAGCTTAAAGTATTAAAGCCTGGACTTTGATAATTTGGGTAATTTCCTGGATATCCATTTACATCTAACCAAACTTGCACTATTTAAATCTTCTGGTAAAAATGAAGTAGCACAAAAAAAGAGAAAGTCCCTTAATTTTTCAGAGGCTCTTTTCCTATCTAATTGTTAATTTGTGAGGACAAGGACAGAATCTTTAATATATTTTAATTTTTTACAAGAATATTATTAAGATCCTATATACTTCTATTCTCTGAGAAATTATTAAAATTGTAACAGATGTCCATCATACTAGGTCTCCTCCAAATGGAATCATGGGCTGCTTATAAATAGAAATGATCTTTTGGACAGGAAAATAAGAAAGAAAAGTATTTTCTAAAATATTCAGGCAGATGTCCGATACTTTTAGCCACATATACAATCTTATTAGAACTCTGAGCTAGAGATTTGCCCATGACATGTAAATTTCCAGAGATGTATCATGAAAGACAAGGGATTTTCTAAGAATTGAAGAAGTAGAATGCTTTCTGCAAAATAGTGTCTGGTCATGGCCCTATACACAATTATCAAGTTCCATCTCACCTTTATGTGTACAGGGCACTTATTCTTTAAAAAATAAGTATTCTTAAAGCTTGTGCTAATAAAAGTTTTTAGATATCAAGCATTTTCCTAAATCAAATTCTATGAATGTATTCATATTTCTCTAAAACCTTCACTGGCCACTTGGAATTTGCATGTAGGTTGAATTTGTGGTATCCTTTAACCTTGAATTTTTGAACATTTACCCGTCTGCTCAGAGGATATTTAAAGTTTCCAAACATCCTGGGCATACAAAAGTCAACTCCATGTAGCATATGGAAAGGGTCTGATGCAGATGCCCTTCAATAAACTTGCCTTGAAGATACCCTCTATATTTTTGGCAAATAAGATACAAATACTTATGCATTAGGTATGTAGTTTATGTGAAAGCATTTTAAGTAGCATATATACAGGAGATACAAAACCTGTAACAAAATGAATTTGCTATCCATGAGTTATAGGGGATATTTTATCTGAGAACTGACAGACATCTATAATCCATTAACAGAACTTAAAAAGTGATTTTAAAGGACACAAAGATGATGTCTGTTATTTTGCTTAAAACAAAATGTTTAAAAATTTGAACTACCTCAATCTTTAACTAGTGAAATTTACAAAAATAACTTCTCCTCTCACACTTATAAAAACCCTCCAAAACTGTGCAGGCTCTTACAGGTCAAAACTAAATCAAACTACATATCAGGCAAAAGAATATACAGAATAAAATGTGTATCCTCTAAATACCACAGGCTGTAAACACAAATATTTTAGTTTTATGAGTTTTACCATGGATCTTGTGTGCAATTTCAGTCATTCTTCCTAAATTTGTATATTTCTCTGAATTTTCCAAGTTAATCACTGATCTGTTGCATCCTTCTTCATCCATTTACTGCTGAAAATCAAGTTACTTTTTTTTTAGAGTGAGTACTTTTAACAATGTAGAGCAATAAAAATACTTTTTATCATTGGAATAAGAACTTTTTATTGTATTCCTTTTATGTGTGTGGGGAGAAAAAAAAGATTTTACTCCTTGATTATGATGGCTCATAGGGGAGTAAGTGAACCTAGATTTGCTTGCAATCCAATATGTTTAAGCTGTAAAAATTTGTAATTAAAAATGTATGCATATAAACTCTTAGGTTTGCTTTGTGTCTTTGGGAAATTATCTACAATGCAAACCAGTGCATTACATATTTTATCCCATCTATGCTCCTCAGTGACTCATAGGTATTTGGGATATCTATGATGAGCACCATGGGGAAAGGATCTGAATATAAGTGTGTTCTCTGAAGCAAATCTCTGGCATAGATGGACCATTTCTCAACAAGTTAGTGCTATAGATATACTCTATTAGTTCCCTTACTCTTCTGGGCAAAATTATAATGAGCATTGGCACCAATGGGCAAAAAAAAAAACCAGGAACATCTGTTTGAATCTTAAGACACTTGTTGATAGAGCTAGAAACACATCAGTATTTAGTTTGTCTCAAGAATACAGAAGATTATTTGTAGCAACAGAGGCTAGAAATTACATCTGCAGTGCCTTTTTTCTACCCCATTTATTCCACTGGATTTGAAATCTAAGAGGTTAATAGTAGTTTTGTCTGCATTATGTGTGTAACCACTTCCTATATATTATTTTAAAATGTATGCAATTTTATTAGTTTTTACTTTTATAAGCATTCTTTTTCTTTCAGTATCTTTATCTTTCAGTATATTTCACTTTCTCCATCAAAGTGAACTTCTACTTCCTCATGATTTAAGTATTTCTTTTAAATGCTTCTTCACCATGAAATCCATTATTATTCCTCTATTCTCAAAAACAATGCTGCTATTCAGTATGTAAAAATACAGACATGAAAACTCAGTTTATTTACTTTTCACCTGTAGCTCAATAATTTATATTTACAGAACCTCTCCTTATTAAGCTTCACTTATATCAGAGAAGTAAAGAAAACCTAATTTAAAAGACACTTATCTATTTTCTCTCTGATTTTATGTAAATCCAAATGGAACAAAAAGGTACCAAAGGGTGCCAAACAGATCTACTTTCTGACTTACTTGATTGGTGAAAGAAATACTGTTTTCTGTGATGGGAGATTATTGGATATGTTTTCCATGCTTTTCAGCTAGTAATAAAGCCTGCGTATTTTATTTTTTTTCACAAAAATATTTGATAGACGATGTCACACATCAGAGCAAATCAATACTGGTCACAAGTAAAGTATTGTGTACCTTTATTTCAGAGAAGAAACTGAAGACCATTTCACCTGGTGTATTTTTGTGTTTTGAAAATTTTCTTTGGATCCAGCATCTTCAAACACACATTTGAGAACAACAATAGTGGAACGGTATACATTTTTTTCTCTTAATAATCAGTTTGGAAAACCTTTATTCTGCTTTACAGAATAAATAAATAAAATTCTTCATTATATCATCATGAAACTATGTAGAAAATGGTAAGGAACTATGTCTAACACAATATATCTTTCACTTATATTTATTGTTACAAGTCAGTAAAGAAATAAAGAACTACCAAATAAGGGAATTAACTTAATCTTGTAGTGATTTTATGTTCATATGTTTAGTTCAAAATATTTATGTAGCAAGTGAAAGGGGAGATTCATGAAGGGAACCTCACACTAAGGCTCATATCTTAAATTGCTGTTACAAATTGCTCCCTAGAACTGTTCAGCCTAATTTAAAAAGAAACATGATAAAAATAAAGTAAGTTTTTGAATAAAAACACTAGAACTGATTGTTTGCTATTTTTTCTTTGATATTCAGCTCTTACTGATTGCCTGTTCAGTGTGATTTTTATTGAAGTCTACAGGAAGATTCCTTTAGGAATTGCTTTCACAGAATAAGATTACAAGGTTTTGATGAAAAAATAAAACAGTTCCATTTCTTCTTAGTTTCCTTTCCTCCCCTTGTCTCCTCAAGAATTGTTTGAAACTTTTTTTTCAGTTGAAAATAGTCAACATTAGTAAATGAGAATTTACTTACCATGCTTCTGAAGTTCTTTGCATACAGGAGAATTGTGTATATTTTCTTTATAGGATCATAGAACCATAGAACATTTTGGCCTGGAAAGGACCTTTAAAGATCACCTGGTCCAGCCTCCACCTGCAAAAAGCAGGGACATCGTCAACTGGATAAGGTTGCTCAGAGCCCTGTCTAATAATCTGACCTTGAATATTTCCAGGGATGGGGCACCTACTACCTCTCCAGGCAATATGTTCCTTTGTTTTCACCATCATTGTAAAAAATCTATTTCTTATATCTACTCTGAACTGATCCTCCTTCAGTTTAATACCATTTCTGTTTGTCCTGTCACAAAAAGACTGTTAAAAAGTCTTTCCCCATCTTTCTTGTAAACACACTGTAAGTACTGAAAGGTCACAATAAAGAACCTTCTCTTAGCCAGGCTGAGCAAGCCCAGCTCTCTTACACTTTTTAATAGGTGCTTCATTCTTCCAGTCATCTTTTTGATGCTCCTCCGGACACACTCCAACAGTCTGACATCCTACTTGTTCTGGGGACCCCAGAGCTGGATGCAGCACTCTGAGTGGAATCTCATGGGAGCAGAGTGGAGGGGCAAAATCACCTCCCTTGACCTGCTGGCTGCACAGCTTTTGACAGAGCCTCGAACACCTCTCTGGGCTGTGGGTGCATATTGCTGCTCCATTTGTGCCTTTCTTCCACCAGTACTGCCAAGTCCTTCTTGGTAGTGCTATTCCGAATCTTTTTCCCACAGCCTGTATTGGTACAGGGAGTTGCACTGAGCCAGATGCAGCAACTTGAACTTAAGCTCTTTAAATGTCATGAGGTTTCCAATGGCCCACAAAAAATTAATTTTACCTTGTATTAATATTTTCTTTCATAAAACCACACCCATTCCATTAACAGAAATAAATTCGACATGCAGTGAAAATATAAACAGTCCACTAGACTACTGCCATTGTGTTCTAAAGGAGTTTACCATTAAAAAAGACATAGTTTTAAATGAAAACTCATTCATCTGAATTTGTCCAATTTCAATAAGTGGTCAACTTTTGAATTATTGTATAGAAGACAATTAAAAATTCTGATTTTGAAATTTCTTGAAAGAAAATGAAACAAACACATTCCAAAGCAGATGGATACCAAGGAAATCTATTATTTAAAATATTATCAAAGGGACTCATACACCTTCTTAGTAATATTCAGCCTTTTTTCACATATGAACAGTATATGTTGGTGACCTTGAAAATGGACACAAATTCATTTTCAATAAATATATGTACATTCTAAAGAGGGAAGTGATTTTGTGTTGAGATTCTGACCTAAATGCAGCTTCCTGGTTTGTAATTAGGCAAAAAATAAAAAGTCCTTACCATATATATTTTGTACTTTGATTATGTTCCTGAAATCTTGTGGTGTAAAATAGTGGATTTCTTTTGTGGTTTTTTGGTGGTGTTTTTTTTTTGTTTGTTGTTTTTTTGTTTGTTTGCCTTTGGTTTTGTTTGTTTGGTTTTTTTGTTTGGTTTGGTTTTTGGAGGGGGGTTTGTGTGATAGGGTTTTTCTGATGTTTTACTGAATTACTTGAACACCAAAATAATTTAATTAATGAACTTCTGAAAAGGCAAGAAAGATGTTCTTACCAAACTATTCTTTCTCGTATTAAAAAAAAAATTATACTTGCTTAGATGAAAAATAGAACAACTGATACATGTTTGGTTTCATCTTATCCTGGACAGACATGAAATTCTTCCACATTTTGCAACAAATACAACAAGCTTCCAAAGGTTCCACATTGCTGCTAGTTTTCCAGCTGCTTCACCAGAATCACAGCTGTGCGCAACTCTGATGATGCCTCTCCTTATCATTGGCTAGATTTTGAGGCAGTACTATGATGTGAAGGAAAGTGTCAAGGACTTGCTATTTAAATTTCTGACATGAATAATGATAAAGGCTGCTTCTCCATCCTGGGCATTAATTCCACTTCTTATATGAAGGTTCATACTGCAGATATCTGCTTAGAGAGCAGGTTGTGCTATTCTCTTTGGTAATTCATCAGTTACTTTTGAAGGCTTTGTGGGAGATCTAGAAAAAGATTTGTTAATTTGTGACTGGAGCTGCAGCACAAAGATAAAAGCAATTTTTAAAAAAATGAATGCTAGTTGGCTGCCTCATAGGTGAATAAACCAGCTAATTAGGTGACTTGTTTCAGTTCAATAATATTGCAAGGAAACATAAAAAAATATTTCAAGGAAGACAGTTTATCTATACTTATGCTTGAAAACAAAATTCTTGTGTCATATAGAACGTTTTCTTCCAGCTAGCAGCAACCTTCTACTATATTTATGGTAATTGACATTTCATCCCTAATTCTTTGCAAAATATTAAACAGTAGTGTAGCTCCTCTTTTTTTTTTCCTCTTTCTTATTTAAATACAAGTGGTATGTCAATGGCAGAAAAAGGATTACAATTCATTTTTCAAAGAGCCTTTGTAAATAATTAGATTTATATTTCTTACATTGAATTCTAATCCTTAGTGTAAAAAATTAAATGAAACATTATATGTACCTTTTCAAAGTTTTTGCTTTATTCTACATCTTGAGCACTTAACTAGTGTGCAGAATATACAGTCAAAATACATTTTATTGGGCAGGAGAGAAGAAATGTCAATCACATATACATATATTATATATATATACATATATATATATATATATACACATATATACACATATATATATATACACACACACACAATTTTTAGCTCATACTTCTTTGTGTTCATGTACAAAATTTTTATGTGTCCTGGATGTGGGTCAGGGCAATCCCTAGCACAAATACTGTGTGGGCAGATAACGGATTAAGGGTAGTCTTTAGGTGAAAGACCTGGGTGTGGTAGTGCACAAAAAGCTCAACATGAGCAGGCAATGTACACCTGCAGCCCAAAAAGCCGATCACATCCTGTGCTACAGCAAAAGAAATGTGACCAGCAGGTGGAGGGAGGTGCTTCTCCCCCTGTACTCTGTCTTCATAGACCCCACCTGGGATACTGCATCCAAGTCTGAGGCCCTCAGTATAAAAAGGACAGGGACTTGCTGCAGCAAGCCCAGAGGATGGCCACAAATAGCATCAGAGCTCTGCAGAACTACTATGAAGACAGGTTGAGAGAGCTGGGTAGCTCAGCCTAGGGAAAAAAGTCCCCAGGGAGACCTTTTAGCAGTCTCCTAGCATGTAAAGGGGACTTTGAGAAACCTGGTCTAGTGGAATATGTCCCTACCCACAGAAGGGAATGTGGAAAAAAACAACATTAAGATCCCTTCCAGCACAAACCTTTCTATGATTTTGTGATTCTGTGAAACACAAATAAATATGCACAAAACACATTTAGAATCATCATTGCAGACAATAGTACAAATTAGATGAATTTTCATGATATAATCCTCTTTAGCCTGTGTTCCCCAGTGTGAAGACAGTCATAATATAAATGCATAATAATGCATTTTCACCATCCCCCACATCAAGTAGAAATATTATTCAGAAATATTTTAAAATATCATTCATTCAGATCAAGAAGTCTGCTATGCTTCAGGTGATTGAAAATTTATTTGCAAAGTGCTCGAAATGTCCATTTATCAATCAGCTAGATTTAATTGTAAAGCTTCCTTTACACTGTGTCATTCTCAGTTGAGAACTTTCCATAATCATCAATTCTGCATTGCTGATCCACTGATGTTTCGCACCAGACTCGACTCTTGATATGGATTTTCATGATATAGCTGTCCTTGCCTTGTGGAAGAGAAATTTTAGTTCCTAAAATAGGGTTTCTGTTGAGCATAAAGTGTTTTTCCTACCCAGAAACTAGCAACTCATGTATGTTTGACTTTGACACTGTTCAGGGATGGCTTTTCTCTTCTCCTGCAGGAAGGATGAGACTCCAGTATTTTAATTGGACTGTCTTAGAATGTGTTTCTGCTGTTTATTTGTTTCTGTGCTTGTTTGTTTAACCTCTCCAATGCTCCATAAAGAGTAAATGGATACACACAGGAGGGAACCTCAATTAGAGGATAACAGAAATCCTAAATGCTTGGCAACAAAGGTAAAAAACCCACTTGAAATATAAGGTAAGAGATTAATCATTCTGAATGACATTTGATGATTGAATGTTTTCATAGGACTGTCCAAACACTCTAGTTTGGAATGCCAGATTCCCATTGATGCTGTTTGAAACAAAAAGTCTGCCATTGTCAAACTCTTGCAAGTAATAAGTATATTAGAGTGGTGTGAGTTTGGCTGCAGAGCAGAGGAAAAATGCATCAAGGTTTTGGATAACATGAATTAAATTATTTAACTTGAGTAAAAATTAAGCTATAACATGTGGGACTGACCTAGTATTTTGGCAGAAGCAAGTCTTCTATAAAACATGAATCTATTTGCACTGAAGTACTATAATCCTCTACTCATCACACTGGAAAACAGAATTCAAGTTAAAAATTTAAAGAGTTTTATAAAGTGTACCATAAAAGATGCTTGTTACAGAAGAAGAAAATATTTTTCTCATTTTTTCCCCCCATAGGACACTCATATTGCTTACACAGACCATTCTGCAGCATCTATAATTTAATGAGTGATCCTAAGCTTCCCAATTTCAATTATTCTGTTTCAATTTCTGAATAGTTTGGTCAATTCTGTGTCTGAAGAAAATGCACTGGAGTATATATTGCAATATTGGAGTCTGCAGAGACTGAGCTCAGACTGTTGCTCAGGGACTGAGACATATTTTTTATACATTTAATACAATTTGTAATACCTAGTCTTTATGTTTTTTCACAAATATTTATTCTACAAAATACCAAAATTATTGTGAGAGAAGCTGCCCACAGCAGCTCCTATGTGAAATCTTAAATTCTATGTTAGTAAAACAAGTCATAAGATGAGGAGTTCAAATTTCAGTACTTTATATCTAATTTATGATTGTGGTGAACCAAACAACAGGAGATATGCAAAATTATAGCTACACAAACAAAGTAATGACTTTGTAAATCATCCTATTTGCATCTTTAAAGGTAAAAAAACCTGCTGTTCTTCAAGATGGTGAGGAAAAATAAAATAAGAGAGCTTAATCATGTCAATGATAAGCTCTACAGTTATTTTCTGAACATAAATGAGTAGTAAAGCAAAAATAGTAAGAAAGCAGCTTGGTATGCGTGTACTGGCCATGTGTACCATTGTGTCGCATACTTGTTTCTTTACTTCTGTCAACATTTCTAGACTTTAGATCTCAAAACATACTTTAGAATAATCACAATCCTACCCATTGTGTTATATTTTGGGTAAAACTCAACACTCATAGGTTGTTATGAATTTCGTCAATTAAGACTTTTCAATGGATTATATATGGAGCTGGCCAATGCACAAGTATGAGCATCAGATAAACACTGAGATGTTTAGTACAGACTGAAAATGGTTACAGAGCAAAATCACTGTCAAAACCTCTTCCCTCTAAACACATGCACTTCAGAAGGAAAGTATGTATTTTAAAACCACCCACCCTCTTAGGCATATTCACAAGCAAACATAAACACGTAAACACGTTCAAAACTATACGTGTGCAATTTTTGTCCCTAAATGCCTATGCATGAACTATGCCCCGTGCTATTGTGGCTGTTTTGTTGTGGACCTGAAGGGAGTAGGCTAGATTACCACATATTATTTGTCCCAGTACAAAACATTAACAAATCTCTTAAAACCCTTACAGGATTATTTTTTAATCATATGGAACATTTTCCATATAAAGTGTAAAGAGAGTTTAATAACTCCATCATATTCTACTGTGGAATATTTTGTACGGGCCAACAAGCGCCAGTCTGCATCAGGTGCCACACTCCTAGAGGGAAGTTCAGTTTTGAAGTCAAGACAAAAGGAGAATTATAGCCCCTCCATCTTTAACATTTTTCCTTCTTAATAGCACTCAAAGAAAGTCTGTAGTCTGAAAGTTCAATGTTATCTTCAGTAGCAAAAGCAAGATCATTGAAAGCATTTATATTTAATACAGAGATAACATTTCATGTCATCTCAGTTTCACTGTTGGTTTGCTTTCTCAGTTTTAAAAGCAATTCAGCGTGAATATTCAGTATTCTATAGCATTTTCCCTCCCTCACTTTAATTGCATTAAAATGAGTGCAGGATCTCAATCGTGGAATAGGAGCTGTGAATATTGAGTTTCATTATGCTAGAAATCTTAATTTAAGCTCAGTTTCATTGTTGGTTTACCTTATCAAAATGCTTTCCAGCAAGCTGAGCTGACGAGATAATGCAGAATGGAATATTAGTTATCACCACCAAGTACATAAACACAGAACAAAAGTAAATAACTGTCATCCCAAAATTAACATCCTTGTCCCTAAAGAACTGCTGTTCATAAACATCGAATTAATTCAATAAAGGTATGACTGGGTATACTCAATAGAGAAGACTGGTTATTTTGTCTTCTTATGGAGAAAGATGTGGAGGGGAAGAAATTGCAATGGTAGGTCTTCTAAAAATTCCTAAAATTCATGTTTTGAAATTACTAGAATTTTAGCTCATTTGTAGTTTTTTTATGTGTGTGTATATATGTATATAAAAAACCTAAAGTCATTAACACAGTTTCTACTCAATGTGTGCTATCTAAGCATTATATGATATGTTTTACATCATCTTACCATGATGAATAAGATAACTGCTAAACTGACAATAGCATGTCATTCATTAAAATCACTATATAAATTTGCATCCTTGTTTTCTTTCCCTTGACCAGCCCAAGGAGTCATTCAAGTAATCACTTATTCAGCTGGGACACAGTATTTTTCCTTAAAGTCAACACAATTTTGGCACTGGCTTGTGTGAATATGTCTGATTCTTACAGTGCTGATAAAACAAGGATTTCTTATTTTTTACACAGTAATAATTAAAAAATAAATATTTAAATTTCCACTTTTAGAATTTGGAAAAAAATCTAAAAATAATTAAGATGTTTTTGCTTGAACAAACTGCAACTTCATTGTCAAGATTTTACAGCTGCAGTGAGTTAAAATATGTGGACGTAGACTGGACTTTGAATAAATTAGGAAAGTTAGGATGAAACCTCATAGTGTTTTCATTATGTCAAAAAAGAGCTGCTGTATTTATGTCTTTATTCCCAAGGATAATTTTAAATTTGCTGTAGAGAAAACCAGCAAAGTATAGGGAAACAAATTGAACACAATCAATTTGATAGCCTTAAGCTAAATCTTCTACTAGGAAAAATCTGTGACCTCTCATTTTGGAAAACAAAGGCAAAAAAGCTGTGTCTGGGTGCTGGTTTTGGAACTAAAGACACTAAGGAGAATACCTTAGTCTGATGTCTGGACAGCTGTCATGGTTTAACTCCAGCCAGCAACCAAGAACTACACAGACACTCGCTCACTTCCCCACCAGTGGGATCTGGAGAGAATTGGAAGAGAAAAAGCTAGAAAACTTGTGGAATGAGATAAAGACAATTTAATAGGGAAAGCAAAAGCCAGGCACTCAAACAAATCAAACCAAGGATTGCATTCACCACTTCCTATGGGTATGCAGGCAGGTGTACATCATCTCCAGGAATGCAGGACTCCATCACACATAAGGGTAACTCAGGAGAACAAAAAATATCACTCCAAATGGCCTCCCTCTTCTTCCTTCTTACCCCACTTTACATATTGAACATGAGGCCATGTGGTCTGAAATATTCCGTTGGTCAGTCAGAGTCAACTGTTCCAGCTGTGTCTCCTCCCAGCCTCCTTTAAGTACATCCACATGCTCTGGTATAAGACCATTCACGGTTTGCAAGGGGTCAACTTGCCTCACCATGGTCTTCACTGTGGGAGATGACCACAAGAAGGACAGGATAGGATGCCTTGGGAAAGCACTACTGTTAGCTTGGGGAGAGAAACTGGAACAACTTCCCATGGCCCCTTGCTCTCCCATGTAAATATATGGTTGTCTGTCAACTACTGTTCATTCCCTGCTTCTAGAAATTATTGTGTCTCCTGTTCCCCCATTGATTCTTTCCGGTCAATCCCTCCCACCTGATTCCCTCATTGGTTTAGCCCATGTCACTCCAACTCCTCCCCTCGCCCCTTTTCCCATTGGACAGTTTGTACCCTGACCCTGCCTACCTTCCCCCACTTATATATCCTGGACCCTCCCCCATTCCTGGCTCTTTGCCTCTGGTTTCCTTTCAGTAGAGGTTGTTCTCCTGCTTGTTGCTGCCTTCCTGGATCCCCTGTACCATTACCCTACCTGGACCCTCAGACCCGCCTTCAATAAGCCCTACTGGATCTGCCACATGAGGAGCCCTCTCGTTCTTTCTGGTGAGGCTGATATTACACTATCCAGGCTTGGGCGTCTGCTGGGCTGGGGGAGTTGCCCGCGCTCCTCAGGGCGGAGACGCTCCCAGGGTTGCGGGTACCCCGACAGCACCTGCCCGGGGAAGCTAAAGAGAGCCACCTGCACTTCACCACAGGGTACAGGGGAATCTCTGTTCTGGCATATCCTCTCCCTCCTCCTTCACTGAACTTTCTGTCTTGTTGAGTTGTTTCTCTCATGGATTCTGATTTATTTCTCTGCGGTTGTGCTGCAGTTTTTACCATCTTCTTAAATCTTTTATTCTAGAGTAACTACTGTGACTCCCCACCCTTAAGAGCAAGGGAACATTCAAGATTTCTAGATGCTTATGGTCAAAAGGAACAACAAAATTCAGAGGATCTGCAAAAAAACTGGCAGTGTTATTATGAAATTACATACTTCACATGGAAATTGGTATGTTAGTCCCTGACCTATTGTATAAACACACATTAGTGGTTTTTGAATAAAGGAGTTGGAAATACACAAGGAGTGAGGAAGTGGCGGAAGGAAAAGGAAGTGGCGGAAGGAAAAGGAAGTGGCGGAAGGAAGGAAGTGGCGGAAGGAAGGAAGGAAGGAACTTGCACTGTACTGTGTTGTGCTCACACCCAGGAACTCTGGCCAGTGAGATGCCTGCAGTCTTGGGAGATATTTGATTGCCCAGACCTCTGTCTATCATGGAAACATAGAACAAGGACATTTGTCCAGGAAAAGTTATGCCCTACATCCCCTGATCCCCATAAATAGTCACATCTTGTTCTTTCTCATGGCATTTTATTACCAGCAACCCTTGGTTGATTCCACAGACATCTCACTCTTGGTGTTTGAGACATACACATTAGCCCCTTCTGAGATTTTACAGATTCCACTGAAGCTCTTTTGACCTCCAGCTCTTTTGGCCAGCCGTGGGTCTCTGTTAGAGCTGGCTGGAACTGGTTCTATCACACTTAGGAGAGTCTTCTAGCATCTTACAGAAGACACTCATGCAGATGCCTTTTTACCAAAACCTTGTGAAGGAAACCTTGTGAAGGATACATTTGCTCATTAACAGAAGTGATTAAGAAGTATTTGACAGGAATTTATTTTCTTTTTCTGAACAGGAAATACATCCTTAAATAATAATTGAATTGAGATAAACTGAGAGCAAAAATAAAAATATATTTGTTTTCATGCTGTATTAATGCAAAATTGTTTTCAAATAAGGCATTGTCTGGTCACAAAATATCCAAATTTTTAATTGTGTATCAGTTTAATATCAATACAAATGCTATGTCATCTGAAAGATATACATTTGCGTATTTATTGTACCTATTCTCCTAAATATGTCTCGCTGGTCAAGATACATTTTCTATTATAAATTTTTCATGTGCTTCTTTGCAGTCAGGTAGCCATGACATATTATAGGAAAAGTCATCCATTTAGGAATCCAAATCTGAACTAGGAAATGGTGACAAGAAACCATTATCATGAGACTCAGAACTGTTCCAAAAGAGGAAGGCTAATGCTATACTGGACTAATTAATTTTGAAGATATGTTGCTGTCAAATCCTTTAGAAAAATACAGTCTTGAAAAGGAATATTTTGACTTTTCATCCAATGAAATACTGAAGCTTTCTATGTGAAATGGTACAGAAATGTAGTGTGTTGTATTTGTTATCAAGTTTCTTAATTTCTACATCTGGAAAGAGTGATCTTGAGAATTAATGTGAAATAATTGTAGTTTATTTTTATGTTTATATAAATTACACAGAACTTGTTTCTCTAAGTATGTGGTATCCAGTGATTAAGATAATTAGACAGCTAATTTACTTAAATTTGTTGCTTAGATGAGATATCACGAATAGCACCCTTCCTTTACCAAAAAAATCAGTAAAGCAATTAATTTTAACAGGTTGGAAGAATTGAGAAACAGAACGATTTCATGGTAAGTAGTAAACAGCATCTGCTGCACAGTGCATATACTCTTGCTTTGCATTAGCTTTCTTTTTCATCTAGATGAAATAAAACATTTACAACTCTTTACAAATATATAAGTATTTTTTAGTTTAAAATAAAAATAGAAAACCTAAAACTACTCTAGTAGGAGAGGCTTATTGTAAATTATTTCTTTTTCACTATTTATGAGAAATGTGACATTTTAAGCTAAAATTCTCCTAATGAATGATGGTAGGAATAGGAGATGGAAAGGTCAGCTAGAATGAAGGGAAATTACTTCTGATGGGAGGAAATGAGGGAGTGCAATAAAATATTCTAAAGCTTTTACAGTGACCTGATTTGGCTTTTTTTTTTTTTTCTGCAAACCTTAACAAATTTAATTAAGGCTGATTTTCTTGATTTGCTTAGTGTATTTAACTGCCATTCTTTTTCACTATGCTCAATTTGTCCTCTGACTGTGGATTGCAATTGAAATATGGAATGTACAAGGTCCTAAAGTGATTAAACTCCTTAGGTATGTTTCTTCATCTGCAAGTACCTATGCATGGTTAACCTATAAAGTATAAACTGGAATATAGATAAAACACCAATTGCAGGTATATCTAAATGTGCACTTGTGCATAAAAACAGCCCTTTAAAATTACCGTTGCTTCCAAAAGCATGCTTAGATGATTGCTATTATCTTTTTACTTTTTTTTTTTTTATGAGGTGGCACACAAAGCTTTACTGTGGGGAATCTTTACAGTATCTTTCAAGTATTCTATGAGTCAGAGGTTCTTATTTTCTGCTTCGTGGTGTGTGGTAAGAACTACAATAACAATAATGTGGAGGTAATTACTGTCTCTAAATTACATCAGCTGGGCTTTCTCTGCAGCTTTACACACTAATTTCTCCTAAGTATTTTCTGTGTGTGAAACACATATCTAGTTATTTTGGTTGCACAAAACTCAGAGAATTCTGTCTAAGTCTTGTGATGTTCTATTTGCTTGGGTAATGCTCCTGTTTTATCTGCTCACAGTTGTGACAAATGCATCTGCAAAGCTTTATCAGTGAGTGCTAACAAACCTGTTTACACATCTGTTTGAGTTTTCAAATAAGTACTGACATATAAACAACTAGGAGGAAATATTTTTTGGTAGCGCAAAAACATACACGAATTAGAGATATGTCTAAGTAGTGATAGGAAGTGATATTTGCATAATCAGCAGGTATTAGTTATGAGTCTATTCCTTTTATGGCTAAGCAATAAGCTGTTGAAAAATAGTGGAGAAGCCATTTGCACTTCTCCTTCTCGGTTCATAAAATGAGGGCATCATTAGGAACATTTCACCTGATTTGGCGATAAAGAGTTGACTCCTTTTACACTGGGTGAATTATAGTCTTTAGTGAGGGAATTTCAGTCTGTCCTGAAATTCAAAGCTATGGAAATCCCTCTAGAGAGAATAAATGCAATAATTTATTGCCGGTACAGCTTTTGGTCAAGATGCAATTTTGCCATGACTCCTGCTAAACCTGCCTTAATGTTTCCACCCCTGCTGGCAGCAAGATCCTAGCAGTAGCCTGACATCTTCATTGCTCCACATTTATCTGTGAAGAAGTCTGACTGTAATCATCCCAAAATAAGGAAGATGGAGTAAGATACACTGCTAAAGTTTTCTCAGCATAGCTCCTGGTACATTAATAAAGTAAAATCCTTATTCGACTCCTGGTATGTTAATAAAGTAAAATACTTATTCAACCACTTTGCTTGTATTTCAGTAATCTGTATGTATTAAAGAAAACTATTCTGCTCAGTTTAACAGCAAACAGTTTAGTACAGCAAACAGCATAGCTGAGGCCTACCCCAGTGTTGGCTACAACTTATTTTTAGTAATCATTCTGAGTTGAATGTCATTTCATCAAAGGAAATAAATATTTACTTTATCCAGTTTCATTGAGTTAAGAAAAGGAGAATGATAAAAGTGAAGGGAAAGAGGAAGGGAAATTGTTAACCTTTTTGCCAACCTGTTATTTAGGAAATGCACAAATGATTAATAAAAATAATATCCAAGGTTTTTATAGACTTTGATGAAAGTTTTAAAGGCAGGGTAAGTAACATATGGTATAACAAAAAATGACACACAGTGTGAAAGCATAGGAACACCCTGATTTGCCATAGCCATACCTCACTGACAGCATTTACAGTTGTCTCCCTAAACATTTAGCGTCACCTTGGAGCATATGTTGTTTTATCATGGACAAACTTCTTGTCCTTAAGATGGATGGATATTAATGTGAAAAGGGCTATTTCAAGAACATATAAATCAAGGTCATCAGTTTTGCTTATCTCATGCCTCAATGGCCAAGAAGAATTTAGTGTTCTTATAGCTCAGCTGAAAGTCTTGAAAAGTTCAGAATTATTTTTATCTTTTTTATAATTTTGCTGCGAACCAACTATAGAATTTCAAATATTGATGTTCTGAGGAAAAAAACCACAAACCTTTAGTAACCTTAGTAAAAGCATTTACTAAAGCAGTACTAAAATCTAGAAAAGGAAAATGTAAATGAGAAATCAAATTTCTGCAACTATCAGAGTTTTAAATAAAATATTACAAAAATAAGGTAAGTTCTTTAGTGGTGCACCAGTCACTATACTATGTATTTACATTCTCTCTTTCCAGCACATATTCAAATGAAAAATCAATGCCACAGGTAGTGTTTCCACAAAATGTAAAATTATTTTCATTAAATATAATACCTAAAAAAATATTATTAGCTCAGCATAGTTGTCTTTCTCCTGAGAATAATTTACATATGTCATGTTTAACATAAATGTGTATCTTGGGTTTCCAGTCCTACAGACATGAAGTTGTAATGGCTAATAGTTTTTTGAATCAAATATATAAAGACAGAGGAATGGTAAAAAGAAAAGTTTATGTACAGGTATAAAATATCTGTTACATTCAGCTGAAAGTAATTTTTAATGCAGTAGCTGATATCTGACTATGAGGAAAGCACAATGTTTTGAAAAGTTTGTGGGAAAAAGGGTATAAAGCATTTCCTAATTGAGAGAATTTCCTTCTGTAAGGTAGAGACTGGATCCATACATTTTTCCTGTACATAAATTCACACAGCAAAGGATGGGAATGAGGAATTAGAGGTTTATATACAGATGAACAGCCATAATCTCAGTGGCACTGTAGGTATGCAGTGGGATAAATTGCCTAACTAGGTGCTGTAATAAATGGTAGACAGCTCGGGAAATGAGGAGACGGGGCTGTCTTGACACATTTCAATGACATGAGACAGGAGAGATGTTCCACTTGACACAACAATTACAAACAAGGAGAAACTCATTGGGGATGTGAAGCAAGTGCGATATGACAAATTTTAAAATCTTTAGAGACGTTACCAAACAAATAGCAGAATCCCAAATACTGGACCTCAAGGGAAAGAAATTTGACCTTCTTTAAGAATCACCTTGACAGACCCCTTTGGAACACTTTCCTGAAGGGCAAATGGTCCAAGCAGAACAAGTTGATCTTTAAAAATAATTTATCTAAAGAACAAGAGCAGTCCATTGCAGTGTTCAGTCTAAAAAGCAGAAGACTGGCACGGAGAAACAGAAGCAGAAAAAGGAAGTTTGTAGGAAATGTAAATGACAGTGAATTACCCAGGAAGACTATAGAGACAACACCTGGAAGTGCAGGTATGGAGCTGGGAAGTCAGTGTCCCAATTGTTGTAATGATAATAAAATTAAAATATACTTATAAAGTTTAGAGGAAAAAATACCAATGCAAAAAAAAATTAGCTTCTTTCTTCTCAAATTTCTTAGTGCACATTAAACAACTGTGATCAAAGTGTGGTCTGACATAACAGCTGACTCTTATGTCCAGGATGTTGGAATAGAAACATACTGGAATCCATTCTTATCTGAATTATTCTGCTCTCTTGGTATTTTATGCGGGCAGTAGCATTTAGACTGTGTAGAATTTAGCAGAATTTTTTCCCAAATTTTCATTCTATCAAAATGTACAGATTCCAGTTTTCTTAAATCCTCAGGGGGAAAAAAACCTTAGTACTACTACCACAAGGAAAAATCCCTATACTCGAAATCTCAACTAAAAAACCCCCAAAACCTGCCACACACATATTCACATAATGAATACCAGTTATTATTTTCCTCATTGCAACAGCAGCTCAGTTACACAATGTGTTAGACTAATCATTTCACTGATTGGGCTTTCAAACAATGAAATGAAATGTAGAAAAGTAATAATATTTGGAAAGCTAATCACATAAACAAGAATGAAGAGGTAAATCTGTTCACTATATTTATCTAAAGGAAAAGACTAATAAAGTAGTTTCTTAAAAATCTCTTACTTTCTTTTCTCTTTAGAGGAAGAGAGAGAGAACTTTTTTACAACACATTATTAATTAATATGATTTCCCTTTGATCCTCTCTAATCAAATATGTATAGAAATAAATTCCCTCTCCTTCATATTCAAATATATTTTTACATTTATTCCATTATGATATTTGTTACTGTTTTTATGAAAACTGAAAAGGCTTATGTTCTCATCTCTGCTAGGCAGAATGCTACAAAACATTGCTGAAAATTCACAGCTCCCAAAACATAGCAGCATTAATAAAATTTACGTGCAAGATTGTCAAGGAATTTTACTTAAATTCTTTTCTCTTTTAGGTATATAGCCACCACATGGCATCTTACTGGCTAATGCAACACTAAAGCAATGGAAAAAGAGGGGAGAAGTCAATGTATTATTTCACAGTATGATAAATCATACTGGGAAATATTGAATAGTTGTAGTTACTACCAGAGCACAGGAGTACTGTGAAATTTCTTGCTTTATTTTGTGAAGCATTGAACGGTTCAAAACAACTATTGCTTTGAGATGTCATCTATAAATCAACACAGGCCAATGGCAGCAAAGTGATGGATATCCACCCATCTAAGAGATTTGATCATAAGACACAAGCTAAAATAGTGGCAAGGCAGAGATAAATGTTTGTGTTCAGATTAACATCCCAAGGTCAGTGCCTAGGCATATCAATGAGGAATTTCAACTAACACTCTAAGAATATTAATCTATAAATGTGAAACAGCAAACTAAAGAAGATATTGAATTTTAATGGCATCTATTTTGGTTGTCTAAGAAAACATTTATAGTATACTATTCACTGAGAGATTGGAATTTGTTCTATCACAGGATTTATTTCCTGAAAATATCAGCATTATCTTGGGTTTTTAAGACAATTTTATTTTTCATCTGTATATTTAACAAGTATGTTATTATAGCATCAAAGGATAAATTGTACTATAAAAACTTTATTTCTTGAATGAAAAAATAGAACAATATTATGTCATGACAGTCATGCACTACTAATTCTAAGATGTCTGCGTGTTTATGCAAAGTCTTGCAAAGGTTTTACAGGATTATTTAACAACTTAATTTGTAGAAGTTAGTAACAGAAGATAGTGGGAGAGGCATTTCAAGAACATAGCTATTAATATCAAAAGAACATATCAGCTTCCTAAAGTAGACAGGGTATATTAACTCTATTTTAAATAGATAAATAGTACTTTGTTCAGTTATAGAATATATTGAAAATATAATTTTCACCATTAAAAACACCTGACAAGTGGGGTTTACTTCTGATGTCAGATTTTCATTGTGAATGAGTGTAGTAGTTGTTTTAGCAAAATGCTGTTCAATTCACGCTTTTCTATCTGAGTTTGGGGTGAAGTTTGTAACAGCTCATTTTTGTTCTGATGTGGGTTCTTTCTCTCTCTCTCTCCCTCTATCTTTCCTTTTCTCTCTCTCATCCCCTTTTTTCTCCTTCTCGCTCCCTTTTTCTCTATATTTTTCTCAGTGCAGTGATCTTCCAATTTGTTTCTCTCCATTCTTTGGACTACAGTAGCGAGAAAGAAAAAATCTGAAATTGCAAATAATTCATCCAGTCTAAAATAACTCTTAGGAAAAACGATTTTGTGAAGTGCACTGTACTAGGTCATTTAAACTGTGTATAGCCACGACTGAAATTTACTGGATTAACAACCTTTTGGGCCTGATGCTTCTGCAAATACTAGCTGAAAATAAAGTTTTAAACTTAGACAGAAAAAAAAAAAGCCAAAGCCCGTTTGTTTAAGTAATAGTTGACAGTTATTTGGAAACATAAGCATTCATATGTGTACATATCTATATATACATATATTTATATACATAAAGACATACATCCTTCCTTTCCAGCTGAATCATCCATTATGCACTGAACAATTCTAAACTACTAAGCAATCTTCTGGTTTTACAAAATTTAGATGAAGACAAATAAGTGATTTGTTTATTGATGTCAGCATGTCATTCCTTTTATACTCAGAAACAGTTTTATTCCCAGTTTTTAGAGTTTTGCACGAGCTAAGATATATCTGTGATTCATGTATATACACACACAAAAAGCCCCTACACAATATATTCAGCTCTTAACAGCTGTTGCAGATGAGTGAATAAGCTAAAGACAGGTATATTTTGAAATAGACAAGGAAGACAAATTTTTAATCTATTTAAATGATTTCTAATTAAATAGGCAGCTATTTTCATTTACAACAACTATTTTGGTGGAATACTGCAAGAGAAAGGGTTGCTGCAGGAGAAACCACTATAGTATTAAGAGACATCTCTCAAATCTTACTTAAATTTACTGAGATTTGTATTTCTGTTTAAAAAAATAAAGAACTTAAATAACAATTTTATTCAAATAACTGATCCATATTAATATTTTAAATTTATAAAACAAACTGAACAGCTCCTATAGCTCATGAGACTACAACAAAGAGGAAGGACATATGGTTAAGCAAAATTGGTCTGAAAACATTTGATTATTTAATATGCAAGTTGATTATTTAATTTGGCTCCACATCTTCACAGAAATGAAGCTGTTGCCAAGAAAATCTCTGGAACCCTCTGCAAGTCAATTTTGATGCATTAAATCAGTACAAGAAGAATCAGAAAATAATCATTAATCACTATCTGTGAAAAATCCAGTCAAAAATGTTAACATGATTGCAATCTTCATGTCTTCCATTTCATTGTTATTCTGAAAGTATTTCTGAACATTTGGGAACTGCAAAAGAACACACTGTTCAAAGTTATGAGGAGGGGAAATTAGGTAGGAAACTTGTTTCTAAAAAAGGATTGGCATGACTTTGTCTGCAGGGAGATCAATGAAATAATGCACTGTATTTAAATGCTTCATCCAAGAAAAAGAGAATAATATTAATTATAGCCTTTAGCTCTTTTCATGGCAATCCTTTGGTAATTATAGTTCAAGAGAAAGAACAGAAGTAATTTAAAGATGTGTTTCTTCATAAGATACCCATTTTTTTTTTCCTTGGGAAAGAGTGCATTTCAAAGGACAACTTTGTTTTAAGTTAGATATGCACTGTTTGTACAGAAGTAAGGAAATGAACTGTAACGATATTCCTGTAATGTCTGTTATCCTTGCAGCTACATCCATCGTGGCAAGCTTGCTTGTTAAATGTTAAATGGCATCAACTTTGATGATACCTGCTGAAGATCTTATAATTATTGTTGGTGAATTTTAATGCGAAATTTTATTACGTTTGTGTTTTTTTCTTTTTTTTCCTTTTCTTTTCATATATGAAGCGCTGTCTCAAAATGTCAAAATGATTATGCGGAAACTTAAGACTCTATTAGAACAAAGACAATAAAGTCTTAAAGACCAAACTCAAGACACAAGGAGATTATTTAAGTTAGAAAATGTATTTGAATTAGTGCTAGTTTAAAATTTTATGCAGTGTGCCTCATAGTGCAAACATGTAGACAAACTTTTTTTAAAAAATGAGACATCAGACTGCTAAACCCAATTGGGCATGTTGTTTATACCAAAAAAAAAGCTTCTCTGAATTTAATTTAGGCCTCTCTGAATTTCATTTAAGACATGAGATACTTTGTTCACCAAATTCACTAAAGTTAGTTATTAAATAAGAATCTTGTCATGAAGAATAAAACAGCTGGATGCTCTGGTAATCTTCAGCTTTTAGAGAGCTGTTTCAAACTATGAACAGTTCTCTATTAGAAATTTTAGCAGCGTTACTTGGGGTAGAGTGAAGATACATTCTGTGGCTTAACCCTTGCAGACAGCTCAGCCTCACACAGCCACTTGCTCTCTTCCCTTTCAGCAGAGCACAGGAGACGCCCATGGATTAAGATACAGAGAGCTGCATTGATAAAACAAAGCTGTTCATGCAGGCAAAGCAAAATAAGGAATTTATTCACTGTTTCCCTTTGACAGGCAGATATTTAGCCATTTCTGGAAAAAACAGGGATTCATCAGGTGTAATGGTTACCAGAGAAGATGATGGCCATATCTCTGAATATCTCCCCTCTCTTTCTTCTCCTTCTGTAGTTTTATGGCCGAGTATGATGTATGCATGGGTCCGTTTGGGTCAGATTTCTTGGCTGTGTCCTTGCTTAACCTCTGGTACTCCCCAGCCTAATCAATGGAGGGGCAGTGTAAGAAGCAGAAAGTGCCTAGATGCTGTGTAACCCCTGCTTAGCAATAGCTAAAACATCCCTGTGTTATCCAGACTGTTGTGGTCAAAAATCCAAAATACAGCACCTTCCCGGCTGCTGTGAATAAAATTAATTCCTAGCCAAAACTAGTATACTACCCAAAGAAGCCTATTATGTTAAGCAAATGAGACAGAAAGCAGTGGTAGATGGTCTCCTGACGTAGGCATTTGTTATAGTAGTTACAAGTGAAACTGTTGTTATGAAGATGCAAATGCATCATAGCACCACATGAAGTTCTCAAGATATAATTCATTGTTTAGCCCAAGATAGCAATTTGGGCTTTCACAACCAACTCTGAGGGATACATGCTTTCAAAAGGCTATTTTAGCTGGTCTCTCTAGAGACTATTAACACTTTTTGCTGTTATTCCACTCATTTTCACACCTGGGGCCTCACATTTGCTTTTCAACAGAGATGTGCTTTCGAGAAAAAAAAAAAATATCCTTCCGCCCCTCTCACTCAGATTTTTCTGATATTGCTTTTGTCATCCTGGTCTGAAAAAATTCTCTTGGCTTCCAAAGTCTGCATTTTTTCAGGCCAGGGCTTCAAGATATCATCTCCTAGAGATGAACTCTAAACACTAGATTATTTGAACTATGAGGAATATTCAATTAATATATGAGCTCCATATGTTTGTAGATTTATGTTGAATGTGCCAGGAGGATTAGATGGCTTGCATCTTTGTTTGTTTTTGTCAACACACATGCTTGAACCAAATTTAGATCATCTGGATTTATCCTGTGAGGTCATCACATGGATTTCTTTTTTCACCTGGACTAAATTTCTTGCATTTAGTTTTACTTTTTTGTTGTTTTCTGCTTTTATTCAAGTAAAATAATTCAGAATTCTGTCCGATGAAAAATTCTGTTTATTCTGTTAATTTTTCCATCTCTTTGAATGCCTTCCAGAAAGAGAAGGAAATAAATAAGAAATTAAAAAAAAAAAAAAGAATCTTTCAACCTTGATTACCTGAAAGGTAATCAACCTTTCATCTTCTTGTTTATTTTCAGTCAGTGAAAAGAATATTCCATGTTTCTGTATACATGTTTTATTTCCATCTGAAAGTTATTTTCATGTGAGATTAAACTATTATTTAAATAACTTTTGTAAATTTTAAGAGCTCAAAAATCAACACCCTTTTTTAATTAATTAATTGCTTTGATTATATGTAAGAGCACAGTTGCCTGTCTCAAACACTCTTCAGGCCACAGAAGGATGTTGCCATGAGATAAGCACAGAAGGGAGAGACAGGATGTTTCTAACCTGGCAGAGGTGAGATCTGGGTAGCAAATCCTGGTTAATGTATCCAGACAACAATTCCCACTGTGGAAATCTGTGTAAAAAAGCAACTGCAATTCAAATATCACTGGTTAAACAAAGATCACCCCAAGTTAGGGGACAGATGATATCTAAGACCAGCAATGACCAAGGAAGCTCCCCCAAATATGCCTCCCTGGATACCTGAAACTTGGATGGAAGATAAGCCATAACAGCTGGGAACTCGAGATAAGATAAAGGTTGTCTGGGTGTTATCTCAGACCTAGGGGAAGGTAACAAAGCTGGAGGAGAAGAATGGATCACTGATAATGGACACAAAAAATGCAAAATTTATGGTTCCCAAGGAAAGCCAACTCAGCCACTGTGCTGAAATCAGCTCTGATTGGGTAAAAGGCAATTCTGGCAGGCAGAGATTCTGACCATGGACTCACAGCCCACTGAACCAAGAAACCCACGGACTCAGATGCAGAGAATGACTGAGCAGGGGGGTAATTAGCATTAGAAGTGGGAGAATAATTTAACCAATAGACTAAGAGAATTGTGTAACCAATAAGCATTAACTATCTGCTCAAATCTATAAATATTGTAAAATTTTGAATGACAAGCCCCTCCCTCTCTCTCTCTCTCTATTTCTCCCTCTTTCCTTCCCTCCCTCTTCCTCTCCCTCCCTGCCTCTTTTCTATTTTTTTCTATGTCTCTACCTCACACTATATTGTTTAATAAAATCCATAGTATTGACTTTGGCATATGGTCTTATTTCCACCTTAATTTGGACAAGCCTCTTTCAATAACTGGATCTTAACACTATGTCACACTTCTGAATGTATATTTCCACTTACATAGCAAACCTAAAAAAAGTCATTTTCAGTGGTAGATAAAAAAGGGTTTTTCTAACAGTTACTGAGGATTCTAAATGGTCTCTTTGATGATCCTGAACCTGAGTGAAAAAGGCAAATGAAGATGTCCAAAATTTGATGATATTATCAATAAAAATTGGACTGAATAAATTTAGTGGATTTTTAATTTTTTTTTTATTTTTTCATTTTGATGACAAAGTATTTTCATTTTTTACCTTTAAAACTCTCTGTGAACATAATTACATGGCCGTTAGTCTAAGGAAAATGCCCATTTCTTTTATTACAATTACAAAATTCAGTTTTCATGTTTTTATGAAGTTTGGATGTGCAGAAAAGAAGTAGGACTCAGAATTGACACCAAAAAAACATTTTCTTGGTAATCCTCACATTGCTGTAACATTTTGTTTCATACAGATAAATTTCTTCAGATAAACACATTTCAAAAGTACTTAGAGCACTTAAGTCATTCAAAAAATGTTATTTTGTAATGAAATCACATCTAAAGAATATGTTTTTGAGACAGAAGAGGGTTTTTTCCCAGCATACCATCATAGGGTATGATATGAAAGTATACCCCTAAGTGAACAATTGGGTTTTACCTTAGCCTGTGAGATGTTCAGGGGCTTTCTTACAGACAAGTTTTCCCTTTCCCTCTGGAATTGTAGTCAATCCATTTTTTCACTTGGTCTGTTTGTACTGTTAATGGTTCAAGGAGCATTTGAAAAGGTAAGTAGTTAACGATGAGACAAACATAAAAGCCTCGGAGCTCCTCTGTTCAGATAAGCATTGATGGAATTCTATTTTATGATGCTATTTTTATACTCACAACTAATCTTTGAAGCCAGTGAGCCTGAAACATGGCTTCTCACCCAGCATATTCATGAAAGTATTGCTACAGCACCTGACGTATCTATTGCAAAGTGCAAACTGTTGTAAATAGAGACTGTAGTAGGAATGGTGTGAGATGTCTGCAGTCTTTTTTCCACCTCCATCAAGACAACATTGCTTTGTGTTGCAAGCTCATTATATTTGAATATATCTCTCACTGCTTCCTTCCCTGCGCTCAGAGAAGCTCTCTAACAGAAGCTACAGAAAAGGCTGGTAGGGAAAAAGAAAAGGAGGGTAGGAAAAAGTTAGAACCATAGCTTCTACTACTGTCCTTTTTTAATGTTATCTTTAATAAGGTGAGACGCATCTTCTCAGAATCTCACCTTAGTTTTTCCTTAATCTGTGATTCTGTTTATTAAGTTTGAGTAATAGATGCTTGTTCTGTTTCTGGTTGCTAAAAATAGTCTTTATTTTGAGGTACATAAAACTATCCCTGAAATTTCCCTCATTTCCTTCAAGGTAAAGATGTACTCTATGGAAATCCTTCTGCCTCAACACTTATATTGTACATATTTATATACAAGCTAGTCACCCTGTGTCTCTTTTTAGGCAATGGTCATAAACTGGCACGTCTAGAACCTGACTCATTCTGAGTAGATGCTTCTACCTGGTAAGATTAATCTTGATGTAGTAGCCATATTTCACTCTATTGTTTATAAAAATAATATCAAAACGGAGAACAGTTCAAATGTCGAAATCTGTATGTGGGCAAAGGTATTCTGATTCTACATTATTTGAAAACAGGTAAGTGTGTTTTGCATTTCACTTTTCCAACACTCAGAAGTGAATACAGTTCTGGAAACAGTTTTAAGTGAAAAAGTATTATTCAAACATATATATATCTATACATATATACATACACAAAGATATATAAAACTACCTTGTTCAGAAGTGTATGGAATAATATGGGAAAAGTATTGTGAAGATTAGTTCCTGGATTCTGGTTCCAATATTAGAATTCAAGCCAGATCAAATTCAGTAAGAAGAAGAGCTTTCACTTAGTTCAGACTAGGATATTAATGATCTTACTATCTCCCATTTACCAACTGAAGAAATACAGTTTTAACTGTTTGTACGATTGTACGATTGAGCTTTTCCCCCTGGAGTTTATATAGCCTTGAGTTCCTCATTCCTTCTGCAAAACTATCTAATTTTGGAATGAGTATGTAAATATATATATACCTAAAATATACCTAAATGCATATCTTTGCAAAGAAGGAATTTTCAGTATTAAAATAAATTAAGAGGGGTGATTTTAGAAAAAGGACTATGCTTTCAGTGCTGTACTTTCAGTGTACAGAAAAAAAACCTTGATAGGGTGAAGAACAGGTGATAGACAGAAAAAGGAAAACCAAGAGAGGCAGCTATTTACTTTAATTCACCATTATTTCACTACTTTTTGAATGCTTGCAGTGCAGCAGCTAAGGAAGAGAAAACTGTCAAAAACTCTACTACCAATCTTTGCATTTTTCATAGCTGTATTTGAAGGTATCAGCTTGGGTATAAACCGACTATGAAAAATAAATAAGTTTAACATTGATTAAGACAACACATAATGTTCTTTTTATCTTTTTTTTTTTTTTTTTAATGTGGACCAATACGTTAAACACTTCTTGTACTAAAACTGTGCTACAATTCAAATGAAAATACTATGTAGAGCAAGCTAACAATAATGTTTCATAAATCATCTCAATCACTTTAATTTTCATTATTTAACAATTGTTTGGTATTTGGAAAGGCTGTGTGTAAACAAGTTTATCTCAGTAAAACAAACAAACAAGAAAATAAACCCCTGTTTTTTGTTGAAAATGTCATCTAACTGGAACCAGCATAATGAGTTTGTGCTAGTTTATTTATTTTTGTTGTCCCCAAGATGTCATCTGTCATTTCCAAGTAGTTCCTGGAACATTATAGATAGCAGTAAAATGCATTTAAACTTTTGCCAAATTCCGCTGACATGGCTTAATGCACTGTAGGAGGGTACTGTTGAAAGTCTGATGGTTTTGAGTACTGTTTTTGTTGTACTGCTAAATCTTACCACTTATCTAATGTATCATAGTGCAAGAACAGCTACCAGTTTAGAAATGCAATATCATCAGAAAGGACTAGTTTGACTCCTTGTTATCAAAATGGTAGCTTCTGTGGCGGAAGATATGCCTGTTCTTGATGATCTAGTCCCCCCCCTTTTATTTTTAGCAAACAGCTGACTTGCTTGCCTTGACAGTTTTCTGAACAAGTAGAAACATTTTACTGGATATTTAAGATTTGGAAGACCAACGACATCCTGGGCTGCATCAAAAAAGGCAAGATCAGCAGGTCAAAGGAGGTGATTCTCCATCTTGGTTCTCCCCTTGGGAGACCTGACCTGAAGTACTGCATCCAGCTCCGGGGCTCTCAGCCCAGGAAGGACCTGTTGGAGGGCCCTGAAGATCAGAAAGCCAGAACATCATTTGTATGAAGACAGACTGAGAGAGCTGGCGATGTTCAGCCTGGAGAAGAGAAGGTTGAAGGGAGACCTCATTGAGGACTTTCAGTACTTAAAGGACCTTATAAAAAAGGTGGAGAGCAACTTGTACATATGCAGAGAGTGATAGGACAAGGGGGAATTGTTTCAAACTAAAATAGGAGAGATTTAGGTTTGTTGTTAGGAAGAAATTCTTTACTCAGGTAGTGGTAAAGCTCCAGAAGCAGCTGCCCAGAGAAGCTCCGGATGCTCCGTCCTTGGAGGTGTTCAAAGGCAGGTTGGATGGGGCTCTGAGCAACCTGGTCTAGTGGCAGGTGTCCCTGGCCATGGGAGGGGGGATTGTAACTAAATGATCTTTAGCATCTCTTTCAACCAGACCATTCTGTGATTCTCTGGTTTTTTTTTCCAGCCACTGGAGCATGTCAAGAGCTGACAGCCCAAGCTGGTGGCAGCAGAGAAGAGCTAAACAGGGCTGCAGCTGCAGACACTGCCATGGGCTGGAGGTTTCAAACATCCTTTTGCTGTAACCTTTATGCCCAAAAAGACAAGGAGATACAGAAGTAAGAAAAACCCATAGCTGTGAAGAGGGAACACACATCTATTAACCTTCTTTCTTATCTAATAAGCAGAAGATTGGACAGCTAGGAGTGAGAGCATAAATTCTGTAGTGTCCGCATCAGTCAGCAGCAGTGACAGGTTCAGCAACAGTCGTAAGAGTTGGGATAGTGATGCTGCTGTGGAAATGGTGGTGGTGATCTCCATGAGTTCCTGGCTCAAAGAGCAAGAAAGAACCAGGCAGCTCCTTTCTCTTAGTAGGCACAACACATTCCCAATGTAGAAAGAACTGTGCAGGAGCAGTCATTATTTCTGTGCTATGTAATGTTGGATATTAGATTCTAGGTAGTTGTTTTTCTTGAATCAATACATCTGTACTTGCATTCTCCTCTCCTCTCCTCTCCTCTCCTCTCCTCCTCTCTCCACATTATTCTTACACAGTTTTNATTATTTCTGTGCTATGTAATGTTGGATATTAGATTCTAGGTAGTTGTTTTTCTTGAATCAATACATCTGTACTTGCATTCTCCTCTCCTCTCCTCTCCTCTCCTCTCCTCATAATCAGTAAGCAATTTTATTTAACAGTGCAAGATGATCAGCTATATATTTTTATGTTTATAATTATCTCTGTCTTAAAAATATATTTTGCAGTCTACTCTTGACTGTACTCAAAACCCCATTTTAGTACACTTGGTAGCCTGTGTGCTGAAGCTTGTCAACAGTTGTCATATACTTCCATAGTTAAACTACTGCTATATCTTATCTAGAGTCTATTTTCATTTTTTGTTGCTACCTTTGACTTATTTTCTTCTCTGACTTAAATTTAAGTTAGAGAACGTAATTTCAATATTGTTTTAAAGATGTGAAGAATATTTAGTTGTTTTTAATTTTCACAGATACAATTACAAGGTAGTTTACAACTAAGCATAATTTTGATGTACAGTAGCTGCCTTTTTTTTCCCTCCAACTATCCCAAGAGATGAAAGCAGACCTTTAAAGATAAAAGTGAATTTAGAAATATAATGAAAGTGTTTTTAATATCTTAGCTTTTGCCATAAGCTTTGCAATGTACCGTGCAAATTGACTGCTTCTGCATGTGGTAACTGTATTGTGCATTTTTCCCTCTTGGATAAAGTGCTTTCTCCTACTTCAAAGAAACCTAAAATAATTGGACTTGTGTTATATGTAGGAAACCAGGGTGAAATTAATTGAAATTGATGTTAATTGTATTATTTTCTTAATTGCTGCAAATGTGGGTCAACACTACCATGGACTTCATATAGATTTTAATAGAACTGTGAATTATAAGATATTTTTGGATTTGCTTCAAGCATTTTTTTTTTTTAAATTTAATGATTGAATCTCATATGTAATGTCATCCCAGTGAGAGTAGATTTTGAGTGGCATTTTACAAGTGGATATTCACTTTGGGAGTGTACAAGACATGCTTGGATTGTTGTTCTAATGAAGGATCTCAAAGTATGTGTTTTCTAGCAGACTTACCTAGCTTCAGATGAAGAATCTTATTGCAGATAAAGAACAGGGCACGGTTCAGTTGTTAGCAGAAAGGTGTCTAGTGACATTTCCTTGGGGTGCTCACTGCAGTATCCATTTGCTGGTGTAGAAGATCAGATATTGCCCTAAAGACCTATGTCACACCTCTCAACTCCATGTGAAAGCTTCCATTGCCTTAGGGCATCTGAAATGGCATTATTCATCTGTGTCTAATGGAAATGAGGAGTTGTAAAGGAGATTTCAATTACTCCTTAATGTGGGTAAACGTTCATGCAAGATACAAGCAATAAATTAGATGTCATCAATAAAGTGCTTCTTGGAAAAATTAATCAGGCTACCACAAGAAAAGAGTATCTTTTTCTCCCATCACAGGACTGAGATATCATGAAAAACAAAAACAAAAACACAAAAACAAGCAAACAAAAAAAACCCCAACAAAACAAAAAAAATTCTCATGGTTTACTGAGAAGTAAAATTCTCATAGGAGAAAAACAGTGCATGGGAAACTCTGAACAGCGAAGTATAAGGTCAGTAGAAAAAGCTGCAAAAGTTATTTCAAAAACTACATTTTAAAAATGTACTACTATTTTACTAATATTTAATTATTTAAATAATTATTACTATTTTTAAAATGTGAAAAAGTGGCTAAAAGAATAAAAGAGTAAAAAAATGCATGAAGATTTTTCAAGGACATTTTTTAAATTTTCAGAGAAAAAAAAATATTCATTTTAATATCACTTTCTACATGAATCCAAAAATAATTCGAAGTAGATAAATAAAAACCCGACAGCATAAGTATGGAAAAGTATCGAAAGTTCATTATCAGAGAAAGGTGGCTATCTAAAAAAAAAGCTATTTCAAAAAGGAACAGATGTATTCAAATGAAGAGAGCATGAACTCTAGAACTGTAAATGTGTATGTTTAGCAATGTATGCTCTATTACCTTTTTTACACTTCATATATGTATGAAAACATCAGTAAAACAGATGTTAAAAGATCTTGAAAAATATCTGATCCAAAATGATGATAATTTGTTTGAGAAGGAAGAAGACTCTCAGAGGTTTCATACTGCTTTACAATGACCAAGGTACAACAGGAATTTTAAAAAGGGATATCTCATTGCAAGTTCACATAAGAAATTGTTAATGCACTAATTAATATGACAATTATAACTTTATTTGTTTTAAGTAGAAGATAAAAGTAGTAAATTTGTTCTTATTCCTAAAGGATTCCAGGCATGGTATAGGGTACAGGCTGTAACTCTGACTAACACAAACTTCAATAAAGAATGTGTTTTGTACATATTTTTTACCTGTATTTATGCTTTAGCTGTAAAAAGGGAATGTATATCAAATCTTTTGGAGCTGCTTTTAGCATATAAGAGAAAAATATCAAAACTACTGAAACTACATGACCATCAACCTTATTTCAGTCCCTGAGAAGGTAATGGAGCAAATAGTTCTGTAAACCATTTCCAAACATGCTAGGACAAGAAGGTGACTGGTACTGGTGAAATGCATCATGAGTGCTGGGTCCAGGTTTATGCTCCCTCCTGCAAAAGAGGCTTGCACGTACTGCAGCACCAAGTCCACAGAAGGGCCCTGGAGGTGATTTGGTGAATGAAACATCTCTCATACAAGGAAAGTCTGAAAGATCTTGGACTGGTGAGTCTCGAGAAGAGAAAGCTCAGGAGGATCAAGGTCTATAAATACTGCTGGGAGGGTATAAAGAAGATAGAACCAGATTCTTAGATGTAACAGAATGAGACACAATAGACAAAAAACTGACATATGGGGCTTTTTTTGTCAACATAACAAAATATTGTCTTTCTGTCAAGGTGGTTAAACACTGCAATGTAGATAGGAATTTATTCTTAGTCTGTATTTCTTAACAATTGAATCAGAATGCCACATTTATTTTTTGGTTCCATTGTGATAAAGCCAGCCTTTTCAGTCAACATTTATAATTATATATAT